>BQMF02000376.1:0-451324 GCA_027922465.2 Turritopsis dohrnii | reverse complement strand
CTATAACGTTCTCCGTGTTTCATTGTTATACAAATCGTGCACTCTTGTTCTTTTGTGAATGAAAAGTTTGTTCACTACTGTGGAGATCGATTTGGAGTGTCTTAACAGGATCGTTTTCTTCCATCGCGCACTCCAAAATGTTTCCTTTTCATTAAGTCTTAATTGTTCACTACGTAAGGCACGAACTATTCTTTTTGTAATGGAACAGTTCGTGTATATTATTAAAAAAGAATACATTGTTCCTTTGCCAAAAGGAATGAATAAATGACTCTCCTGTGAAACGCACTACGGTATAAATATGTCATTCAAGTTTAAAGAACTAAGTTATCTTTTTTTATTTGTGTAAATCGTTAAGTTAAAAGTCATATTTTTAAAGTTATAAAAAATGTTTTTAAATGAAATAAAAAAGTTTTAAAAATGTCGAAGAGAACATTAGTTGTGAACTGGGTTGGAATCAATGGCGCTGCTAAACACAAGAGAAAGTTGGTATTACGTCCAAACGATAGAAATATTTACATCTGTCCTGTGCAAAATTGCCTACACATTGGTTTTAAAAGTAGTCGAGGTTTACGCAAGCATATCGATGTCAAGCATTGTTGGTATTACTATTTTGACGAAGCTCCAGATATCAAAAGGGAAGAAGTCGAGGCACAACAGCCAATCAGAAAGAAAGTATGTACGGCACACAAGCCTTCCTTTTCTATTAACGATGGCATTGGAAAGACGTTTTGGAACTGGCTGCGTACGCCATGTGGAGGAGGGAAGTCTGAAAAAGAAGCGAAACAATGTGCACAACGATGTATGAAATTTTTAATGGCTAGTTTTGACGACCTCGAATCAGAATCGTGTTTAACCGAAGAATTTGTCGATTGTTGCTTGGGTACACCCTGCATCATTATGGACTTTCTTAAAACTCTTGAAGAAGATTGGAAACTAAGTTGTTCGGCGTCGTTAAATTACTTAAAATCAATATCAGACATACTTGACTTTCGAAAAGCGAATGGTGTATCCGACAGCACATTACGTTGTTTTGCGGTCACCGAAGTTTACATACGACGTGGTAAAGAAAATCTGGGAAAGAGAAAGAGACTCGAGTATTCTCGCAACCTGGATTTGGAAACGCTCATTGCTCGAAACAGTTGGGCGACCTTGGACGAAATGGAAAACGTCATCCCATATCACATCAATCGTTTCCGAGACATCTTGCAAGAATGCAGAGAAGAACAAAACGTGTCGGCATCTCAGCTGGCGTTTGCAACGAGATTTATTGCTACGTATTTATTTGTTCGAGTTAAGTGCTCCAGACCAATGACCTATCAATACTTAACTATAGAAATGATTAATAAAGCAAAGACCAATGGTGGTTACATCGACCAGAAGGAATTCAAAACTGCCGATAGATATTTATTTGACACAGTGATTCTCGATTCCGAAACTATGGAGATTCTCGATTTCTATATCCAGTTAGTGCGACCGAAACTAAATCCTATCTGTGACTATTTGCTCGTTACAAACAAGGGAAAGCAATACACCGCGTTCTCGTCAGCCATGAGCGTCCTCGTCCACGAAGCTATTGGCAAATATATACATCCGACTCGCTATCGACAAATTGTGGAGACGGAAAGTGCGGAAAGACTCAGCCAATCGGAAAGAGAAATCGTTTCACGTGACCAAAAGCACAGTTCTCACGTGGCCAAAGTAGCCTATCAAAAGAGTTTGTCGAGAGACGTTGCTTCACGCAGCAAGCAATGCATGGAGAAACTGGTTGGAAATAAACGGAAGGAACTGAGTGCAGGTATGATGGATGTTTTAAGGTCAATCAACAACACGACGCGCTCCTTCGATCAGCAAGTACTCGATCAAGCCGAAACGATATTGTCGCAACCTTGTAGCAGTTCTTCACCTCAAGTTACTGACGACACGAACGATGACGATGATGTTACAATCACCAACACCATTTCATGTAATCCCGATAGCAACTGTAATGCCGAAATACAAGTAGATCCAGCATTCCGATCTCGAATTAGTTTCGATGTTGATTTAAAAAAGGAAGTTGTTCACGAAAAGTTAAAAGTTTCCTCGAAAGTGAAATTTACAAAAGACGAAGACATGTTTTTGAGTAAAGGTATCTCCAAATATGGAAAAGGTCGCTGGAGCGTTATACTGAAGGATACTGAGTACTCGTTTCACCCTTGTCGAAATAAAGACTCACTCCGGATGCGCGCAGAATCTCTGACATTTAAACGCAACACGAGCCCTTCTGTAAATTTGTAAAGAACAACTATTTGTTATTTCGTTTGAAGAAAATAAATTATATAAATTAAATCCATTAAAATCATTTTACATCCTCTTCTTCATCTCCCCCAAAGTATTCTTGAGTGCTTATTTCGGAACAACAACTGTCTTCATTGGTTTCAATACCATCGTCTAAATCAACGTAAACGGAATTTCTAAAATATGTTTTGAAATAATGAAAAATACAATACTAGATATGAAACTCACAGGACATGATGTACTCTTCAAGCACATGATCGTCATCCATTGCAATAATCTGTTCGCCATTTTTGTTGTTTTCTGTAAGGTTATTGAAAGAACCTAAGTTAATTATAAATGCAACACCTTTTAAAAAGTCAAAGACACTAGGGAGTACAGCTAACCTTCTTCATCATCTTCGTCACTGAACTCTTCACTATAAGGCCACCACACCAACCTTTCGGTGAGCTCAGGTGGAGTTTCCAAAGGGGCCATTAAAATTTCCATAACGTCATCTTCATCGCTGTAAACGTGTATGGGACAGTTTAAAGATTCCATCAAGTCATTTTCGTCGAAACCATCCATGTTGCTGCGTAGAAATTTTGCAAAGAGAAAGTATATGTAAGTCTGTCAGAGAATATGAATTGAAAATGATCCAATTCGTTCCTAGGTTACTATATTATTTTTAGCAAATCATTGACTCAGCAACAAGGGGAGGAGTTTGGCATAGTGCCCACCCTGCTGATATTGACTTTTTTATTCAAGAGACAACTCTGAAATGATGGCCTTGATATGCCAATGTTTTTATTGTGTGCGCAGTCTATAAATTATGACACAGACTGTGACCTAAATAAACCATAAGGAGGCTAAGCGTGAAAACGAGGCTGGTGTTATTGTTGTAGTGATGGCAACTATCATTGATTCGTGTTACCAAAGCACCAGTCAAAGCATTACCTTTACATCTATGGAGCCCGCCATTCTACATTGGAGCCCGTGTGAGCCCGTGTGAGCCCGTCTTTTTTACAAGGGTTTGACTGTGAGCCCGTGAGCCCGCCTTTTTTGGTGGAAAGTAAATTTTCAAAGGTAGATCATTTAGTCTAGTTATTGAACCTTCTTAAATATGCAGACTGTTGGTAAACATATAATTCCTCTGAAAAAGGCGGGCTCACGGGCTCACAGTCAAACCTTTGTAAAAAAGACGGGCTCCGACGGGCTCCGACGGGCTCCAATGCAAAAATAGCGGGCTCCACATAAATCAGCTGTTATGGACTTCTTTATTCAAGAAAAAGTTTCCGAGTGATTGCCTTGATTACCTTGAGCAATTTGCACAGTCTATGGTACATCGGTTAGCCTGAATCGCACCCAAAAGCAAAGAGAGGTTATAAAATGGAAACGAGGCTGTGGTGTTGAAAATTGCCATGTCAACGGGTTGAGTGTAGTGTAGACACTTCACTAAAATACTTATTACGTGAATACAAGAGGAGCCCGCCATTCTACATTGAAGCCCGTGTGAGCCCGTGTGAGCCCGTCTTTTTTACAAGGGTTTGACTGTGAGCCCGTGAGCCCGCCTTTTTTGGTGGAAAGTAAATTTTCAAAGGCAGATCATTTAGTCTAGTTATTGAACCTTCTTAAATATGCAGACTGTTGGTAAACATATAATTCCTCTGAAAAAGGCGGGCTCACGGGCTCACAGTCAAACCTTTGTAAAAAAGACGGGCTCCGACGGGCTCCGACGGGCTCCGACGGGCTCCAATGCAAAAATAGCGGGCTCCACATGAATCAGCTGTTATGGACTTCTTTATTCAAGAAAAAGTTTCCGAGTGATTGCCTTGATTACCTTGAGCACTTTGCACAGTCTACGGTACATCGGTTAGCCTGAATCGCACCCAAAAGCAAAGAGAGGTTATGAAATGGAAACGAGGCTGTGGTGTTGCAAATTGCCATGTCAACGGGTTGAGTGTAGTGTAGACACTTCACTAAAATACTTATTACGTGAATACAAGAGGAGCCCGCCATTCTACATTGAAGCCCGTGTGAGCCCGTGTGAGCCCGTCTTTTTTACAAGGGTTTGACTGTGAGCCCGTGAGCCCGCCTTTTTTGGTGGAAAGTAAATTTTCAAAGGCAGATCATTTAGTCTAGTTATTGAACCTTCTTAAATATGCAGACTATTTATAAACATATAATTCCTCTGAAAAAGGCGGGCTCACGGGCTCACAGTCAAACCTTTGTAAAAAAGACGGGCTCCGACGGGCTCCGACGGGCTCCAATGCAAAAATAGCGGGCTCCACATGAATCAGCTGTTATGGACTTCTTTATTCAAGAAAAAGTTTCCGAGTGATTGCCTTGATTACCTTGAGCACTTTGCACAGTCTACGGTACATCGGTTAGCCTGAATCGCACCCAAAAGCAAAGAGAGGTTATGAAATGGAAACGAGGCTGTGGTGTTGAAAATTGCCATGTCAACGGGTTGAGTGTAGTGTAGACACTTCACTAAAATACTTATTACGTGCATACAAGAGGAGCCCGCCATTCTACATTGGAGCCCGTGTGAGCCCGTGTGAGCCCGTCTTTTTTACAAGGGTTTGACTGTGAGCCCGTGAGCCCGCCTTTTTTGGTGGAAAGTAAATTTTCAAAGGTAGATCATTTAGTCTAGTTATTGAACCTTCTTAAATATGCAGACTAATTATAAAAAGATAATGGATCAACTTTCTTCGCTGCTTGAACCAGTAATTTATAATCGACGCGCAGTGAACACAATTTTGTCAACTAACTTATTGTAGCTTTATAATTTTTACTCGGGTTGTTTGTCCCATTCAAACTCTTATTAAAAGGCCATTGAGAATATTTTGACGGTGAACTGTCAATGAACAGAGTTTGACACGCTTAATTGTTCCTTAATAGTCTATAACGTTCTCCGTGTTTCATTGTTATACAAATCGTGCACTCTTGTTCTTTTGTGAATGAAAAGTTTGTTCACTACTGTGGAGATCGATTTGGAGTGTCTTAACAGGATCGTTTTCTTCCATCGCGCACTCCAAAATGTTTCCTTTTCATTAAGTCTTAATTGTTCACTACGTAAGGCACGAACTATTCTTTTTGTAATGGAACAGTTCGTGTATATTATTAAAAAAGAATACATTGTTCCTTTGCCAAAAGGAATGAATAAATGACTCTCCTGTGAAACGCACTACGGTATAAATATGTCATTCAAGTTTAAAGAACTAAGTTATCTTTTTTTATTTGTGTAAATCGTTAAGTTAAAAGTCATATTTTTAAAGTTATAAAAAATGTTTTTAAATGAAATAAAAAAGTTTTAAAAATGTCGAAGAGAACATTAGTTGTGAACTGGGTTGGAATCAATGGCGCTGCTAAACACAAGAGAAAGTTGGTATTACGTCCAAACGATAGAAATATTTACATCTGTCCTGTGCAAAATTGCCTACACATTGGTTTTAAAAGTAGTCGAGGTTTACGCAAGCATATCGATGTCAAGCATTGTTGGTATTACTATTTTGACGAAGCTCCAGATATCAAAAGGGAAGAAGTCGAGGCACAACAGCCAATCAGAAAGAAAGTATGTACGGCACACAAGCCTTCCTTTTCTATTAACGATGGCATTGGAAAGACGTTTTGGAACTGGCTGCGTACGCCATGTGGAGGAGGGAAGTCTGAAAAAGAAGCGAAACAATGTGCACAACGATGTATGAAATTTTTAATGGCTAGTTTTGACGACCTCGAATCAGAATCGTGTTTAACCGAAGAATTTGTCGATTGTTGCTTGGGTACACCCTGCATCATTATGGACTTTCTTAAAACTCTTGAAGAAGATTGGAAACTAAGTTGTTCGGCGTCGTTAAATTACTTAAAATCAATATCAGACATACTTGACTTTCGAAAAGCGAATGGTGTATCCGACAGCACATTACGTTGTTTTGCGGTCACCGAAGTTTACATACGACGTGGTAAAGAAAATCTGGGAAAGAGAAAGAGACTCGAGTATTCTCGCAACCTGGATTTGGAAACGCTCATTGCTCGAAACAGTTGGGCGACCTTGGACGAAATGGAAAACGTCATCCCATATCACATCAATCGTTTCCGAGACATCTTGCAAGAATGCAGAGAAGAACAAAACGTGTCGGCATCTCAGCTGGCGTTTGCAACGAGATTTATTGCTACGTATTTATTTGTTCGAGTTAAGTGCTCCAGACCAATGACCTATCAATACTTAACTATAGAAATGATTAATAAAGCAAAGACCAATGGTGGTTACATCGACCAGAAGGAATTCAAAACTGCCGATAGATATTTATTTGACACAGTGATTCTCGATTCCGAAACTATGGAGATTCTCGATTTCTATATCCAGTTAGTGCGACCGAAACTAAATCCTATCTGTGACTATTTGCTCGTTACAAACAAGGGAAAGCAATACACCGCGTTCTCGTCAGCCATGAGCGTCCTCGTCCACGAAGCTATTGGCAAATATATACATCCGACTCGCTATCGACAAATTGTGGAGACGGAAAGTGCGGAAAGACTCAGCCAATCGGAAAGAGAAATCGTTTCACGTGACCAAAAGCACAGTTCTCACGTGGCCAAAGTAGCCTATCAAAAGAGTTTGTCGAGAGACGTTGCTTCACGCAGCAAGCAATGCATGGAGAAACTGGTTGGAAATAAACGGAAGGAACTGAGTGCAGGTATGATGGATGTTTTAAGGTCAATCAACAACACGACGCGCTCCTTCGATCAGCAAGTACTCGATCAAGCCGAAACGATATTGTCGCAACCTTGTAGCAGTTCTTCACCTCAAGTTACTGACGACACGAACGATGACGATGATGTTACAATCACCAACACCATTTCATGTAATCCCGATAGCAACTGTAATGCCGAAATACAAGTAGATCCAGCATTCCGATCTCGAATTAGTTTCGATGTTGATTTAAAAAAGGAAGTTGTTCACGAAAAGTTAAAAGTTTCCTCGAAAGTGAAATTTACAAAAGACGAAGACATGTTTTTGAGTAAAGGTATCTCCAAATATGGAAAAGGTCGCTGGAGCGTTATACTGAAGGATACTGAGTACTCGTTTCACCCTTGTCGAAATAAAGACTCACTCCGGATGCGCGCAGAATCTCTGACATTTAAACGCAACACGAGCCCTTCTGTAAATTTGTAAAGAACAACTATTTGTTATTTCGTTTGAAGAAAATAAATTATATAAATTAAATCCATTAAAATCATTTTACATCCTCTTCTTCATCTCCCCCAAAGTATTCTTGAGTGCTTATTTCGGAACAACAACTGTCTTCATTGGTTTCAATACCATCGTCTAAATCAACGTAAACGGAATTTCTAAAATATGTTTTGAAATAATGAAAAATACAATACTAGATATGAAACTCACAGGACATGATGTACTCTTCAAGCACATGATCGTCATCCATTGCAATAATCTGTTCGCCATTTTTGTTGTTTTCTGTAAGGTTATTTAAAAGAACCTAAGTTAATTATAAATGCAACACCTTTTAAAAAGTCAAAGACACTAAGGAGTACAGCTAACCTTCTTCATCATCTTCGTCACTGAACTCTTCACTATAAGGCCACCACACCAACCTTTCGGTGAGCTCAGGTGGAGTTTCCAAAGGGGCCATTAAAATTTCCATAACGTCATCTTCATCGCTGTAAACGTGTATGGGACAGTTTAAAGATTCCATCAAGTCATTTTCGTCGAAACCATCCATGTTGCTGCGTAGAAATTTTGCAAAGAGAAAGTATATGTAAGTCTGTCAGAGAATATGAATTGAAAATGATCCAATTCGTTCCTAGGTTACTATATTATTTTTAGCAAATCATTGACTCAGCAACAAGGGGAGGAGTTTGGCATAGTGCCCACCCTGCTGATATTGACTTTTTTATTCAAGAGACAACTCTGAAATGATGGCCTTGATATGCCAATGTTTTTATTGTGTGCGCAGTCTATAAATTATGACACAGACTGTGACCTAAATAAACCATAAGGAGGCTAAGCGTGAAAACGAGGCTGGTGTTATTGTTGTAGTGATGGCAACTATCATTGATTCGTGTTACCAAAGCACCAGTCAAAGCATTACCTTTACATCTATGGAGCCCGCCATTCTACATTGGAGCCCGTGTGAGCCCGTGTGAGCCCGTCTTTTTTACAAGGGTTTGACTGTGAGCCCGTGAGCCCGCCTTTTTTGGTGGAAAGTAAATTTTCAAAGGTAGATCATTTAGTCTAGTTATTGAACCTTCTTAAATATGCAGACTGTTGGTAAACATATAATTCCTCTGAAAAAGGCGGGCTCACGGGCTCACAGTCAAACCTTTGTAAAAAAGACGGGCTCCGACGGGCTCCGACGGGCTCCAATGCAAAAATAGCGGGCTCCACATAAATCAGCTGTTATGGACTTCTTTATTCAAGAAAAAGTTTCCGAGTGATTGCCTTGATTACCTTGAGCAATTTGCACAGTCTATGGTACATCGGTTAGCCTGAATCGCACCCAAAAGCAAAGAGAGGTTATAAAATGGAAACGAGGCTGTGGTGTTGAAAATTGCCATGTCAACGGGTTGAGTGTAGTGTAGACACTTCACTAAAATACTTATTACGTGAATACAAGAGGAGCCCGCCATTCTACATTGAAGCCCGTGTGAGCCCGTGTGAGCCCGTCTTTTTTACAAGGGTTTGACTGTGAGCCCGTGAGCCCGCCTTTTTTGGTGGAAAGTAAATTTTCAAAGGCAGATCATTTAGTCTAGTTATTGAACCTTCTTAAATATGCAGACTGTTGGTAAACATATAATTCCTCTGAAAAAGGCGGGCTCACGGGCTCACAGTCAAACCTTTGTAAAAAAGACGGGCTCCGACGGGCTCCGACGGGCTCCAATGCAAAAATAGCGGGCTCCACATGAATCAGCTGTTATGGACTTCTTTATTCAAGAAAAAGTTTCCGAGTGATTGCCTTGATTACCTTGAGCACTTTGCACAGTCTACGGTACATCGGTTAGCCTGAATCGCACCCAAAAGCAAAGAGAGGTTATGAAATGGAAACGAGGCTGTGGTGTTGCAAATTGCCATGTCAACGGGTTGAGTGTAGTGTAGACACTTCACTAAAATACTTATTACGTGAATACAAGAGGAGCCCGCCATTCTACATTGAAGCCCGTGTGAGCCCGTGTGAGCCCGTCTTTTTTACAAGGGTTTGACTGTGAGCCCGTGAGCCCGCCTTTTTTGGTGGAAAGTAAATTTTCAAAGGCAGATCATTTAGTCTAGTTATTGAACCTTCTTAAATATGCAGACTATTTATAAACATATAATTCCTCTGAAAAAGGCGGGCTCACGGGCTCACAGTCAAACCTTTGTAAAAAAGACGGGCTCCGACGGGCTCCGACGGGCTCCAATGCAAAAATAGCGGGCTCCACATGAATCAGCTGTTATGGACTTCTTTATTCAAGAAAAAGTTTCCGAGTGATTGCCTTGATTACCTTGAGCACTTTGCACAGTCTACGGTACATCGGTTAGCCTGAATCGCACCCAAAAGCAAAGAGAGGTTATGAAATGGAAACGAGGCTGTGGTGTTGCAAATTGCCATGTCAACGGGTTGAGTGTAGTGTAGACACTTCACTATAATACTTATTACGTGCATACAAGAGGAGCCCGCCATTCTACATTGGAGCCCGTGTGAGCCCGTGTGAGCCCGTCTTTTTTACAAGGGTTTGACTGTGAGCCCGTGAGCCCGCCTTTTTTGGTGGAAAGTAAATTTTCAAAGGCAGATCATTTAGTCTAGTTATTGAACCTTCTTAAATATGCAGACTATTTATAAACATATAATTCCTCTGAAAAAGGCGGGCTCACGGGCTCACAGTCAAACCTTTGTAAAAAAGACGGGCTCACACGGGCTCACACGGGCTCCAATGTAGAATGGCGGGCTCCACATGAATCAGCTGTTATGGACTTCTTTATTCAAGAAAAAGTTTCCGAGTGATTGCCTTGATTACCTTGAGCACTTTGCACAGTCTACGGTACATCGGTTAGCCTGAATCGCACCCAAAAGCAAAGAGAGGTTATGAAATGGAAACGAGGCTGTGGTGTTGCAAATTGCCATGTCAACGGGTTGAGTGTAGTGTAGACACTTCACTAAAATACTTATTACGTGCATACAAGAGGAGCCCGCCATTCTACATTGGAGCCCGTGTGAGCCCGTGTGAGCCCGTCTTTTTTACAAGGGTTTGACTGTGAGCCCGTGAGCCCGCCTTTTTTGGTGGAAAGTAAATTTTCAAAGGCAGATCATTTAGTCTAGTTATTGAACCTTCTTAAATATGCAGACTATTTATAAACATATAATTCCTCTGAAAAAGGCGGGCTCACGGGCTCACAGTCAAACCTTTGTAAAAAAGACGGGCTCCGACGGGCTCCGACGGGCTCCAATGCAAAAATAGCGGGCTCCACATGAATCAGCTGTTATGGACTTCTTTATTCAAGAAAAAGTTTCCGAGTGATTGCCTTGATTACCTTGAGCACTTTGCACAGTCTACGGTACATCGGTTAGCCTGAATCGCACCCAAAAGCAAAGAGAGGTTATGAAATGGAAACGAGGCTGTGGTGTTGCAAATTGCCATGTCAACGGGTTGAGTGTAGTGTAGACACTTCACTAAAATACTTATTACGTGCATACAAGAGGAGCCCGCCATTCTACATTGGAGCCCGTGTGAGCCCGTGTGAGCCCGTCTTTTTTACAAGGGTTTGACTGTGAGCCCGTGAGCCCGCCTTTTTTGGTGGAAAGTAAATTTTCAAAGGCAGATCATTTAGTCTAGTTATTGAACCTTCTTAAATATGCAGACTATTTATAAACATATAATTCCTCTGAAAAAGGCGGGCTCACGGGCTCACAGTCAAACCTTTGTAAAAAAGACGGGCTCCGACGGGCTCCGACGGGCTCCAATGCAAAAATAGCGGGCTCCACATGAATCAGCTGTTATGGACTTCTTTATTCAAGAAAAAGTTTCCGAGTGATTGCCTTGATTACCTTGAGCACTTTGCACAGTCTACGGTACATCGGTTAGCCTGAATCGCACCCAAAAGCAAAGAGAGGTTATGAAATGGAAACGAGGCTGTGGTGTTGCAAATTGCCATGTCAACGGGTTGAGTGTAGTGTAGACACTTCACTAAAATACTTATTACGTGCATACAAGAGGAGCCCGCCATTCTACATTGGAGCCCGTGTGAGCCCGTGTGAGCCCGTCTTTTTTACAAGGGTTTGACTGTGAGCCCGTGAGCCCGCCTTTTTTGGTGGAAAGTAAATTTTCAAAGGCAGATCATTTAGTCTAGTTATTGAACCTTCTTAAATATGCAGACTGTTGGTAAACATATAATTCCTCTGAAAAAGGCGGGCTCACGGGCTCACAGTCAAACCTTTGTTAAAAAGACGGGCTCACACGGGCTCACACGGGCTCCAATGTAGAATGGCGGGCTCCACATGAATCAGCTGTTATGGACTTCTTTATTCAAGAAAAAGTTTCCGAGTGATTGCCTTGATTACCTTGAGCACTTTGCACAGTCTACGGTACATCGGTTAGCCTGAATCGCACCCAAAAGCAAAGAGAGGTTATGAAATGGAAACGAGGCTGTGGTGTTGCAAATTGCCATGTCAACGGGTTGAGTGTAGTGTAGACACTTCACTAAAATACTTATTACGTGCATACAAGAGGAGCCCGCCATTCTACATTGGAGCCCGTGTGAGCCCGTGTGAGCCCGTCTTTTTTACAAGGGTTTGACTGTGAGCCCGTGAGCCCGCCTTTTTTGGTGGAAAGTAAATTTTCAAAGGCAGATCATTTAGTCTAGTTATTGAACCTTCTTAAATATGCAGACTATTTATAAACATATAATTCCTCTGAAAAAGGCGGGCTCACGGGCTCACAGTCAAACCTTTGTAAAAAAGACGGGCTCCGACGGGCTCCGACGGGCTCCAATGCAAAAATAGCGGGCTCCACATGAATCAGCTGTTATGGACTTCTTTATTCAAGAAAAAGTTTCCGAGTGATTGCCTTGATTACCTTGAGCACTTTGCACAGTCTACGGTACATCGGTTAGCCTGAATCGCACCCAAAAGCAAAGAGAGGTTATGAAATGGAAACGAGGCTGTGGTGTTGCAAATTGCCATGTCAACGGGTTGAGTGTAGTGTAGACACTTCACTATAATACTTATTACGTGCATACAAGAGGAGCCCGCCATTCTACATTGGAGCCCGTGTGAGCCCGTGTGAGCCCGTCTTTTTTACAAGGGTTTGACTGTGAGCCCGTGAGCCCGCCTTTTTTGGTGGAAAGTAAATTTTCAAAGGCAGATCATTTAGTCTAGTTATTGAACCTTCTTAAATATGCAGACTATTTATAAACATATAATTCCTCTGAAAAAGGCGGGCTCACGGGCTCACAGTCAAACCTTTGTAAAAAAGACGGGCTCCGACGGGCTCCGACGGGCTCCAATGCAAAAATAGCGGGCTCCACATGAATCAGCTGTTATGGACTTCTTTATTCAAGAAAAAGTTTCCGAGTGATTGCCTTGATTACCTTGAGCACTTTGCACAGTCTACGGTACATCGGTTAGCCTGAATCGCACCCAAAAGCAAAGAGAGGTTATGAAATGGAAACGAGGCTGTGGTGTTGCAAATTGCCATGTCAACGGGTTGAGTGTAGTGTAGACACTTCACTAAAATACTTATTACGTGCATACAAGAGGAGCCCGCCATTCTACATTGGAGCCCGTGTGAGCCCGTGTGAGCCCGTCTTTTTTACAAGGGTTTGACTGTGAGCCCGTGAGCCCGCCTTTTTTGGTGGAAAGTAAATTTTCAAAGGCAGATCATTTAGTCTAGTTATTGAACCTTCTTAAATATGCAGACTGTTGGTAAACATATAATTCCTCTGAAAAAGGCGGGCTCACGGGCTCACAGTCAAACCTTTGTAAAAAAGACGGGCTCCGACGGGCTCCGACGGGCTCCAATGCAAAAATAGCGGGCTCCACATGAATCAGCTGTTATGGACTTCTTTATTCAAGAAAAAGTTTCCGAGTGATTGCCTTGATTACCTTGAGCACTTTGCACAGTCTACGGTACATCGGTTAGCCTGAATCGCACCCAAAAGCAAAGAGAGGTTATGAAATGGAAACGAGGCTGTGGTGTTGAAAATTGCCATGTCAACGGGTTGAGTGTAGTGTAGACACTTCACTAAAATACTTATTACGTGCATACAAGAGGAGCCCGCCATTCTACATTGGAGCCCGTGTGAGCCCGTGTGAGCCCGTCTTTTTTACAAGGGTTTGACTGTGAGCCCGTGAGCCCGCCTTTTTTGGTGGAAAGTAAATTTTCAAAGGTAGATCATTTAGTCTAGTTATTGAACCTTCTTAAATATGCAGACTAATTATAAAAAGATAATGGATCAACTTTCTTCGCTGCTTGAACCAGTAATTTATAATCGACGCGCAGTGAACACAATTTTGTCAACTAACTTATTGTAGCTTTATAATTTTTACTCGGGTTGTTTGTCCCATTCAAACTCTTATTAAAAGGCCATTGAGAATATTTTGACGGTGAACTGTCAATGAACAGAGTTTGACACGCTTAATTGTTCCTTAATAGTCTATAACGTTCTCCGTGTTTCATTGTTATACAAATCGTGCACTCTTGTTCTTTTGTGAATGAAAAGTTTGTTCACTACTGTGGAGATCGATTTGGAGTGTCTTAACAGGATCGTTTTCTTCCATCGCGCACTCCAAAATGTTTCCTTTTCATTAAGTCTTAATTGTTCACTACGTAAGGCACGAACTATTCTTTTTGTAATGGAACAGTTCGTGTATATTATTAAAAAAGAATACATTGTTCCTTTGCCAAAAGGAATGAATAAATGACTCTCCTGTGAAACGCACTACGGTATAAATATGTCATTCAAGTTTAAAGAACTAAGTTATCTTTTTTTATTTGTGTAAATCGTTAAGTTAAAAGTCATATTTTTAAAGTTATAAAAAATGTTTTTAAATGAAATAAAAAAGTTTTAAAAATGTCGAAGAGAACATTAGTTGTGAACTGGGTTGGAATCAATGGCGCTGCTAAACACAAGAGAAAGTTGGTATTACGTCCAAACGATAGAAATATTTACATCTGTCCTGTGCAAAATTGCCTACACATTGGTTTTAAAAGTAGTCGAGGTTTACGCAAGCATATCGATGTCAAGCATTGTTGGTATTACTATTTTGACGAAGCTCCAGATATCAAAAGGGAAGAAGTCGAGGCACAACAGCCAATCAGAAAGAAAGTATGTACGGCACACAAGCCTTCCTTTTCTATTAACGATGGCATTGGAAAGACGTTTTGGAACTGGCTGCGTACGCCATGTGGAGGAGGGAAGTCTGAAAAAGAAGCGAAACAATGTGCACAACGATGTATGAAATTTTTAATGGCTAGTTTTGACGACCTCGAATCAGAATCGTGTTTAACCGAAGAATTTGTCGATTGTTGCTTGGGTACACCCTGCATCATTATGGACTTTCTTAAAACTCTTGAAGAAGATTGGAAACTAAGTTGTTCGGCGTCGTTAAATTACTTAAAATCAATATCAGACATACTTGACTTTCGAAAAGCGAATGGTGTATCCGACAGCACATTACGTTGTTTTGCGGTCACCGAAGTTTACATACGACGTGGTAAAGAAAATCTGGGAAAGAGAAAGAGACTCGAGTATTCTCGCAACCTGGATTTGGAAACGCTCATTGCTCGAAACAGTTGGGCGACCTTGGACGAAATGGAAAACGTCATCCCATATCACATCAATCGTTTCCGAGACATCTTGCAAGAATGCAGAGAAGAACAAAACGTGTCGGCATCTCAGCTGGCGTTTGCAACGAGATTTATTGCTACGTATTTATTTGTTCGAGTTAAGTGCTCCAGACCA
Source organism: Turritopsis dohrnii (assembly GCA_027922465.2). NCBI lineage: Eukaryota > Metazoa > Cnidaria > Hydrozoa > Anthoathecata > Oceaniidae > Turritopsis > Turritopsis dohrnii. The sequence goes on along the minus strand of BQMF02000376.1, from coordinate 436,119 downwards.
ATGACCTATCAATACTTAACTATAGAAATGATTAATAAAGCAAAGACCAATGGTGGTTACATCGACCAGAAGGAATTCAAAACTGCCGATAGATATTTATTTGACACAGTGATTCTCGATTCCGAAACTATGGAGATTCTCGATTTCTATATCCAGTTAGTGCGACCGAAACTAAATCCTATCTGTGACTATTTGCTCGTTACAAACAAGGGAAAGCAATACACCGCGTTCTCGTCAGCCATGAGCGTCCTCGTCCACGAAGCTATTGGCAAATATATACATCCGACTCGCTATCGACAAATTGTGGAGACGGAAAGTGCGGAAAGACTCAGCCAATCGGAAAGAGAAATCGTTTCACGTGACCAAAAGCACAGTTCTCACGTGGCCAAAGTAGCCTATCAAAAGAGTTTGTCGAGAGACGTTGCTTCACGCAGCAAGCAATGCATGGAGAAACTGGTTGGAAATAAACGGAAGGAACTGAGTGCAGGTATGATGGATGTTTTAAGGTCAATCAACAACACGACGCGCTCCTTCGATCAGCAAGTACTCGATCAAGCCGAAACGATATTGTCGCAACCTTGTAGCAGTTCTTCACCTCAAGTTACTGACGACACGAACGATGACGATGATGTTACAATCACCAACACCATTTCATGTAATCCCGATAGCAACTGTAATGCCGAAATACAAGTAGATCCAGCATTCCGATCTCGAATTAGTTTCGATGTTGATTTAAAAAAGGAAGTTGTTCACGAAAAGTTAAAAGTTTCCTCGAAAGTGAAATTTACAAAAGACGAAGACATGTTTTTGAGTAAAGGTATCTCCAAATATGGAAAAGGTCGCTGGAGCGTTATACTGAAGGATACTGAGTACTCGTTTCACCCTTGTCGAAATAAAGACTCACTCCGGATGCGCGCAGAATCTCTGACATTTAAACGCAACACGAGCCCTTCTGTAAATTTGTAAAGAACAACTATTTGTTATTTCGTTTGAAGAAAATAAATTATATAAATTAAATCCATTAAAATCATTTTACATCCTCTTCTTCATCTCCCCCAAAGTATTCTTGAGTGCTTATTTCGGAACAACAACTGTCTTCATTGGTTTCAATACCATCGTCTAAATCAACGTAAACGGAATTTCTAAAATATGTTTTGAAATAATGAAAAATACAATACTAGATATGAAACTCACAGGACATGATGTACTCTTCAAGCACATGATCGTCATCCATTGCAATAATCTGTTCGCCATTTTTGTTGTTTTCTGTAAGGTTATTGAAAGAACCTAAGTTAATTATAAATGCAACACCTTTTAAAAAGTCAAAGACACTAGGGAGTACAGCTAACCTTCTTCATCATCTTCGTCACTGAACTCTTCACTATAAGGCCACCACACCAACCTTTCGGTGAGCTCAGGTGGAGTTTCCAAAGGGGCCATTAAAATTTCCATAACGTCATCTTCATCGCTGTAAACGTGTATGGGACAGTTTAAAGATTCCATCAAGTCATTTTCGTCGAAACCATCCATGTTGCTGCGTAGAAATTTTGCAAAGAGAAAGTATATGTAAGTCTGTCAGAGAATATGAATTGAAAATGATCCAATTCGTTCCTAGGTTACTATATTATTTTTAGCAAATCATTGACTCAGCAACAAGGGGAGGAGTTTGGCATAGTGCCCACCCTGCTGATATTGACTTTTTTATTCAAGAGACAACTCTGAAATGATGGCCTTGATATGCCAATGTTTTTATTGTGTGCGCAGTCTATAAATTATGACACAGACTGTGACCTAAATAAACCATAAGGAGGCTAAGCGTGAAAACGAGGCTGGTGTTATTGTTGTAGTGATGGCAACTATCATTGATTCGTGTTACCAAAGCACCAGTCAAAGCATTACCTTTACATCTATGGAGCCCGCCATTCTACATTGGAGCCCGTGTGAGCCCGTGTGAGCCCGTCTTTTTTACAAGGGTTTGACTGTGAGCCCGTGAGCCCGCCTTTTTTGGTGGAAAGTAAATTTTCAAAGGTAGATCATTTAGTCTAGTTATTGAACCTTCTTAAATATGCAGACTGTTGGTAAACATATAATTCCTCTGAAAAAGGCGGGCTCACGGGCTCACAGTCAAACCTTTGTAAAAAAGACGGGCTCCGACGGGCTCCGACGGGCTCCAATGCAAAAATAGCGGGCTCCACATAAATCAGCTGTTATGGACTTCTTTATTCAAGAAAAAGTTTCCGAGTGATTGCCTTGATTACCTTGAGCAATTTGCACAGTCTATGGTACATCGGTTAGCCTGAATCGCACCCAAAAGCAAAGAGAGGTTATAAAATGGAAACGAGGCTGTGGTGTTGAAAATTGCCATGTCAACGGGTTGAGTGTAGTGTAGACACTTCACTAAAATACTTATTACGTGAATACAAGAGGAGCCCGCCATTCTACATTGAAGCCCGTGTGAGCCCGTGTGAGCCCGTCTTTTTTACAAGGGTTTGACTGTGAGCCCGTGAGCCCGCCTTTTTTGGTGGAAAGTAAATTTTCAAAGGCAGATCATTTAGTCTAGTTATTGAACCTTCTTAAATATGCAGACTGTTGGTAAACATATAATTCCTCTGAAAAAGGCGGGCTCACGGGCTCACAGTCAAACCTTTGTAAAAAAGACGGGCTCCGACGGGCTCCGACGGGCTCCAATGCAAAAATAGCGGGCTCCACATGAATCAGCTGTTATGGACTTCTTTATTCAAGAAAAAGTTTCCGAGTGATTGCCTTGATTACCTTGAGCACTTTGCACAGTCTACGGTACATCGGTTAGCCTGAATCGCACCCAAAAGCAAAGAGAGGTTATGAAATGGAAACGAGGCTGTGGTGTTGCAAATTGCCATGTCAACGGGTTGAGTGTAGTGTAGACACTTCACTAAAATACTTATTACGTGAATACAAGAGGAGCCCGCCATTCTACATTGAAGCCCGTGTGAGCCCGTGTGAGCCCGTCTTTTTTACAAGGGTTTGACTGTGAGCCCGTGAGCCCGCCTTTTTTGGTGGAAAGTAAATTTTCAAAGGCAGATCATTTAGTCTAGTTATTGAACCTTCTTAAATATGCAGACTATTTATAAACATATAATTCCTCTGAAAAAGGCGGGCTCACGGGCTCACAGTCAAACCTTTGTAAAAAAGACGGGCTCCGACGGGCTCCGACGGGCTCCAATGCAAAAATAGCGGGCTCCACATGAATCAGCTGTTATGGACTTCTTTATTCAAGAAAAAGTTTCCGAGTGATTGCCTTGATTACCTTGAGCACTTTGCACAGTCTACGGTACATCGGTTAGCCTGAATCGCACCCAAAAGCAAAGAGAGGTTATGAAATGGAAACGAGGCTGTGGTGTTGCAAATTGCCATGTCAACGGGTTGAGTGTAGTGTAGACACTTCACTATAATACTTATTACGTGCATACAAGAGGAGCCCGCCATTCTACATTGGAGCCCGTGTGAGCCCGTGTGAGCCCGTCTTTTTTACAAGGGTTTGACTGTGAGCCCGTGAGCCCGCCTTTTTTGGTGGAAAGTAAATTTTCAAAGGCAGATCATTTAGTCTAGTTATTGAACCTTCTTAAATATGCAGACTATTTATAAACATATAATTCCTCTGAAAAAGGCGGGCTCACGGGCTCACAGTCAAACCTTTGTAAAAAGACGGGCTCCGACGGGCTCCCACGGGCTCCAATGTAGAATGGCGGGCTCCACATGAATCAGCTGTTATGGACTTCTTTATTCAAGAAAAAGTTTCCGAGTGATTGCCTTGATTACCTTGAGCACTTTGCACAGTCTACGGTACATCGGTTAGCCTGAATCGCACCCAAAAGCAAAGAGAGGTTATGAAATGGAAACGAGGCTGTGGTGTTGCAAATTGCCATGTCAACGGGTTGAGTGTAGTATAGACACTTCACTATAATACTTATTACGTGCATACAAGAGGAGCCCGCCATTCTACATTGGAGCCCGTGTGAGCCCGTGTGAGCCCGTCTTTTTTACAAGGGTTTGACTGTGAGCCCGTGAGCCCGCCTTTTTTGGTGGAAAGTAAATTTTCAAAGGCAGATCATTTAGTCTAGTTATTGAACCTTCTTAAATATGCAGACTATTTATAAACATATAATTCCTCTGAAAAAGGCGGGCTCACGGGCTCACAGTCAAACCTTTGTAAAAAAGACGGGCTCCGACGGGCTCCGACGGGCTCCAATGCAAAAATAGCGGGCTCCACATGAATCAGCTGTTATGGACTTCTTTATTCAAGAAAAAGTTTCCGAGTGATTGCCTTGATTACCTTGAGCACTTTGCACAGTCTACGGTACATCGGTTAGCCTGAATCGCACCCAAAAGCAAAGAGAGGTTATGAAATGGAAACGAGGCTGTGGTGTTGCAAATTGCCATGTCAACGGGTTGAGTGTAGTATAGACACTTCACTATAATACTTATTACGTGCATACAAGAGGAGCCCGCCATTCTACATTGGAGCCCGTGTGAGCCCGTGTGAGCCCGTCTTTTTTACAAGGGTTTGACTGTGAGCCCGTGAGCCCGCCTTTTTTGGTGGAAAGTAAATTTTCAAAGGCAGATCATTTAGTCTAGTTATTGAACCTTCTTAAATATGCAGACTATTTATAAACATATAATTCCTCTGAAAAAGGCGGGCTCACGGGCTCACAGTCAAACCTTTGTAAAAAAGACGGGCTCCGACGGGCTCCGACGGGCTCCAATGCAAAAATAGCGGGCTCCACATAAATCAGCTGTTATGGACTTCTTTATTCAAGAAAAAGTTTCCGAGTGATTGCCTTGATTACCTTGAGCAATTTGCACAGTCTATGGTACATCGGTTAGCCTGAATCGCACCCAAAAGCAAAGAGAGGTTATAAAATGGAAACGAGGCTGTGGTGTTGAAAATTGCCATGTCAACGGGTTGAGTGTAGTGTAGACACTTCACTAAAATACTTATTACGTGAATACAAGAGGAGCCCGCCATTCTACATTGAAGCCCGTGTGAGCCCGTGTGAGCCCGTCTTTTTTACAAGGGTTTGACTGTGAGCCCGTGAGCCCGCCTTTTTTGGTGGAAAGTAAATTTTCAAAGGCAGATCATTTAGTCTAGTTATTGAACCTTCTTAAATATGCAGACTGTTGGTAAACATATAATTCCTCTGAAAAAGGCGGGCTCACGGGCTCACAGTCAAACCTTTGTAAAAAAGACGGGCTCCGACGGGCTCCGACGGGCTCCAATGCAAAAATAGCGGGCTCCACATGAATCAGCTGTTATGGACTTCTTTATTCAAGAAAAAGTTTCCGAGTGATTGCCTTGATTACCTTGAGCACTTTGCACAGTCTACGGTACATCGGTTAGCCTGAATCGCACCCAAAAGCAAAGAGAGGTTATGAAATGGAAACGAGGCTGTGGTGTTGCAAATTGCCATGTCAACGGGTTGAGTGTAGTATAGACACTTCACTATAATACTTATTACGTGCATACAAGAGGAGCCCGCCATTCTACATTGGAGCCCGTGTGAGCCCGTGTGAGCCCGTCTTTTTTACAAGGGTTTGACTGTGAGCCCGTGAGCCCGCCTTTTTTGGTGGAAAGTAAATTTTCAAAGGCAGATCATTTAGTCTAGTTATTGAACCTTCTTAAATATGCAGACTATTTATAAACATATAATTCCTCTGAAAAAGGCGGGCTCACGGGCTCACAGTCAAACCTTTGTAAAAAAGACGGGCTCCGACGGGCTCCGACGGGCTCCAATGCAAAAATAGCGGGCTCCACATAAATCAGCTGTTATGGACTTCTTTATTCAAGAAAAAGTTTCCGAGTGATTGCCTTGATTACCTTGAGCAATTTGCACAGTCTATGGTACATCGGTTAGCCTGAATCGCACCCAAAAGCAAAGAGAGGTTATAAAATGGAAACGAGGCTGTGGTGTTGAAAATTGCCATGTCAACGGGTTGAGTGTAGTGTAGACACTTCACTAAAATACTTATTACGTGAATACAAGAGGAGCCCGCCATTCTACATTGAAGCCCGTGTGAGCCCGTGTGAGCCCGTCTTTTTTACAAGGGTTTGACTGTGAGCCCGTGAGCCCGCCTTTTTTGGTGGAAAGTAAATTTTCAAAGGCAGATCATTTAGTCTAGTTATTGAACCTTCTTAAATATGCAGACTGTTGGTAAACATATAATTCCTCTGAAAAAGGCGGGCTCACGGGCTCACAGTCAAACCTTTGTAAAAAAGACGGGCTCCGACGGGCTCCGACGGGCTCCAATGCAAAAATAGCGGGCTCCACATGAATCAGCTGTTATGGACTTCTTTATTCAAGAAAAAGTTTCCGAGTGATTGCCTTGATTACCTTGAGCACTTTGCACAGTCTACGGTACATCGGTTAGCCTGAATCGCACCCAAAAGCAAAGAGAGGTTATGAAATGGAAACGAGGCTGTGGTGTTGCAAATTGCCATGTCAACGGGTTGAGTGTAGTGTAGACACTTCACTAAAATACTTATTACGTGAATACAAGAGGAGCCCGCCATTCTACATTGAAGCCCGTGTGAGCCCGTGTGAGCCCGTCTTTTTTACAAGGGTTTGACTGTGAGCCCGTGAGCCCGCCTTTTTTGGTGGAAAGTAAATTTTCAAAGGCAGATCATTTAGTCTAGTTATTGAACCTTCTTAAATATGCAGACTATTTATAAACATATAATTCCTCTGAAAAAGGCGGGCTCACGGGCTCACAGTCAAACCTTTGTAAAAAAGACGGGCTCCGACGGGCTCCGACGGGCTCCAATGCAAAAATAGCGGGCTCCACATGAATCAGCTGTTATGGACTTCTTTATTCAAGAAAAAGTTTCCGAGTGATTGCCTTGATTACCTTGAGCACTTTGCACAGTCTACGGTACATCGGTTAGCCTGAATCGCACCCAAAAGCAAAGAGAGGTTATGAAATGGAAACGAGGCTGTGGTGTTGCAAATTGCCATGTCAACGGGTTGAGTGTAGTGTAGACACTTCACTAAAATACTTATTACGTGAATACAAGAGGAGCCCGCCATTCTACATTGAAGCCCGTGTGAGCCCGTGTGAGCCCGTCTTTTTTACAAGGGTTTGACTGTGAGCCCGTGAGCCCGCCTTTTTTGGTGGAAAGTAAATTTTCAAAGGCAGATCATTTAGTCTAGTTATTGAACCTTCTTAAATATGCAGACTATTTATAAACATATAATTCCTCTGAAAAAGGCGGGCTCACGGGCTCACAGTCAAACCTTTGTAAAAAAGACGGGCTCCGACGGGCTCCGACGGGCTCCAATGCAAAAATAGCGGGCTCCACATGAATCAGCTGTTATGGACTTCTTTATTCAAGAAAAAGTTTCCGAGTGATTGCCTTGATTACCTTGAGCACTTTGCACAGTCTACGGTACATCGGTTAGCCTGAATCGCACCCAAAAGCAAAGAGAGGTTATGAAATGGAAACGAGGCTGTGGTGTTGCAAATTGCCATGTCAACGGGTTGAGTGTAGTGTAGACACTTCACTATAATACTTATTACGTGCATACAAGAGGAGCCCGCCATTCTACATTGGAGCCCGTGTGAGCCCGTGTGAGCCCGTCTTTTTTACAAGGGTTTGACTGTGAGCCCGTGAGCCCGCCTTTTTTGGTGGAAAGTAAATTTTCAAAGGCAGATCATTTAGTCTAGTTATTGAACCTTCTTAAATATGCAGACTATTTATAAACATATAATTCCTCTGAAAAAGGCGGGCTCACGGGCTCACAGTCAAACCTTTGTAAAAAAGACGGGCTCCGACGGGCTCCGACGGGCTCCAATGCAAAAATAGCGGGCTCCACATGAATCAGCTGTTATGGACTTCTTTATTCAAGAAAAAGTTTCCGAGTGATTGCCTTGATTACCTTGAGCACTTTGCACAGTCTACGGTACATCGGTTAGCCTGAATCGCACCCAAAAGCAAAGAGAGGTTATGAAATGGAAACGAGGCTGTGGTGTTGCAAATTGCCATGTCAACGGGTTGAGTGTAGTATAGACACTTCACTATAATACTTATTACGTGCATACAAGAGGAGCCCGCCATTCTACATTGGAGCCCGTGTGAGCCCGTGTGAGCCCGTCTTTTTTACAAGGGTTTGACTGTGAGCCCGTGAGCCCGCCTTTTTTGGTGGAAAGTAAATTTTCAAAGGCAGATCATTTAGTCTAGTTATTGAACCTTCTTAAATATGCAGACTATTTATAAACATATAATTCCTCTGAAAAAGGCGGGCTCACGGGCTCACAGTCAAACCTTTGTAAAAAAGACGGGCTCCGACGGGCTCCGACGGGCTCCAATGCAAAAATAGCGGGCTCCACATGAATCAGCTGTTATGGACTTCTTTATTCAAGAAAAAGTTTCCGAGTGATTGCCTTGATTACCTTGAGCACTTTGCACAGTCTACGGTACATCGGTTAGCCTGAATCGCACCCAAAAGCAAAGAGAGGTTATGAAATGGAAACGAGGCTGTGGTGTTGAAAATTGCCATGTCAACGGGTTGAGTGTAGTGTAGACACTTCACTAAAATACTTATTACGTGCATACAAGAGGAGCCCGCCATTCTACATTGGAGCCCGTGTGAGCCCGTGTGAGCCCGTCTTTTTTACAAGGGTTTGACTGTGAGCCCGTGAGCCCGCCTTTTTTGGTGGAAAGTAAATTTTCAAAGGTAGATCATTTAGTCTAGTTATTGAACCTTCTTAAATATGCAGACTAATTATAAAAAGATAATGGATCAACTTTCTTCGCTGCTTGAACCAGTAATTTATAATCGACGCGCAGTGAACACAATTTTGTCAACTAACTTAACGAGATAAATTTTCGCGTGGACATATTTTCGCGGATGAAATTTTTTTTCCATTTCGCGGAGTCATATTTTCGCGGAAATGGCCAAAATCCGCGAAACCCGCGAAAATTTATCTCCGCGAAAATTTATCTCCGCGAAAATTTATCTCGTTAAGGTATATAAAAGAAGTTTGCTGAAACAAAAGATGTAATTATTATGCTTGTTTCTTTTTTTCAAGAAAAGCTTTTCTTGTTCTATATATCTATATACTTATATCTCTATATAATATTTTTTGTTTATAAAACATGTTACATACATGTTCGTCTTCAGTGCATGCAATATACAATTTTACTTGTTCTTTCCCCAACTGTTGCCCGCAAAGTATTCTTAAGAATTCTGTATGGTTCTCACAAAATGTTAGAAGAATTCCAATTTTACATCTAAGTTTGTCTAAAATTTACTAGCACATGAGGATTACGTAACATCACCACAAAAATGCTTCATCTTTTTTTTCTTTCGTTTTTTTTAAGATATGTGATGGAAAATGCTATGGCAAAGATATTAAACGATCTTAATATGAAAGATCTAACCAACACATTTTCCAAAGAGAAAATAACTCCAGATATTGTTGGAAAATTGAGTGAAGAAGAGCTTACTACTCTTGGCGTGAGAGGCAGACAAGACATGATGAACCTTCGCATAGCTTGTTGCAAGTTTGGAGGCAAGACACCCGTGAAAATAAAGTCAAACGCAGGAGCTTCCAAATTTTTCATTCCGAAGTTCATTTTGGAAAATCTGCTCGATGAAGATTTCAAGATTGCTACGATAAGCACAATGCTTGGAGTTTCTGAGCGCACAATATTTAGAAGGATGAGCGAATATGATTTATCTAAAAGAGCTTTTGTGGATATCTCAAATACCGAATTAGACCAACGGATTAATGAGATATCAATGCAGTTTCCACGCTGTGGCGAAGCTATGATACAATGTATGCTTCGCGAAGTTGGTGTTAGAGTTCCCAGAATGCGATTGCGAGATAGTATTCACCGTGTTGATGAAGTTGGCGTACAGCAGCGAAAGAATGGTAAACTCCGTCGACGAGCTTACAATGTAAAAGGCCCCAATCATTTGTGGCATCTCGATACCAATCATAAGTTGGTAAGATGGAACTTTATCATTGTAGGTGTCGTAGATGGATTCAGCCGTTTGCCTGTTGTTCTTCAATGTCGTGATAACAACAAAGCAGAAACTGTGCTTTCATGTTTTCTTCAAGGAGTTCAGATGTATGGAATCCCTTCTCGAGTCAGATCCGACAAAGGAAAAGAAAACATCTTGGTCGCCGATTTCATGCTTGACAAGATGGGTCCTAACAGAGGAAGTATGATAACTGGTAAAAGTACCCATAACCAAAGAATAGAGCGGCTTTGGAAAGATGTGTTTGAAGGAGTTTTATCATACTTTTACTCGTTGTTCTACTTCATGGAAGACAATGGACTCATGGATCCACTCATACCAGAAAACCTGGCTGCTTTGCATTATGTTTTCATGCCTGAAATTCAAAGACGATTGGATATTTGGGTTAGGGCATGGTCACGACACCGAATGCGCACCACCCGATCGACACCGATGCAATTGTGGATTTCTGGGCAATATCAATGTCCTCAGGGAATAGATGCAAATATAGGGGATATTCTGCATTATGGTGTGGACGGATCTGTGTCTGATGGTGAAAGTGATGTATCTGACTCGAGACCTATATTCACATTTCCAAATATGTTAAGTACGGAATGCTTAAATGAACTGAATGATGAGATAAACTTCGAAAATAGTACCAACTATGGTATCGATTATTATGAAAAAGCTTTAAACATAATCAATCAACACATGTAATAAAATTATGTGAAAGCATCGTCGTAATAATTTTGTTGTTATTAACACTCCCTTCTACTTCTGTCAACGAATCACATATAAGTTGTTTATGTGATTCTCTGTGATACTGGCTGAATCTTATCACATTGTGTAAATACACCCTTTTGAATTTGCAGCTTAATTAATTTGATAGACATTCCTAAATTTCTTTTTTATCATACTCCGTTTCTTTGCATGATAGAAAAATCAATGTTAACTTTTATGACCACTGTTGTCATGAAAAAATGTCATCACAATATTATAATGATCAGAAACGAGGCAAAGGTTGTAAAGATCGAAAGTGACTTAATTGATGAAAAGGTCTATTGTCCCAATGATGAGAGAAGAGTGACTCCTAGCCATTAGATCTTCAACTTAGGCAGAGAAGCAATCAAATTTTCACAGAAAGGAAATGGGAAAGTCAAATACACAAAAAGCTAAGATATGTTCGGTCCAACTTTGATCTAAGGTTGATCTCCGTCCTTCCTTTACGGGAAAAACAAGGATAGTAAAAGATTTTTGCTCATCGATCTTCAGCGATGAAGGGAACTTAGCTAGTATTACTTGTGAAACTACTTTCTTGCTTAAATCATGGTACGCATAACGAACATCGTCGCATTTTTCCAAGTTAGCTTTTCTACCACCATTTTCAATCATCATGATTGCTATAACCATATATTTCTATGCTATAACACAGTCAATTATGAACCACCGCTGAGCTTTTTGTGAACAAACTAAACATTCGTGTGTAAATATTTTTGAAAATTCTACATTTTACATTCATACTTCATTGATTAAGAACAAAAGAAAATTCTTTCTTAATAAAAAAATGAATTGTTTTGACGTCAACAGCACACAAAGCCGAATTGCATTGCCACCAGATTCGTTTATGTTACATATGTCGCGTGAACATGATGTTTACTGCAGATCCCTAGAGTTTGATGATTTTTCTTGAAACAAAACAGTTATTTTCAAATCTTATTAGCATCAGCTGAAAGATTTTTAAATGACTCGTGGATCACTGATTGACACCTCAGTAAAATAAGATGAAGTTCTGAACTAAAACCATGATAGCATATATAGATGGTAAAATAACTATACAAATTAGTAAATCAAGAAATAATAGATTCCATATATAAGCCTTGACAAGATTGATAAGAGGCACTCCTAATAGTCGAAGACTAATCAAAGAGGCACCTAAAAAGAGGAGGCCACCTAAGAAAATCAATGAATTTTCTTGCGAAGCTTTTCATGAAACGGAAATAACCAGAAAGCAGAGAAATATGTAATAGCCCTGCGGGGGAGAGTGCTTCAAACACATGTGGGGGAGGGATGTAACAATTTAACTACCACCTAACGATTAACCTACCACCACGTAACGATTAAAGTACTACGTAACGATTTATCTACCACGTAACGATTTATCTACCACGTAATAATTTATCTACTACGTAACGGTTTAAGTATTACGTAACGATTTATCTACTACGTAACAATTTATCTACCACGTAACGATTTATCTACCACGTAACGATTTAACTACCACGTAACGATATAGCTACCACGTAATGATTTATCCACGACGTAACCATTTAACACTACCACGTAACGAAAACTCACCTACCACGTAATGATTTAACTAGTGCACCAACAAGATTTTATACATCGCAATGTGAATTGTCTACTGCGCAAGTCAAGTTAATTACTGCGCTGTCAAACACATCTACTTCGCAATTCCAGAAAACTACATCGCAATACGTTATCGCTACGGTGCAAAGCGATATCACTACGGCGCTAAGCGATATTACTACCACGCAAAGCATTGAACGATCACTTATGGCAGTTATGGCGTTCCATAAAGAATGACCATTTGTAATATGGCTTTCTTGCATACACAAAAATCCAATTAAAATATTTTTAAGGCAAAATCTGCCAAAAATCAGTGCATTGAATAAAATTTATTGAATGAAAGATTTAGAGCTAACACATAAACAAAAATACAATGTATGGTTGGCAAAATTTCAGATTTTAAGCTGTGCTTCAAAATCCTTGTCGTTTACTTCACTAAAACAACGCAAAAGTAATATGAACAAGACGACTTGGTAGTCGAAAATTTCGCTATATTGCATTCTCACAATTCTAACAAATATATACTGTTCATAAAACTGTGAAATGCAATAGTTGATAACGGTAGCAGAATTTCAACTCGCAATTATACAAAACAAATAGATCAAAACTTATTCGTCTCAAATTTGGCTTAAAGTCTTCAGGACGGTGTCACAATTACACAAATCTACTCTCAACAATTATAAAACATTCTCAATATAGCATTGCCAAATTGCCAAATTGCCAAATTTTGGCCAAATTTGACAAAATGACTGTCAAATTCGAAATCAGCACCATTCACTTGTGCTTTGTGCAATTTTTTATGAAAATTGGAGAACTTTCATAATTTGGTCCAAATTTGGCCCGAATTGCCCAATTTTGGCCAAATTTGACAAAATGACTGTCAAATTCGAAATCAGCACCTTTCAATTGTGCTCTGTGCAAATTTTTATGAAAATTGGAGAACTTTCATAATTTGGTCCAAATTTGGCCCGAGTTGCCCAATTTTGGCCAAATTTGACAAAATGACTGTCAAATTCGAAATCAGCACCTTTCAATTGTGATTTGTGCAAAGTTTTATGAAAATTGGAGAACTTTCATAATTTGGTCCAAATTTAGCCCGTTAGTCAGCCTGCAAAAGATTTTGTTGCTAAGGCGTGTGCGGACATGGCTTTTTTTGCAATTATTTGCAATTATTTACTTTAGTGAGATCGTCCAAAATGTCACGGAGATACATAGAACGACGATACCAATACTTCGCTATACTAGCGAAATTAAAAATGCTTAAGCAATTTTAGCATACGAAATTTCTAAATAACATAGTATATATAATAGTAAATAAGGAAAGAGATACGAAAAAAACATTCTGTCTCCCACTTACAGTACCATGCTTTGAAACGGGAAAAAAGCAAAGTCAACTAATAATGGTATACCACCGTGTAACGTCAACACGAAAAGTTGTAAGATGATGAGGATGAAGATGAAGGACAAAATCGGAACTGACATTCGCCTATCTCGTGAAACTACTATGCCTCCTCGCTCGCTTACGCTCGCTGCATGAGCAATTATTTACTCAGAAAGACTTCTTCAGTTCTTGATGGTACTGTCATCGAAGGAGGTCTACAAGGAGACCCTATTTAAAGACCTATTTAGGATACAAAGACACCGCTCAACTAGACAATCTCCTTGACGAATCAATTGAATTATACAGTTATGTTGTTGGTACGACTCAGGGTTGAAGCCATAACCTCACTGAAAAAAGTAAATATTTTATCACAAGGTTACTGGGTTGCGAACTGTTGAAGTAAAATGCTAACCATTTGTCACATTTGTCTATTGTGCACAAAAATTCATACTCGGCCATCAAACATGGATAATTACAGCGACTTGAAAGTTAACACAAGCTTTGGAAATGTTCTCAATCTAATCTCCTATTACAAAACATTTTCCATGTTAGTGCCAGTATTATTCATAACACATATATATTGCGTTTGGTATTTGGAAACCGTTATACGTTTTTGCACAGCAAGTAGTATATGCTCCCATGTTTTTGATGTACACCCAGTCACCAATGTTTAACTGAAAAAAGAAAAAGATTCAATAAGGTCCGTTGATATCGAACAAAAACTAACTGGTAGAAGAACTAAGGAAAGCTGCTCATATGAATAAAGAAGTCCACGATCAACGTACTCGCAGGAAGGTGACGTGCTTTCTTTGTAAAGAAGTTGAATTTTTCGCAGTACTTTTCATTAACAGGAAATTTGCCCACATAAACAACCCATGTAGAAAAGAGAAGACGATCATTAAGTTTCAACAGATTAACTAACCTTCTGAATATTTGCTTCCTTTAAAATGCAATCCATTTGATCACTAGTAGGTCCCCACAAGGTAGACTTGCAAATCTTAGTATTCCTGACCAAAGGTATCAATACTGGTTGAAAGTGATCAAATACAACAGAATTTAATGTGCCAAAGACACCGTCATTGAGATAATAATGATAATGTTCTTGACCATCATCGTCATGCAATAGGCGACTCGCGATAACACAAGATACTGCAGTAAACGCAGATGCGACAAAGTAGCGACCAGGTTCAGCAATTATGCGAACATTTTTATTCTTGGGAAAGTATTCATCCAGTGCCATATTCACTTGAGCACCAGCCTGAAATGAATCATAATAGTTTCAAGCGATTTAAATGTAAATATATAAATTTTCATTTTTTTTCCAGCCTAAAGGTCGTTGCAATGAAAAGAAATACTGATGATCTTTTGCTTACTTGCTCAAATGACATCCGCGCATTTTTATCTCCGGAAAACCCGCCACCAATATCAAGCAGGTTGAACTCATAGCCGACTTCAGACTGACAAAAAATAAATATGAAGCCATTAACTAAATCTGTTGTCAGGTATTTTCAATCAGATAAAGGAAAATATTAAAAATATTTACAGCTTGTTTGAACACTCGGTGTGCATTTTGTACTGCTGTGTAGTATGAATTGGCATCGTAACAGCCAGTGCCAACATGAAAGCTGTAAATGATTATAACAAAAGCTTTATAAGATATATGAAAACGATATTATGTTAAATATGATCATTGAAAATTACCTTACACCAACTACGTTCAAATCAAGGTTCTTCGCAATTTCTAGTAACTGCTTTGTATGAGAAACTGATGCACCAAATTTGATGCCCAACTTAAGGAGATGAAATTTAGGAAAAACAGTATGAGTAGTGTGATAGACTGTACTGGGGGGATTATTAGTATGTAGAAACATCTAACCTGTCCAGTGGATTTCGAGTCATCTACTTTGATTCGTATAACTAATTGAGCATTAGGGAAATTCCCTTTTATTTTATACAGCTCTTGATCATTGTCAAATGTCATAAGGCTCACTTTAACTGATGCTGCATATCTAAAATAGAAACGAATTGAAGGTCAAAGTTGCATGATCTTAAATTTAAAAATCGATTTGCGGCATTGTTTCCAAAAACTCTACGTCATTTTGTCCTGTGAAAGTCATTGAATGTTCTGAAACCCAAGCAGATGTGGCATACACACTGAATAACTTTGTAGAGATAACACCAACCTTGAACCCAGGGTAACACTTTATTTCAAGTGCTACTCGAATTAGAAAGATGCTAATAATGAAACAACAAATTGGAACCTACTTGATGTATGATGTTTGCTTGCAAGGATTCGCAAATATAATTCGCTCAGGTGATACACCAAGGTCTAAAACATCTTGTATTTCCTTTTTACTGGCGCAATCAAAGCTGCAACCCAAGTCAGCTAGAAGTCGCAAAACCACTTTATCTGGATTACATTTCACAGCTAAAATAAAAACAAGGATGATATATGATTTTAGGTTAACTGCTGCATCTGGTGCATACTGCTGCATCTGGTGCAAACTTGTTACAGAACTAAAGTTGCATGGCTTTTTGATTACAGGACTAACGTTGCATGGCTTTTAGATTACAGAACTCTAAAGTTGCACGGCTTTGAGATTTCAGCGGGTTTCAATGGCATAAAAATTTGACACAAAAATATTTGAAATGAATTCTCCAAAGCAACTTTTTAAAAAATTGTTTTAAATTTAATTTTCTTTATTATTTAACCTTACGTCCACTTTAACTCTCTTTAATAAATGAAGTGGTGAATAATGTCCTTGCAAACATCACTTACCATAAAATGGCTCAACTCGTGGTAAAACATTGAAGTATCTTCTATGTTTCTTGATGATATCTCCAAGATCACAAACAAGAAATGAATCGTCCTTGAAGGTACGTTTAGCAGCATTCACCTTTTGCTGGATGAACTTTTCCAAGGTCATATCATTTTTACATATTTCCACTACGTTCTTATAAAAGCCAGTAGCTTTCAATTTAAATGACATTTTAGAAAGGAAATAATTCTAGTCCCTAAAATTCAAACGAAAAGCAACTTTTTGTTTATCTTCGAATGACTTTTTATATTACAAGCTTTTTATATATTTCCCCATAGGGTGAAATATATGTTAAAATTGGCATTTTCCTTCTCCTTCTTCTTCTCCTCCTTCTTCTCCGTTAACTTTTATAGCCGCAGTTCAGTATTGAATTTTCGCCTACCCATAGTATATAAGAATAGAGGCTAGTGTACCGTGAAGTAGTACGCCATTTTTTTCAGTCAGTGCAGATGGGCTTTGGAAGACTTTGCTTTTTTCTGCAAACTTTTAAAATGATTTAATAGATGAAGCGTTAAATGATGGAAATAAATCGTTTTCTTAGAAAGCTTTGTAAAAACTTTTGAATGAACGTGTAAAAACCAGAAAAACATTGATATCGATGATGTTTTGTTTTTGTTGAAAACAATAATAATGTGGCCATTGAAGCTGTGATTTCAGTGCAAAGGTGAAAATTCATTATCAATAGCCAGGCTGAAGATTTATTTAGTATGATCCTGATAGAATGTAGCCCAACTGAACTGAAAGCACGATGATATACAGCCGTAAAGGAAACCCTTTTCATGTGGAGAACAACCAGTTCAACCAGTTAATTCAAAGAGTAGCAAGTAAATATGTGATGTCATATATGCAAGAAGAAGTTCAGAAAACCAATTACCGTTTATGTGTCTAATTATGGACAGCCTTCGTAATTACGGACACAAAATGTAAACAAACATTCTTGTCACGAAAATAGACATGCATTCTTGCCACGTATAACTGAATAAAATGTTTTATGAAACAGAGCAATCCAATAGAGAGCAATTAGCAGCAACACTTGAAGAATAATGAGAGGCGCAGCCAGAGGTCAGTCAAAATTTGTGGAGGAGAGTTAAGCCATTTAGGGTTGAAAAGGAAAGCGTGCAAGTAACCTAATGGCTACTTAAGACTGAAAAGAACTATCATAATATTGAACTCCTCCACTTTTTTTGACTGACCCTAACTACGCCTCTGATAATGGACCGTGAAAATCATAATGGCCTATATTTCAATACTCAGTAAAAAGTGTCCTCCCCCACTGTGATTGACGTACAAAAACTTTATTTATTTGACTTATTTTATGATAATTAACCTTCTAAAAGCATGATCTAAAAACATTTTCATTCCTCAATTCATTTTTAAACATAAATTTTCGACCTGTCGATATTTCATGACGGAGGTGGCCATTATTATTTTTTATCCGTAAATATGGCTACCATTGTACACACGGAGCTCATAAAAATACGCATGATTCTCAAGAGAGCGCAGTCTATTTTAAATCTTTAAAGTTTAGAAAAATAAATTCTAAATGGCATATTGGTAATTTTCTAGCGTTCAAATAAATTTAATTATCTCTGAAGTTTGTTTTATTACAGTTTGGTTGACAGTACGGGATGTGTAGTGTTTTTAATTTACAGACGGTTGGAATTATGTTTTGTCGATGTCCGTAATAACAAAGGCTGTCCGTAATTAGACACATAGACGGTACGTATAATGTTTTAACACACAGAGGATTGAGAGAAATCTTGAAATTGAAAGAATGCTGGTCGAGTGTGCTTCCCTGAATAGTTGTTTAATTCAACAACAGAAACATAGTTTTCTATGAATGAAGTCTACGGTCATGCATCAGTATACATTTGATGCTGTATATCATATTTTATTTTGCAAAATTAAATATATATGACTGTCAATTTTCCTTTTACGAACAACAAACATAAATCCAAACACAATCCAACATGACAGTCTATAAATTAAATCAAGCCAGAACACAACTTTCTGCTTTCAGCTATGTAGTGATTTGGTTATGGATGTGTATTTTCACTACCAAAATCTGTTTTGTTTTTCAGTTTGGGATTTACAAAGGTCATTTTTATCACATAACACAATGAGTGTGAACATATTTTTTTGAACAGAGATGTTTATTCTGATACCTTAATGGAAGAAATTGTTTGCAGAAGAAATTTGTATGGAACTTTTTTTTGCGAATTTTATTTTGGCGGATTTCGCCCAAATCCAAAATAAATTCGGCAAAAATGAATAATTATTGGTCATCCGCAAAAATAAATTCTGTAAAATTTCGAAATGTTTCATCCATAAAGAATTGATCTTTCACTTTGGTTTGCATATAACTGAGCCCTAACCAGCATCTTGTCTTTACAAAACGTTTGGAAAATGGAAAAGGGAAAGTCAATGTTATTGAACATCTAAGGACTCATTATTCTTCTTACAACCAGCATCTGCACTTAAGACAGGTTTCGTGCTTCGTACTGTTGCTTTTACTTTGAGAAATAATGTCTGCGGTGGTATCACAGTTTTTATTGTTATTTTCACTTTTCGTTTATGGGAAGTAGACCCAGACTGAGTCATATTCTCAGTTGCTGGCATTACATTGACTTCCTGTGAACAAAGATAAGACCCAGCCACATTATCTGTTTGTTATAGTTTATTATTCTTTTTGATATTTTAACTGCGGAAAAATAGATGTCATTCCATAGATTTGCTTTTTCCATTCAACTAAAGTTTGTATATACACCCAGGCACTAAATTGGGTGTTTCCTTACTTTTGATTTTATCAAATTTCTTGCATCCACAAAAAATTAATTCTACAAAATCTCTTTTGAAGTAGTTATCCGCAAAAATTTATCCTGCAAAATATGGCATTTTCGGGTCATTTATCCGCAAAAATATATTCCACAAAAATTTCTTTCGCAAATAATATCTTCCCTTAAGGTATATACTTGAATTTGGTTTTATAAGTTGTCATTTCAAGCCCATCTCTTTTTTAAAAATAACTCTTCTGTCCTAATTTGAAATGGTACACATAATATTTTGTTAGTAGAGGTTGTGATTGCTTATGATAGTTATTTGCTTGTCTACCCCAAAGTATTATAATGTAGCTATTAAAATTAGGTTTAACAATTTTCTTTTCTTTTGTACAGTAAACCTGTATACAATTTGATTGTATGATGTTGCAAGTTTTATCCGAGTTACAAAAAGCAAGTGTTCTGTTGAATTTCATTGTTTACCATGATTTTATGGTATATTTTTATGGTATATTTTTATGGTGGGCTTATCTGCGGGGGGGCCTATACGCGGGGGGGCTTCATTGTGTAAAAGAATTTCATCATAACAAATGTATGATCTTTATTGTTGCAGAAGCTTGACATCCTTTATACCATAAAATCATGGTAAACAATGAAATTCAACAGAACACTTGCTTTTTGTAACTCGGATAAAACTTGCAACATCATACAATAATGAATGTGAATAGGTAAAAATAGCACTTACGGAAATTGAATTTGAAGAAAAACTAGCATTGGAATTTCGTTGAAGCTTGGTTTATTTTGCTGTGGAACCATTTTGGAATGTTTTCCTGGAAACCTCATGGGGCTGTCAGTTTTTGTTCGTCTTCAAATGTATTCCAAAGATAAGAGTTTTGACAACTGTATATTGCATATTCTGCATGGTTTCTTCGCTATGATAATAAACTGATTATCCCCTAAAGAGGGTTTTAATCTTTACCAAACTTCAACAGAACGTAAACAAGGAAAGGAAGATTTGTTCATCAAGTCTGATCTTCTTGATTCGAGGTTTTAAACATTGGGCTTGTGAATTCACTGCTGTTAGATGTACATCCATAATGGTCTTTAATCTTCTGGTATTTGGTTTCGTGTGGCTATATGTTCCATATACCCTGGTAAATGTTGGATGTATTTCCCTCAGCACCCTGTTCTACAAAGTTGTGTATGTTTTATTTGCTGAGTGTTATGATTTAAATTCCTGGAACTGAAGCGTTGAAGTGAAATGTGAAAGTTCATCATTATTAAAAGGAAGGCTGAAGACTCACTTTTATTTTACATTGTGATAATGTAGCCAAACTGAAAAATATGATTTATATATACAGTCACGAAGGGAGTCAAGGGAAGCCCTTTCTATGTGGTGAAACAGCAAGTTATGTACATAATGAAAACTGCAGAAAGTAAACTTGATTTCGTATACGAAAAGAAGTTCAGAAACCCAATGATGTATATGTAGCTTTTTAATACACATGAGGCACCTGGATAACTTGAGTGAATATGTTGTGCTTCCTGGATGGTAGTTTAATCGGACAACAGAAGCATATGTAACATACTGTTTTGATACAGTATATTTCAATTCATAAAAATCAATATCCTATTGTCAATTTTTCTTATGAACAAGTAAATCAAAACATAACAGTCTGCAGTGATTTGGTTATTGATGTATATTTTCACACCAAAATCTGTTTGTTTTTCATTTGAGATTTAGGAAGGCCATTCATCACACTGACAGTGTACTCTGAAGAAATGTGTGTGTGAACCTTTTTTTGGAATCAGAGATGTTTATTTTAAATACTTGAATTTAATTTCATAAATTGTCCTGTCTTAGCCCTACCCTTTTTTGAAAATAACTTGTTTTTTCCATATATTTGAAATGCTGTGATTTTTAACTCCTCAGCAAGAATTGTAAGTGAAACCTTATCATTTGCCCATGAACATCTTCATCCATAGTAAGTTCAAAGTAACTTCTTTTATTTTATTCAATTCAATGACACTCTGCCCTAAGTACATTTTAGGGCTGTTAAAACAAATTGTATATATTAGAGAAATTTTTCTTGTGGTTATCAATGTACACAATAACTGATAAAATAGAAACTTTGAGGAGTTTATACAATTTTGTTTCTTGTTTGAACACGTCACACGGGTTCCTTGATGTTAAAGTCGCTAAAAAGTGACTCGAATGAAAACGCCTGTAACATTCTTAAAAAAGCTGACATCCCATACATTTTTTTGACCGCTTTTTCAAGCTCTACAGCATGGGTACACTTTCCATTTCCAATTTCGTAATTAAAATTTTCGTCACGGGGTAGACACACATGAACGCGTATTTCTGCAGATTCTTTTCGAAATTAAAGTCGTAAAAAAACTTTTACGCGAGTTACTAGTCTTATTATACTAATTCACGTTGTGTGCAACACATTTAACTTAGAGAGCGTTATGTTTTTTTTAAAGTTACGGTCAAAATCTTCTTAATCGTGGTCATTTTTTCGTTAGACCATTGATAATTTACTATTAGTGAGCTTAAGCAACTACAACGGCAACGTGGACGACGACGTGAGCAAAAAGAAGAAAATAATAAAAGTACTTGTGAAAAGTATTTTGAAGAACTTCCTTTTATAGGAGAACTTATTCAATCGATAAACTTATAACGACTAGAAAGTTATCGAGCTTCTATAAAATCTACATAAGTGAAAAAGGCTTTCTCTATAATCACGTTTGCGTTGTCAGTACGACTTCAAATCATGACTTTTCACGTTGTGCATAGAACGTGCTAATATGTTAATGATGTAATTATCTTATAAAATTTTCCCAATGGTCTCATAAGTAGTAGCCTCCCTTTCAAAACAAATTCCACATAGAAAACGAAGCTTTTGTTTTAAGCACGTCGCCGTCTTCGTTGCCGTTGCGATTGCTTAAGCTCCCTATTAGGGACCTTACGAAAGTACGACGGCAACGTGGACGACGACGTACAAGATATTCATCTTCAATGAATCACAAAAAAGCAGAAACTATACACTTGGGTTAAGAAGTTTATTTATAATGTCTTTGAAGTTTGTTTTTTGAACTTTGAAAGACAGAATCATGAAGGAACCAAGGAAAATATATCCGAAGTACTGCTATTCTCACGTCTTCGTTTTCAGTACGACTTCAAAATATTACTTTTCACGTTGTGTGTAGAACGTGCAAATATAATAATGATATTAGTAAAATTAAAAATATTTCCCAATAGTATAGTTTGAAATAACTTCCATTCTAATGCGAATCTATGGAGTAAAGTGAATCTTTTGTTTGCCTCACGTCGTCGTCCACGTTGCCGTCGTTGTTTCGTAAGGTCCCTATTAGCATAATAGCACGCGGCGTGACGTCAGTTATTTTTATCATATCACGGGGGAAGCATTCCCAATCGAACGCGACGTTATTTGGGAAATATCTTGAGAAAGAATAGGGATAACTGACGTTCTGTAGGGCCTGCGATATGGGCGACAGGGTGACACAAAATTTGGGCCTAAATGTTTTTGGTACTGCGGCTATGACGTCATCATAATCTTTGATCGACGATATCTCTGCAACGGTTGATCGTAGCGAAACGATCCCATACAATTTTTTGCTCAGTTTTTCAAGCTCTACAACATGGGTACATTTTCCCCAGTCCCAATTCCGTAATCGAAAATTTCGTCACGGGGTTTGCACACGGGAACGCGGGGTTCTTGCACATCCTTTTCGAAATTAAAGTCGTAAAAACCTTTAACGCGAGTTACTAGTCTATCTTATCTATATAATAATTCGCGATTGTGTGTCACACTTTTATTTTAGAGTACGGTGGCACATTAGTGCCATCAAGTAACAAATTCATCTCTTGATACAAACTCATTTCACAGGACGTCCTGTGATTTCATAGGACGTCCTGTGAGTTCGTAGGACGTCCTGTGAAACGAGTTTGTATCAAGAGATGAATTTGTTACTTGATGGCACTAATGTGCCACCGTAAATGTGCCACCGTATAGCATACATAAAACTGAACACAAGACTCAACGAGACATTGATAAGTGTTTGATATGCTTTGTATCTTTAATTTCTAGATACATCAAAGGTAGACATAAACGTGGAAGAAATTGACATAGCATTAGACACGTTCAATTTATTTAAAGCTTTCGGCTGTCACCAGCCATCATCAGTATACACGAAATTTTAACAAGTCACACCTTATATAACAAGTTATAACAAATCAGAATATTACCAAATATGGGAAAATTATATAACAAGTTATAACAAATCAGAATATTACCAAATATGGGAAAATTACTCGTCAGCATGCTGCACTATGCAAGCACTCCCTAGACGAGTAATTAACCGAACTTATCAAATAAATACAATGGAGAAGAAGAGATATTTTTGTTAAGAATAGGCTTCTCTCTATAGATCATTAAGCTCTCTTTTATTTCTAAATAATAGTTGTTACGAGCAGTGGTGACAATTCGAAAGTCTTCAAAGCTCGCAGGAGAGTTACAAAACAAAATATGGTCCTTAACAGCTGTGCTCTGTGTGTTCTTAACTAATTTATCGGTCAAAGGTGACATACCTAGGTGCTCAGAAGCCCTAACTTTGAAATGTCTAGTGGTCTTGCCATAATAAGAAGCATTGCAGCTTCTACACATAAACTTATACACTACATTTGAAAGTAAAGACTTCGGAACACGATCTTTGAACCTAAAAAACGAGGACAAACGTTGTTGTGAGCTAAATATGACTTTGAGTTCACACATATTGGAAGACTTATGCACAGCTTTCACGAGCTTAGTTCTAATATTAAGTGATAATTGTCCTAAATAAGGCAAAAATAAATATACAATTTTCTTTTCCACTGTGCAATGTATAGATTTAGGGAGGAGAACTTTATTCAAAAATACCCATATTTGGTAATATTCTGATTTGTTATAACTTGTTATATAATTTTCCCATATTTGGTAATATTCTGATTTGTTATAACTTGTTATATAAGGTGTGACTTGTTAAAATTTCGTGTATACTGATGATGGCTGGTGACAGCCGAAAGCTTTAAATAAATTGAACGTGTCTAATGCTATGTTAATTTCTAGATAAACATTTTTTTGAATTAAGTTTTGTTACAATGACACTGGTACATGGACACAATTTTGAGAGCACACCTGTTTGGTTTTTATCATTGAATGTCTTATTCCCACTATTACATCACTGTTACTTCAGTTATCTCGTGAATTCCTATTTTGACCTTCCTGGAACAAAAACGTGATTACTCCATTCTGCTTCACAGTCAAACATTTTTCAACTTTGGCGAAAGTGCTGACCTTCAGGCCTCTTGGCCTCTAGTTATACGTAATTGGTTTTCTGACGTTCTTATTGCATATACGACATCGCATTTTTACTTGCTTTGTTACTAATGTACTTTTTGAATTAACACTGGTTGAACTGGTTGTTCTCCACATAAAAAAGGTTTTTTTTATAGCTGTACTTCATATATTATGTGCTTTCAGTTCACATTATATCAGGACGTAAAATACAAATAAATCTTCAGCCTGTATTGATAATGAATTTTCGCCTTTGCACTGAAATCACGCAAGCATTTAATTACCAATCATCATCATCAATCATAGCATTTTTGTCATCAACAAAAACAAATCAATATTTTTCTGTTTTTTACACCTTTTAAGACAATACTGAACTAAAACGATTTATTTCCATCACTTATCGTTGAATTCTCTAGAATCATTTTAAAAGCTAGTGGGAAAAGCAAAAATCTTCTACAGCCCATCCGCACTGACTGAAAAAACATGGCGTCTACTTGACTGTAGACTAGCCTCTATTCTTATCTACTTTGGCGGCTAGGTGAAAATTACATTCTGAACCGCGGCTATAAAAGTGAACGGAGAAGAAGGAGAAAGAGAAGGAAAATGCCGGTTTTAACATATATTTCGCCCTATGGGGCCGGTTTTAACATATATTTCGCCCTATGGGGAAATATATAAAAATAAATCAAGAAGCACGAAAAAAATAGCTCAACTCAAAAAATTGTTAAAAAAAATAAAGATGACATACAGGTACATATCTTTCTGTTGAGTTTAATGCTGTGTTATCTTGGCCGATGAATTGCAACGTTGCATTAGCTAATTTAGCTCGGCGGCTTCTACGTAGGAATGTACCACAAAAAGTCAACAATTTGCAAAAGGCATGACGCAACCAAAAATCTAAGAAAGCAACTCTAAAGTAAACATATTTATAAACTGCAATAACATAGGCTCGTATTGTGCTTTAGGAATATAAACAATTTCAGTTTTAAAACAAAACAAGAGCCGATAAGGCTTTTAAAGCGCTGCTTTAAAATTGAAAGTTGAAAATATCGTTGTTTTGTAAACACATATTTTGATCGCGATTGTATCTAAAATATTGTGTAACTTGCCATACATAAAAGACTGGCTTTGTCGAAATATTTAAAGTATGTAACATATGAGGCCCAAAATCAACCAAAAATATTTTTACAAAAATCCTTAAATTACAAAATGTTTGGGCGGAAAGTTTTCTTTTTTAATGTATAGCTTGCTGTGTGTGCAAATTGGAAAGCTTGAGCGCGGGGGCATTTTTAGCTAAAGCTACATGCTTATCAATGTAAACGTATTCTCAGGTGGCTCTTCATTGCTGTAAGTTATTTGTTTGACCCCTTTTTTGCCTTTTGAGTTTTATCTTTTGTTTCTGGGCAAGAAAAGTTAGGTACGGCCTAAGAATGTCTTAAAAATATATTAGGATGATTTTGACTAAAAAGTTCAGAATATTCATCATGAAACGAAAAATACTATTCTTATTCAAAAAAAAGCGTGTAATCCATTTTTTAATAAGAGCCTCCCTCGATATAGCGTCACATCCTAGAAACTCAAAAATCACATAAAGCGCCCAGGCGCTTATTACTACAATCCCGGACAAAATATTGTGGCAATAAGCATGAAATTCACGTCATGAGACCCCCCTTCCCCCACCATCAATGTTATCAATGTTGGTTGGAACCTCTGGCTGGACACAACTCAAAACATTGATGCTGAGGGAGGGGGTATTTGAATTCTTCATGAAAAACATCAGTTTTGCCACAATTTTTGTCCGGGATTGTAGTTGGTTAACTTGTCGGTAAAAAATCCGTCGGTATAAAAATTCGTTGACAAAAAAATTTAGTTGGTAATAAATATTCGTCACCCAAGACAAAAAGTCACTTTTTACCGAGGAAATTTTTTTGTCTGTCTCTATATAAAACATATAAAACTTTGACTCTTCCTGTTTTTCTTAAGTTGGCTTTATTGACACTTCTAAAAGTAAATAAAACAAGAGGCATTTGGGCCTTAAGGTCAGCGCGAAAGAAAACTAAAGCAATGAAGATATTCCTTAGATTATTGCCCCCGCAGCGAGCGTAAGCGTTCTTCATCTTAAGGGCTCAGCGTACCTTTTACTCATATATGCATTGCATAACTTTTTCCGTTATTTCTTTTTACCATTACATTTTAAGTAAAAATATTTCGTGAATTCGTGTAGAGCAATAAATTTTCTTTCCAACGGTGTATGAAATGATATATTTACATAAATAATAAGGAAGAACTTAGTCTGCGAAAACGATAAAAAATACGGACTTTTGTTTGCTTCTTTGAGCTCCAACTCCCGAAGAAAAAGGTTTTTTACATTTTTTTTGTTTGTGGCGATTCCTCACAATTAGTGGAAACAAATTGTGCCCGCGAATCTCAATTAATGGTTTTGTTCAGGAGAAAAACAGTTTTTTGTTTATTCCATACTTTTGCGCTATTGGATAGTTGAAAACAATCTCGGATTTTGAGCCAATCAGGAATTTTCTCTCAAATCGCGGGCACACTTTTCGTTAAAGGCTTTCATCTACTGCTGTGCTAAAGCCTTAAAGGCTGGTTTCCATACAGCAACATTTTGCGCTATAGCTCAAAAAGCTCCAGAGATTCATGCGCACTAAACAAAAATTACCGCTGACTCAGAGATATT
The DNA here is from genome assembly GCA_027922465.2 of Turritopsis dohrnii. Lineage (NCBI taxonomy): Eukaryota > Metazoa > Cnidaria > Hydrozoa > Anthoathecata > Oceaniidae > Turritopsis > Turritopsis dohrnii. The sequence continues at coordinate 408,725 of BQMF02000376.1, read as the reverse complement.
TTTAAGCTCAGGAGCTTTTTTCAAAAGTTGAATTCATTCTACTTTTTCTACGCGATTTTTGTCGCCACAGAAAATGAGCCTATCAGATTTGAGAATCAGATAATAATTACATCATCCCCACGCTGTATATTTTTAAAATACTCAAGATGGCTGCCAATGAAGACAGATTTTCTTCTCTGTTGGGATTCTATGACATAAAAAAGGCTGCCAATTAGGTAGAAACTCAAAATGATGAAAAGCAATTTAGACGATTTGGTAATGTACGGTGCTATCCAATTTAGGGCCTGCTCAAACCTAGCAGGAGTCGTTCGAAACGACTTGAAAAAATACTCATGATCAAATAACATCAAATCTTTTACTAGAACATGAAATAATCCTTTTGATTTTCTTTCTAAAAACAATTTTCTAACCCACATTCGTTTTCTTTTGATTGTAAGTTTTTCTCGTTGTCTACGGCGACGCCATAACATAATTAAAACTGATAATTTCAAATTTTTCAGCATAAACAATCTTTTATAAATATTCGCCATATTTGTTTTGACATTTTATATTTTACACGCGCTCTATGCTGCAAATGGAAATGAGTTCCGCTCGTGCGCAAAAATCTCTGGAGCTTTTTGAGCTATAGCGCAAAATGTTGCTGTATGGAAATCAGCCTTTAAAGGAAATGAGCCACTTGCTGGAAAGATGGAGCTCATAGAAGGTAGAACACTAATAATTTTTCATCACATAAACGACAATATGACAGCCTTTAATAAATTCACAAAGTGAGCTGCTAATTTAATTAATCGCCTTTTGAGTATATAACAGATTATATTAAAGGTTGTCATAACTTAGAAATGTTGAATATCAAAAAATGCCCATAACTTTCTCAAAAAGCATTATTTTTCGCTATAACTTTAAATGTAGTGTAATAATAACCTAGTGATTGCATCTGTCAAAAAAAATTTGAAAAAGAAAATTTTCACTTTTGAAACGTACGCTGAGCCCTTAATCATCATCATCATCATCATCATCATCTTCCAACTTTTCGTGTTGACGTTACACGGTGGTATAGAATTATTAGCTGACTTTGCTTTTTTTCCCGTTTCAAAGCATGGTGTACTGTAAGTGGAATGTTTTTTAATTTATTATTATATTATACTATGTTGTTTAGGAAGTTCATATGCTAACATTGCTTAGACGTTTTTCATATTACTTTTGTGTTGTTTTAGTGAAATGAACGATAAGGATTTTGAAGCACAGCTTGAAATCTGAAATTTTGCCAACCATACATTTTATTTTTGTATATGTTTTTACTCTAAATCTTTCATTCAATAAATTTTATTCAATGCACTGGTTATTGGCGGATCTTGCCTTTAAAAGATTTAAATTGGATTTCTGTGTATGCCAGAAAGCCATATTTACAAATTGTCGTTCTTTGTCTTTTCCTTCTTTAACTGTCCTCCAAACCTATAGTGTGATCATGATGAATCAATATATAAGGTTTGCGGAGTGGGTGCGTGGAATCACCCGTTCGCCAGCGAAAATATGGAATGCGTGAAAGCCGGATGATATTCATTCAACAAATACCGACGAGCGAGTTGAATGCATGAATACGCATCCATAACTGAAAGGGCGCTATTTCCTTTTCGCACCACCCCCCTAAATGTATCTGCCATATTTTTTTACTGTTCGCTCTTCATCATGGAGATAAAAAATAACCATAATCCTAACCCTTAACCCTGACCCTAAAACATCCCGGACGGAGACCACTCTGCGAAAAGAAAATAGCACCACTGAAAGAATATACCTTATCGGACAAAACTTAGTCGGACAAAATTTTAGTCGGACGAAAATATTAGTCGGACAAAATTTTAGTCACCTCCAAATATTTTAGTCACTTTTGTCCGACTAAGTTTTGTCCGATAAGGTATGTAATTTTCGTTACTTTTCTTGAAATGTATCCTATCAATGTAATGTACAATTTAGTTATATTGCGATTCAAAGACCTTATTACTTCAAATGTCCAAATACCAAACTGTGCTCCTTTGCCTCGTTTTGATGTGGTAATTTGATGAAAAATTATCAGAAATTGGCCCATAGCAATTTTCAGTTATGAAAAACTTAATATCAAGTAATGTCACAGTAGCTATAAAAAATCAAAACAAGGTCGGGTTTGATAGTCTGATAACATGTATTTAAAGATTTGATTTTGTGAATGTGGGATGGAGATAGAAAAGAGAAGGAAAACAAAATGCTTTATGAATCAATCATTTCCAGTTATTTTATGTATATATAAGTACAGATTCAAAAAAATTCCGATATTCATAGTTGCAAAAAGAGCATGAATAAAAATGATCTATTGTAAAAAAAATAGCTTTTTCGAATGCATAAAGAAACACTAGGAAGTAAAACCAACAAGAAATACATAACAGACATCTTCTAAACTTTGCCAAAATGTTCAGGTAACCCAGATATCATGAACAACATCCAGTTTTATGTTGCAAATTTAAATGTCAATCAACAAAACTCAATTTGTATACATAAAACATTCTTGAGTTGCTCACATGTTCCTTTCAAATGAACGGTAACCGATTTGAATCAATGTTTCCTGACCACATATGCTGGAAATGCCCAACACATCACATTTGTTACTCCTGTCTTGGTTCAGCAGTTCCATTGTTTCAAGTGTACCAGATATTCCACGACCATATAATAGTGATTTGTCTCAATTCATAAATTGATATCAATTACTCTTGATAATGCCTTATACACCTGAAATAGTAAAACCAACAGACAAATTATTAAGAGCATAAATTCCCATTCACGATACTAACCAAAATCATTATATATTTAACAAAATTATTTAACATAATTATGTGTTTTATTTCGTTCGCTTGTGTATACATAATTCACAACACAACATACCTACTGGACATCTGTTTATTTGTTTAACATATATATTTTATGTAATTATAATTATATACAGTATATATATATATATTAATTACGTAACTGTAATTTTAGAAATAATTCAAGTAGCATTATGTAAAGTAATAACAATTACCAGGGATATGTTAACATATCCCTGCAATTACACAAAAACAAATTAACTGATTTGTTTCTTTTGCTCTTCATTGTTGTTTTCTTTGGTACTTTTCTGTTATTCCCCCGCCATTTTTTTTTATTAAAAATAAACAACTTTCCGAATTCTTTAAAACCAAAAGTACTATAAAACGATTTGATAGGTCTAGACGGATCAGTGGAGATACTACTTTCTGATGTTAACATCTTGTTTTTAAACTATTATTATTAAAATTATAAAAGAACTTTTCGAAAAGTTCATTTTCTTGAACGTGGTTAAATGTGACGATGAATCTTCTAGAGCTTTCAAACATTGTTCATGATAAAGCATCAAGTGTGCACTTTTTGCAACAACGTGGCATCCTGCACAACCCCCGCATTTGTGGCAATGGACAGCATTGGGTTACACACATTTAACAGTGAATCACTCCATCAATTTCACAGACCCCCAAACAGGAGCACATACACAGAATGTTGAGAGGTCGTGGAAATCTGCAAAGGAACGCAATAAGAGGCATAATGGAACACATCGGCAAATGCTCGACTCGTACCTTTGCGAGTGGATGTGGCGACAGCGCCACCGAAACTTGAACCTGTTCGACAAGATTTTGGAAGACATTGTGGTGTACTGGCCACCAAACTGAGCAGTTTACTCAATGTTAATTAGTTTGAGTTGATGTAGAAGACGTATTTATAGTAGTATTTCACTTGTTTTCACTTTCTGTTTGAATTTACAGAGAAAAAATTTTGGCGGGGGAATAACAGAAAAGTACCTTTTCTTTTAATTATCTTATCCAATTAAAGAATTTGAAAGCTGTAGCTATTTTAACTTCAGTTATTTCTCTAGAATTTATAAAATTGTTGTTAAGCAGTCCAATTTGATCATAAAATGTGACTACGATTGTACTCTTTTAAATAGAGAAATTCCATGAATGATGATGTACTGTATACTGTTTTGATGTCTCAGTAGTGATTTAGACATAGAAAATATCAAAGCCATTTTTTTCTGCACACACACCACATTCTCCCTACCTGTCGTCAGCATAAAGTTTATCATATACGAAACATGCAAATTTCCCATGAACAATAATAAGCTTGCAATAAGAATTCAAAAAGAGTATATAAATCTCTAAAAGGACCTATATTATGAATAAGACTTTATGGGGCATAGTGGTGATGTGTGTCGTCTGGCTGCACACACCTCATAAACATAAACATTTACATTTTATCATCATCATTGGACTTTTATTGTCTTGTTTTGTGTTGTGTGTGGAAATAAAAACAGTTAGGTGGATCAAAATACAACACAAAGTTGAATAAACATGGCTTAAAGATAGTAGTATATGGAGAAGAAATAACAGCTTTATATTTTATTCCTCACAGATACACAGCTTGTGAGCATAGATGCACTTTCAGAAGCTTTGATCTGAATTTAAATTTTCAAAAGTATCAACAAGCAATATTCTCATTAACTTACAATATTATCGTAAAGGATAGGAGGTATTCCTGGTTTCCCAGTTGGAAGTTCATAACAAACCTCAGAGCATTCGGAGACTTCTCGGGGGAAAATGTCTACTTAACTCAAAAAAGCAACCACTTTGTTTTGACCGCCACCGTACAGATCGACAATTTTGCCTAAACGCTATACCCTGAACACTTATGAGCTTGATCATCCATATTATTTTCTACCTCAAAATTTCCGAAAATCAAAGGTAAGTGAGCCAAATCGCACTTTTTGTATGACCCTGTAGGAGGTTGCATCCAGTTACGGCAGCCGAAATGTTTGATGACAATATTTGATCTTGCCAAATGAGCTCCGTTCCGCTAAAAGCTACACTCCGCAATAAAACCTTTCTTAAAGTTTGAAACAGAGATTTCTAATAGATTCTTTTGAAAAAGTTTGTTTTTTTTCTTTTGGCTCTTACAGAATTTCTTAACAAATCTTATTTTGATTATAGATACGTATCCATGGTTTCAGTTCACACATTTCTTTTGTTTGTAGCAAATACTTTCTGATATTACTTCTGATAAGGAGTTTTCAAATCTGATCCCATTTCAAAATGACCATGCTCACAATTCTTCTTGTTTTTAATGTGTTTATACAATGTTATCAGAGGCGTAGTTAGGGTCAGTCAAAAAAACCTGGAGGAGTCCAACATGATGATATTTCTTTTCAGTCTTAAATGGTGATTAGGTTACTTGCACGCTTTCCTTTTCTACCCTAAATGACTTAACTCTCCTCCACAAACTTTGACTGACCTCTGGCTACGCCTGTGGTTATCAAAAGTTTAAATGTATGTATTTGTTACTGTGAAAAGTTTTACAAAAACATTCATCTTAATTTTTTGATCTCCCTTCACCCTTGTTCTTTCAAAACAATAGAAATGACGTCATTAAACGTTACTTGTTCTTTAAATGACTGTTGGCCGATTAAATAGTTTCACAATTTCGAATTTGTCCTGAAGTTCAATTGATGCCATCATGTCAACTCTTTGAATGAAGGGTGTTACCCTATTATCCCGTTTTTAAGCCCATGGACTTAAAAACGGATTTTTAATGTTGAGTCAGTTTTTTTCTTTCAAAAAGTGGTCCGGATTTAAGCCCATGGGCTAAAAAAAATAAGTACCAAAAATTCTCTAATTTGGATAAGAAAGGATAATATGAACCAAAATATGGGAAATAGATCATCAAATAAATACGAGAGAAGTATGATGGTACTTTTTCATTTTCAAATATTTTACACGACTTCAATATCATAATCGTCCTCTTCTTCGTTCCCCTCGCTTTCACTATCCTCTTCATTATCATCAAGTCCTTCTTTGACAACCAACGTCGAATAATCTTTCTATCCACGTTGAAGTCTCTGCTTGTTTGTGATATGTTCCCACCATTTTCTTCTAGTTTTTTCAGTACTTTTAAATCGTATCGTGTAACTTTTCCTAGTTTCTGCCATGTCAACAACTCAACAAACATTAATTGCAGCGTGATCGAATTCCTTCGTAGCATTTGAACGCAGCATTCGAAAACATGTTCGAACGCAGTATTTACGCCCATGGGCTTGAATCCGGATTTAAGCCCATGGGCGTAAATCTGAGGGGGGCTTAAAAACGGAGTAATAGGGTATTTTATGCCTGTTTCAATGCATATGTTACAAGTGTTATGACTGGAGCCTCGATACTACTCGTCTGGTGATCAAAATGTGAGACAGTTCTAAAACGATTTTGAATGGGTTGAGTAGCTTTGAGGCTTCCTAAAAAACTGGCTTTGTCGAAATATTTAAGCCTATAAGTAAACCACTTACCAGGCCCACAATAAACCAAAATATTTATTTTTATTTCCGTTGTACAGCTTGCAATGTATAGCTTGCTGTGCATACAAATTGGAATGCTTGAGTGCGGGGGCATTTTTTAGCTAAAACTACATGCTAGTTATATTATTAAGGCTTATCGTTCAAGGATTAATGCTAGGAATCTAAGTTTCAGATTTTGAACTAAAAAATTTAAAGGTAGCAAAAAAGGGCATTAAAGAGGACGCACATAACTGCAAACTAATTACACACAGAATGACTGACCAGTGAGGGGGAATGAAAGATCAGTAACGTTAACCAAAGGAAGATTTAACACTAGACTTCCTTTCAAACATGTGCAATTTCAAGGAGGCTAATATTCGTCATCATCGAGTTCAAATGCAACAATTGTATCAAATTTTCAGGTATACATACATTTGGAAGATGAATTTTGCTAATGCTCATGAAATGCACGTAAATGTCCTGATTACCATACATTATAACACAAGCAGAAACCGCTGACAAATTGTTTACAAAAAGCGCTAGGATCGGATCTTAGACATTAAATAGCTTTTATAAAATTGATTATATATATAAAAAGAATTTTTAGATTATATAATACTTTTTAACATCCACTATATTCTCATACTCTGTAAGAAAATCCTCTAACCTGCTCCTACATGCTACTTAATACTGTAATTTACTGTACAGTTCTTCAATAATCATACAAGCCAATAACAAAATATGACTGTGAAAGAGCACCTATATAGCAGGAAATGTTAATGAAACATGTTTGAATTCACTAGTCATATTTATATAGACAACTCCGCAGAAAATTCAGTAAAGTACATTTTTTGACAATACAGGTTATTGTGATCATCAGAATTACAAAGGGTTATTCAGCATCAGAGATGAATATAAATAGAATGATATATACTTGTTATATACTTGTGACTATTATGCAATAAATAACAATGAATACCAAAACAAATTTTATATAGACGTCTTTCCAAGTGAAGAAGTCTTTATAAACACTAACATTGTTTACTTGATAATTGCCGCATAATAACTTTCATCATAGAGCACTATTGATCAAGTCATTTCCCTTTGAGCATGTGCATGCTCTTTCGTAGGAAATAAAATAATTATATCTATTATACATTTCAAACTGTTTTATCCGTTTATTGGTACTCTAGAAGACCCAAAAACACAACAGAAACTCAAGAAAGTCAAAGTCAAGTATATAGTATTTGCAATGTAAATATTACTAAGTATTTCTAAACAGTTGAACCGTTTTCGTTATATGTATATATTATCTGAAGCTGAAGTTGATTTAATCGAAATTGACTCTCAAATAATATGCATTGTTGTTGGTATTGAATCTCATTATCTTTTACCGCAAGGTTTTTAACAAAAAACTACCCGCCAAGGCGGCGTCGTTCGCCCCCCATGTTCATCATGCGTCCAGTTCACGAAAAATAAAATGTAGAATTGGCAATGATAAGTTTGCCCATGTTGTAGAGCTCGCAAAACTGATCCAAAAAATGTATGGGATCGTTCCGTTACGACCAACCGTTGTAACTCTGTACAGAGGTATCGTTGATCAAAAATTTTCATGACGTCACAGACCCGTCCCACCAAAAAATTAGACCCAAATTTTTCGTCACCCCATCGCCTGTATCGCGGACCTCAAAAAACGTCAGTTATCCCTATTGAACAATTTTACAAAAGTGAACGAGGAGAAGGAGGAGAAGGAAACTCCGGTTTTAACATATATATATTTCGCCCTATGGGGAAATATATATATATAAAAAAAAGTTATCCCTATTGGTTACCGAGATAATTTTCCCTAAACGTCGCATTCGATTAGGGTCTCAATACAATGGTTTCACACTGACGTCGCACAAAATACAATAAAACAATCCTATCACAACTCAATCTACCATTTTGCGTGACTTATAGACGGACAGACGGAGAATCGGCTATATAGACAATAAAATTAAATTCATTTATGCACCAAATTCAAAGTTTTAAGATGAAATTTTGACACAAACTCCAGTTGTTTTGAGTGGCTTTTACTCATCTCAAAATGATCCTACTCGCGGTCAATGAGTTCAGCACAAGTAGTAGATCTTTCCTTTTTATCTCATTTAGGGCTTCACCACAGGAAGATTATTCCTACCTCAAATCATGTCTTGTTTCTTACAAGATTCTTGAGATTTTAAGAATTTAAGCCTCGTGTTTCTTATATGCATGTTTGTTATAAAAAAAAAGTTTAATAGCTTCATTAGCTTTCTATCAACTAGCATGTAGCTTTAGCTAAAAATGCCCCCGCGCTCAGGCTTTCCAGTTTTTACACACAGCAAGCTATACATTTAAAAAGAAAACTTTCCGCCCAAACATTTTGTAATTTAAGGATTTTTGTAAAAATGTTTTTGGTTGATTAGTGGCATACTTTAAATATTTCGACAAAGCCAGTCTTTTATGTATGGCTAACAATACACAATATTTCAAATACAAATCGTGATCAAAGTATCTGTATGCAGTGAAGAAAGAGCGTGCCGAAAATCAAATATTTAAGTGTAAATACTTAAGTTTTACAAGACAACGAATTATTTAATGAGCAGTGTAACCTTGTGGCATAGTGTAGCGGTGGCGACACTAACTGGAAATATGCAAACCAAATAGATGTACTTACGCTACATAAAACTTTGTTACTTTTTGTTATCTCTTAGACCTAGTTTACACTAAATGCTAATATACTTTTTAAAACGTGTAAATAAGGCTTAACAAGTAATATCAGAAAGTATTGCTACAAACAAAAGAAATGTGTGAACTGCAACTATGGATACGTATCTTATAATCAAAATAAGATTTTGTTAAAGAAATTTTGTAAGAACCAAAAGAAAAAAAAACTTTTTTGAAAAAAAAAACAAGATTCGCAAAAATGCGACTATATATTTCCCCAAAACTGCCAAAAAATTACTGTTACATTGATAACCATAGAAAAAATGTATTATTTCGCTATACAACTACAATGATACAATTACCAGCAAAATAAACATTATTGACAAGTCAGCCTGATACTCAGATAAAAACGTCCTTACTAATCAAGGTGGAATTGAATTTGATAACCAGAAGAAGAACTTATTTTGAACTTATTATAAACTCACTGAAGATGGTCTCACTTACCTATGCGCGACTAATATTTCGCCTTGACTGAATAGTTTTTTTACAGAATATTAACAACTGCACCAAAATATATGGCAATGCCATCATAATAAACATATAATCTTTATTCCTGCAGAAGCTTGACAAGTTTCCGATCTCTTGTACCATAAAATCATGGAAAACAATGTAATTCAACGGAACAGTTCCTTTTTGTAGCTCGAGTTACTACTTACAACATTATACAATCAAAGTTGTATACAGGTTTACAAAACAACAAAAGAAAATTGATTAAAGTCAATTCTAATGCGTCACATTCCAAATTAGGAAAGAGAGAGTTATCTTCAAAAAAAGGGCTTAGAATGTCAATTTATAAAATTAAATTCAAGTATTCCGAATTAACATCTCTGATACAAAAAAATATGTTCTCGAAAATTATTTCTTCAGAATAAGAACTCCTAAGCATATTGTCAATGTGATGAATGACCTTCCTAATTAATCCCAAATTAAAAAATAAATAAACAGATTTTGGTACTGTAGTGAAAATATACATCAATCACCGAATCACCATACGTATTAGCAGAAGGCAGATGTTTGTTTTCTGGCTTGATTGACAACACAGGATGTGTAGTGCTTTTAATTTACAGACTGTTATGTTGGAATGTGTTTTGATTTATATACGTTCGTGATAAGAAGGTATATAAATAAGAAGAGGTTGTTCATAATTAGGAAAATTGACAGTATAGGCCGATGAAAATTTTATATTACTACCGAATCTCTGACTGGCAGGATCTCGGTGATTACGATAATGCAAAATGGTGTATTTGATGTGTTCTCCGGCTATGTATGGCCCAGAACAAAATTAATGAATAATGAACAATGAAAAAATGCAGCATGACATTTTCAAGAGATACGTGATGCGAAACTAATTTAAAATTCCATCGGCCTAATTTTTACAAAATAAAACATATATATTATTGTATACAGTGTATCAAAACAAGATGTGTGATCATGGAATTCATCCATAGTAAATTATGTTTCTGTTATTAGATTAACCTACTATCCAGGAAGCACATTTGACAGGAATCTCCTTCACGTTTATTATGAATCTCATGTGTATCCTCTGCTAAGAATTAAAACACTGTTACGTAATTCGTTTCCTGAACTTCTTGTTGTACATGACATCATGTTTTTACTTGCAGCTTTTGTTATATATACTCTTTGAATTAACATAACTGACTGTTCTCCCATTAAAGGGTTTCCATTATAATAATGTAATGGCTGTGTATATTCAATTATTGGGCTCTACATTATCAAAATCATGATGTATATAAAATAAAAATGAGTCTTCAGCCTGGCTTTTAATAATGATGAACTTTCGCCTTTGCTCCAAAGTCACAGCTTCAATCCTTTATTGTTCCCAGAAATTAATTACCAACCATCGTAACACAGTTGTTACCATCAACAAAAACAAAGCATCGGTAACATTTGATATAACTTTTTTTGTAATTTTCACACGTTCATTCAAAATATATACAGAACATTTTAGGACAACACTGAGCTAAAAACATTTATTTCCATCATTTAATGCTTTATATCTTGAATGATCGTAAAAGCTAGCAGAAAACAAACATCTCCCACTGGCACTGCATCTGCACTGCACTGTCTGAAAAAAAACATGGCGTACTACTTCGCTGAAGACACTAGCCTCTATTCTTACTACCTTAGCTAGGCCAAAGTTTAATACTGAACCGCGGCTATAAAAGTGAACGGAGAAGAAGAAGGAGAAGGAGAAGGAGAAGGAAACTGCCGGTTTTAACATATATTTCGCCCTACGGGGAAATATATAACTAAAGTGAAAAATCCATTAGTAGAAATCATTTCAAGCGGTTCGAGGTTTGATTCAAAATAAAAAGTAGCAAAGATTTAAAAGAGCTAAAACATCATATATATACAAAAATAAAATGCATGGTTGACAAAATTTCAGAAAATAACAGCCAGTGAATAATTACAATATTAAAAACACATGTTAAAAATTCCACTTAAACATACAAAGCTTTTCGTAAGACACACGCTTACATTCAAGTTAGATTCTCTTAACATGTGTTTTTAATACGATAAAATTTCAGATTTTAAGCCGTGCTTCAAAATCCTTGTCGTTACCTTTACGAAAACAACACAAAAGTAATATGAAAAATTTCTAAGCAGTTTTAGCAGATGAACTTTCTAAATAACACAGTATAATATAGTAGTAAATTAGGAGAAAGATACGAAAAACATTCTGTCTCCCACTTACAGTACCATGCTTTGAAACGGGAAAAAAGCAAAGTCAGCTAATAATTGTATTCCACCGTGTAACGTCAACACGAAAGTTGGAAAATGATGATGATGATGATGATGATGATGATGATGATGATGATGATGATGATGATGATGAAGAACAAAATCGGAACTGACATTCGCCTATCTCGTGAAACTACTATGCCTCCTCGCTCGCTTACGCTCGCTGCGGGGGCAATAAATTCTGCGAAGTTTGGATGGTTTTTAATTTACGTGTTATTTATTGCGCAGGGGCATTCAAACCGAATTTTCGTATCAAGAAAAATGCTTCGAATTTGGACATTTCTATTGGTATTGACATTTCGATTAGTAAATGTCACACTTTTTGATATCTTCTTGTACATTCCAATCGCATAATCAGGATTCGTCTTGTTAAAACATTTTCCCACAATTTTTCGTAAAGTTTTTAAGGAAAAGAGAACATTGTTGTTTTAAGTCTGCTTTTATCTCATTTTCATTTTGCAATAAACGCTGCCCTCTAATGAACGCCGCCCTCTATTAAACGCCGCATCCAAAAGTTTTCGCCGCTACCGTAGAAAATGTCATCCTCATGGTTTACGAAGAAAGGTCATACTGGCAGTCCAAAAGAACATCAAATAGACAGTAGGTACTCAACGGGCATCTGTATTTATCATGATAAATTACGTAATAAACATGAAATCTGAAGTGGGGGTTGGTTTGATAGAAGTGACACTTCTTGTGTTGTTGACGTTGGTTGTTTTCACTGTTCAATGTATTTCTTCATTCGTAGCTATATCAATACTCATATTGTTATCATATTTGAAGAGTCTTTTCCATTTTTTCCGCATTCGTAAAAGAACACCGATATCACAAGTTAAGTGTAGTATGAATGAACTGTTTTGCTTTTTTTTGCTTTTTTTTAATGAAGTATATTTGGCATTTTCACATTACATGGCCATTCGTCCAAAATTTTAAAATATGTATACATTATTAAAACATTATTATATAAACTAGCCGCCAAGGCGGCGTCGCTCGCCGCCGATGTTCACCTGCTCTGTATCACTGTATCAATAGATGAGTTTCTAAGTGACGTGATGTTTATAAACATTAGTGTTTTTTGCTCGATAATTGCTGTGAGTTTCAACATAAATGCTTAATAGATCAAGTCAATTTCCTACCAATATGCGCACGCATCTTGGTTGGCAATTAGATGCTCTCTGCACACTGTAGGTTAAACCGGTTCTCAGGAGGCGTTTTTAAGACAAAAAAAATTAATAAAAATAATACTCATTAGCACTCGAAATCTATTTTTGTGAAGTTTATTAAATTTTTAGTTTAAACAGATCTTTAACTGGTAATTAACATCAGAAACTCATCTATAAACGTCAAATTTCCTTATAAACGGCTCGTACAACTTGTGTTCAACCAGAAGCATATTCGAAGTCACAACCTCTGATAAAACCAATCTTTTATCAGTGTAACAATACACTCAAAATGTAGAGAGAGAAAACTTCAACTTTTTATTAGCTTTTGTTTTAAAAAAATTACGCACTCTAACATGGGTGCTATCAAACGTAAGGGTGAAATAGTTTCTCTTCTTAAAAACATCACGACGGAGGAGAGAAAAAAGGCACGTGCTAAATGAATAAATAGAATAAAAAACGTTCGATCAGAACGCTTAACAATTAAAAGAAGAAATTAATTTGTTAAAAGAAAAGCAAAAAAAAAAAAAAAAAAAAAATTTGTTTTGATATAGATGAGTTTCTGATGTTAATTACCAGTTAAAGATCTGTTTAAACTAAAAATTTAATAAACTTCACAAAAATAGATTTCGAGTGCTAATGAGTATTATTTTTAATAATTTTTTTTGTCTTAAAAACGCCTCCTGAGAACCGGTTTAACCGACAGTGTGCAGAGAGCATCTAATTGCCAACCAAGATGCGTGCGCATATTGGTAGGAAATTGACTTGATCTATTAAGCATTTATGTTGAAACTCACAGCAATTATCGAGCAAAAAACACTAATGTTTATAAACATCACGTCACTTAGAAACTCATCTATAATACTCTTTTTTTACGTATTGGTTTTTAAACATTTTGATTGCTCAAAAAAAAAAGTTCACCCGTCTCAGACAGTCAGGCAAGAGTTAGGCAAACCGAACATATGCTGCCACGTTCTGCCACCGCTGCTTTTTGTCCAAAATGTTTAATCAGTTAGTTTCTTTATATTTAGTTGATGTACTGTTTTCAAAGCCAAGTTAACGTGGAATATAAAACTAACAATAATAATAAAAACAAAACGTTATTCCTATTAGTTCATCAGCCAAAAAAAGTCACGTTCGATTGGGGTTGCAATGTATTTGCTTCGAACTCACGTTGCACACAAAAAAAGAAATAATTTCGCTCACAACTTAATCTACCATTTTGCGTGACTTACAAACAAACAAACAAACAAACAAACAAACAGAGAATCGGCTATTAATATATAGATATATTATTACCGTATTTCCTCTAATCATGGAGGTATAAAACAGAAGGAGAACGAACTCAAAATCTGCTATTCTATTATCCGTGATGCGCTGCATTGTTTAAGTCCTCAGTGTGTAATAACATATAATTGCTATCATCTTGCATAATTTTTATAATTTTGGCGTTCTTATGTGAAAATTTCGTTCATATCAATTCTCCAATGTGATTAAAGATCGTTAGGGTAAAGTTCTTAGCATGCATAATCTGTAGGAATTGGGAGAATTTTTTTGACCGTTATATAAAATTAAAAGTATTTTCTCTCTATTTACAATTGTATAAATAATTTTTTTTTTTTGTTTTAATTATTATTTTTTTGTTATTGTCTATTCATTCTTTCAGACCCCATTGGCTAAGGTCATATCTAGTGCGATGCTATCACCAGATAGCGACGTCCCGTTAGGGTTGCTTTTGATCGTTCTTGAACCACGCAAGCACAATAAACATGATCTCATCAGCGCAAACGATAGCTTTATCCGCACCCACGATATGGTAACCGAGAGTTGTTCAGTTTTCTTTTCGGCAATCATTTTGCATAATCGAGTGATGCATTCACATCCCATTCCTCCTTGAATTGTAAATACGAGGGGTGTAAAACTACCATGTTCGATGTTGAGGATACGCTCACAATATGCGTTTTTCTTTTCTCTCTCGTTTTGCTCGTAACACTTCTCCAGACATCGGGCTGAGTACCTAGAGGCGCTTGGGTCAAACACCCTTACGTCAAAAAATGCCTTTTGGCCTCTCACCCAAAAGTCTCTTGCGCTGACATCCATTCTTGCATCATCGCCAGTTTTTGCAGTTCTCGCTTCAATATGATCTCCATTCAGCGGCGCAAGTGAAGGTTCGATTGTTACATCTTTGCATATCTCTGATAATAGAGAGGCACACAAGTCGCGTACATCGTTGTGGCGGATGGTTACAAATCCTCCCTTTTTGCAGCTCATACTGTGTTGCACGCTGAAGACCTGGCCACAGCTGCATGTTGTTGGTAGTTTTGGAATCGGCCATCCGTACCTCAACCGAAGGGCATCCCGGAATTCTTCTCTATTTAGGTCAAAACCGTGCTTTTGAATCGGCAATACGTTTAGCCAGTTTGAAGCACCTTTCTCGCAATTTATTTCGATTAGCTTTTTTTTTGTAACTCCTGCTTCAGCTGGTTTAGCTCATCTTGATGTTTTTGTTCTTTATTTCGCTTCATGATGTTCTTCTTTTTGACAATGTCACTCTTCTCCACATCATAGTCAGTCTTTTGATGTAATATTCCATTCACTAGTGATGATGTGACATTTCTTGAATTGTTGTATTCGGACTCGCTGATTGCCGAGAATAATGGGATTCCAAGGCCACCTAACCGTGGTGGTAACAACAGAAGTTTTCTTTCGATGTCAGAACAAATATAGCCGCCTGTGATAGCTGGTATAAAGTTGTTTCTAATTGAGGAATTGGGAGAATTGGGAGAATTATGCAAAAACGTCACAAATATGCAGCGAAAACATTGCAACTTTAGGTCTATATATCTCATGATCCCCTCAAGCAGTTTCGTCGAGCTTCAGTTTTTGAAGAGAGAATAATCCTAAGTTTTTGCACGAACCGCGGCACTATCGAGGCGCATTTAAGTCAGAAGATATGTAGATTGGAACTTATACATGAATTACGCGATATCTTCAACTCTGTATAAAAACATAGATTTTCATTTGTTTCTCAAGGAAGCTTTAGGTTTAATAATCTGCTTGTCACTACGCAGCAAGTTGATCCGTTGTTATAATGGATGATATTTGGTTTTTAAATTGTCGTTGATTTTTAAAAAAGTATTCGTTTCACCGACAACCAGCCGAAAGCGCATCACGGATGACATCAAAGTGGTACCGCAATGAATAGAATAGTCATTATCTGAATAATAGAAAAATAAGAGTTCGTTCTCCTTCTGTTTTATACCTCCATGCTCGGCGTTTATTACAAATTCAAGGTTTTGGATGCGGCCTTTAGTAGAGGGAGGCGTTCATCAGAGGGTGGACTCGACAGCATGCCTAGGCTCATCATTACTTCACAAACACATCTACACATAATACGATCTACTTTTGAATTCAGAAATATTTAGTTTTACTGAACTCTTTAAGAACAAGATTCGCAAAAATGCGACTATATATTTCCCCAAAGTTGCAAACATTTTATCAATTATTATGTGTACATTGATAACCATGAGAAAAATGTATCATTAAATAGGTACAGTATAACTACCATCAACCTGATACTCAGATTGAATTTAATACCACAGAAAAACTTACTTTGAACTTATTATGAAATGAAGTTGTTCACGGTCAAATGATAAGGTTTCTCTTAAAATTTTTTGCCGTGGAGTTAAAAAGTGACTGAGAAGTTACTATGGACACGTAGCTAAAAATTATGACCTAAATGCGACTAATATTTCTCCTTAAACAACTGCATATCAACAACTCCATCAATGTGTAAGACAATTTCATCATGTATGATCTTTACTGTTGCAGAAGCTTGACAAGTTTCCTATCCTTCATACCATAAAATAAGGGTAAACAATGTAACTTAACAGAACACTTGCCTTTTGTAACTCGGACAAAACTATCTTACAAACATTATACAATCAAATTTGTATACAGGTTTTCTGTACAAAAGAAGAAAATAAAATTGCTAAACTTAATTTTGATACCACGGTATACTTTTGGGTAGACATATATGCCGTATTCTCTCTAACTAGCGCCCCTCTCCAGTAAGTGCCCCCCCCCCCCCCCCCCCCCTCTCTAATAAGCATCCCTTCTAGTCAAAAGTATTTTTATAAGCGCCCCTCTCCCGGGCGCTTGTAGAGTGACTAGACAGAAATTAGACTAGACTCAGAAATTTATAAGCGCCCGGGTGGTAATTAGAACTTTGAACAAAAACCGAAAATTCTGTATATAATAGAAACAGAAGACTAAATGTCTAAATTTAAGTTATAAGTAAAAAATCTTATTTCGTTGCCATGAAAATATTATACAGTTGTTACAATTGCAATGCCTCGTTCACAGCTAGCATGACCATTTCAAAATGTTTTTATAAGCGCCCCTCTCCAATTAGCACCCCTCTCTAATAAGTGCCCCCCCCCCCCCCCCCCCTAATTTCCAAAAAAAAATTGTAAGCGCCGCACTTATTACAGAGAATACGGTAAGCAAATAACTATCAAAAGCAATCAAAATCTCTGAGTAACAAATATTACGTGTAACATTTCAAATTAGGACAGAATAGTTCAGGTATATATTCAGAATAAACATCTCTCTTCAAAAAAATATGTTCACCTCATTGTTTATTTTGTGCTAAAAATGACCATATAAATCCCAAATGGAAAAAAAAACTTTGGTAGTGAAAATACATATCCATAACCAAATCACTATATACATAGCTCAAAGTAGAAGTTCGTGTTCCAGCTTGATTTAATTTACAGACTGTCATTTGTATTGTGTTTTGATTTACGTTCGTTGTTCGTACAGGAAAATTGACAGTATATTAAATTTTGCAAAATAAAATATACGATATATACAGTATCAAAACAGTATACGTGACCATGGAATTCATCCATAGCAAACTACGTTTCTGTTGTTGGATTAAATGACTATCCAAGGAAGCACACTCGACCAGATTCTGTCAAGTTATTATGTGTCTCAATCCTGTGTTTTAAAATATTATACGCAATTAGTTTCTGACTTCTTATTTTGCTTCTTATTACTTGCTGCTCTTGTATGTACTTTTTGAATTAACACACTGGTTGTTCTCCACATGAAAAGGGTTTCCTTTATTGTGGCTGGTGCATCGTGCTTTCAGTTCAGTTGGGCTACATTATATCAGGATGTAAAATTAAAATAAATCTTCAGCCTGGCTATTGATAATGAATTTTCACCTTTGCACTGAAACCACAGCTTCGATGGTTTACTGTTCCAAGCATTTAATAACCAGTCACGTTTGTACTTGCAGTTTTTGTGATGTAATCTATGAATCAAAGAAACTGATTGAACTGGATGTGCTCCATATAAAAAGGATTTCCTTTAATGGCTGTATACATCATGTGCTTTCAGTGTTTGTTGTTCAGTTTGGGCCACATTTATCATCCAGGATGCAACATAAAAATAAATCTTCAGCGTGGCTTTTAATAGTGAATTTTCACTCTTTCACTGAAATCACAGCTTCAATGGTTTACTGCTCCAAGCATTTAATAACCAGTCACCATAACATTGTTTGTTGTCAACAAAAACAAAACATCATCATCATTACATCAATTTTTTCTGGTTTTTACACGTTCATTCAAAAGTTTTTACAAAGCTTTTTAAGACAACACTGAACTAAAACGATCCATTTCCATCATTTAACGTTTCATCTATTATTGAATCATTTTAAAAGCTAGCAGAAAAAAAACAAAAATCTTCCACTGTTCATCTGCTCTGCACTGACTGAAAAAAATGGCGTGCTGTAGGCTAGCCTCTGTTCTTATCTACTTTGGCTAGGCGAAAATTCAATACCGAACCGCGACTATAAAAGTGAACGGAGAAGATGATGAAGAAGGAAAATGCCGGTTTTAACATATATTTCGCCCTATGGGGAAATATATAATAAGAGGCAAATATCAATTCGTTGAAAATCCTACTAGAACCACTACATGGACCATTTCGTAAAGAAGTCAAAATGAATTTTGGTGTGTGTTTTTCATGTTTCTTACAGATAGAAGTTTATATGTTCTCTAGCATTTTATTTCGAGCTAAAAAATGGTGTACGGGACTGAAGCAACCTCGAAGCCAGGGTCTCTTGCCTATTCAATATATGGATAGCGAAGAAGAAGACCCTACCGAACGTGACATGAAAATCTGTATGATTTTTATAAAACGTGGTCGGAAGAAATTTTGTCTCGTGTATTCAGTTTTTTACATAGTCACATATAACCAATGTAGAGACCAAATATAATTCGTTGAACTTGTTTCTGCAAAACTTGATATTGTTTACATTTTTATCAAGTAAGTGAGTTCTACTTGCAGTACATTATGCAAATAGCGTATAATATCTGGAATTTTGCTCATGTGTTATTTTGTCTCTAACTTGCCAAATAATGGTGTATATTATCTCAAATTTTGTGCACATGCTCTCAAATAGATGTTCATCATAATCCAGCAAAAAAATTTCTGAAATCGAGGCTATAGAAATTTTTATAAAAAACAAAAGATGGCAGTTATAAGAAAAAAAGACAAAAATTTATTATTATTTATTTTTATTTATTTATTTATCAATTGTCTTTCAGGCACTTCCATATTTCACAATGGCTATTCGTCCTATTAAAACTAGAATGTAGCTTTAGCTAAAAATGCCCCCGCGCTCAAGCATTCCAATTTGTACACACAGCAAGCTATACATCAAAAAAGAAATCTTTCCATGTAACTCTAATCCATAACCAGCTTCTCGGTAATTTTCAGTCCTAAAGTTCTTTTAATACGTCAAACAAATGTTTATTTTCTGGTCAAATTTCACCTTATGAATGATTTGTACCTAACTACTGGGCAATAGCAAAGGGCCTAATGGGTTCCCGATTTACGATTAGCATTTCTACTGAGTTTCTGGCCAAAATAAGCAAAACCTCTCCAAGGCGGACACCTCTCTAAAGCGGAAAAATCTCTGGTCCCGTAAGTGTCCGCTTAAAGGAGGTTCCACTGTACTTACGCAGTTGAAAATCTGCATAAAACTTTTTGTTACTTTTTACTATCTCTTAGGCGTAAGTCTCACTAATGCTAATAAAGCTAGGAAACAGTGTAAATAAGGCTTAACAAGTAATATCAGAAAGTATTGCAACAAACATAAGAAATATGTGAACCGCAACCATGGATACGTATTTTATAATTAAAATTAGATTTATTAAAAAACTTATGTAAGCGCCAAAAGAAAAAAAAACAAACTTTTTCGAAAAAAAATTAAAGCGAAAAATCCACTACTAATCATTTCAAACGTTTCAAGTTTTGGTTCAAAATAAAAAATAGTCAAGATTTAGAACTAAAAGATACAAAAATGAAATACAATTTCAGATTTCAAGCTGTGCTTCAAAATCCTTGTCGTTCCCTTCACTAAAACAACACAAGAGTAACATGAAAAATGTCTAAGCAATTTTAGTGTACGACCTTCCTAAATAAGTATAAGTATAATATAATAATAAATTAGGAAAAAGATACGAAAAAACATTCTTTCTCCCACCTACAGTACCATACTTTGAAACGGGAAAAAAGCAAAATCAGCTAATAACTGTATACCACCGTATAACAGCAACACGAAAAGTTGGAAGATGATGATGAACAAAATCGAAAACTGACTTTCGCCCATCTCGTGAAACTACTATGCCTCCTCGCTCGCTTACGCTCGCTGCGGGGGCAATAAGCATATTTAAATAAAGAAATAATTTATTATGAAAAAATATACCGTATAAAATATAATTTTCAAAAGATACTGGCAAAAGACTGCGAACGGAATTGGAATCTTGTACTTGGTTGGAAACTTGGAGAAATTGAAAATTTGAAACTGACTAAAGTAAAAGTTGATTGGAACTAAATGATCATAGAACTAGCATATATGTTAATATATGTTATTTGATATTTATTGCTGACGTCAGCTCGCAAAATAACTTTTTTTCAATTTTTGTTTTGGTTTCCCAATTCCTCACACTTTGGCCAAGCTCTGTACAAAATTTGAAGAATATATCTTCAATTGACATAGAATAACGGCTGTTTTTCTTGAAAACATAGTTTTCTTAAAAAACATGTTTATTTTTCATTCTGGTCTGTAAAATACACACCCTAAAGAAATTTGAAAATTGCTAACATTGTTTCTTTGAAACTTCAGATATATACCTTCAACATGGCATAGGTCCCAATTTGTTCAATTGATAGTCAAGATTGACCCCCACTAGCTGACAGACTATTAGTAAAACAAGTATATTGAAGTCTAATTCTTAGATATTAACCCTTTTTATTAATTGAGCTTATGATCATTACCTATTGACTTATACCACCTTTGAAACTCAATCGATTAAACTTAATTACACATCAATGATTCGATTGGGTCATACCTGACAAGAATATTTATCCAATATCGAAGAGACAAAATATATCGAGTGAAAAAAAACGAAACATTTTAATGGCATATATTTCTTTCAATTTTAAATATTTTCCGATAAAATTCTGGAATTACTCCGTTTGACCCTTCTATTTTACAAACGCTAAAAATATATATTTAGCGATATGCTATGTCGATGTTACAAGCTATTTTACAGGGGTACTGATTTTCGGCGCTTTTTTCATCTTCAACTTCCAAAGAACTTTCTTGATTGAAAATCCTTTTCCATCGAGTGTTGCGCTAGAGAGTCTCCAAAGGGAATCTGAAAAAATTTCGGATTTTCATTCATTTTTCATGAGAAATTGGGGAGATTCGTAAACTCGACGAGCCTGTTACACGAAAAAAATCAATTACTTGTGAGAATTCTTTTGAAACTGTACTACCAAAACGGCACTTCAGAGATTTAAAGCCTTTTGTTGTATCAAAAGAAACATCATTACTTTGCACGCTTATTTGAAGTGTTGATGTAAAGTTTCTAATGACTTTGTAGGGAAAAATTCACGAACAACTCTACTAAGGGGGTGATCACATGGAGGGGGGCTAGCTCGGTTTGCCGAGATCTTTCTACTATTAAGAAAGTGCCATAAATTTGTGTTTGTGATCACATGAGAAACGAGCCAGCCCGCTTTGCCGAGATCTCGCTTTATTTAACCGAGATCTCGGTAAAGCGGGCTGAAGAATTTCTCATGTGATGGCTTTCAACCGGGCTGGCCCCCTTTGCCGGGATGAAATTGCATACACGGCGCATGCGTAAAGTTGAAAAATATAACAAATATCACGTGATCAATTCTTCAGCCCGGTTAAGCGGGCTGATACTTTTCCATGTGATCATAAAAATTTATCAGCCCGGTTTACCGGGCTAGCCCCCTCTCATGTGATCACCCCCTAAGCTGTATACAATTCCCTACAAATCTAAATCGTTTAAACGAAACATGATTTTTCCGAATCCCGCTAATGACGTTTCTTCGACGCTGTTTCAAGTGACACCGGGTGTTTCAAGTCACCCCCTTTTACGGTATATAGTTGTTTTACTTGCTCTTTTATTTTCAATGAAGAAGGGCAAAATGTATGGCTGGGGATGCATTGCCACTCATGTGTAGTATTTTTGATATTATCACTATCATAAATGTTTATTCGTTCTTTTGCAAAATTTCACTTTGTAGTGTATGTGAGAAGTTATCCTTTGACCTCTTTATAATCATGACAATAAAGACAATAAAGATCAATAAAAGACAATAAAGATCCCCCCCTCTATTTAACGCCGCACTTATAGTCGAATATTTGTAGTAACAGGTTAAACAAGAATTGGTTTAATAGCTAATAGTTTTATTTGTTTTTTATCAACAAATTCTTTCATGTTTGCATGAATATGTTGATGTGTAATTAATTGCTATAAAAGTTTCTATCTAATAGAAGAGAATGGCGACAGTGATACTGATAATTTGTTATTTAGGTACTAAAAAGTATCAAAAACATTTCTCTCAGCAATAACACAAAGATGGAAGATTTAATTCGGAAGTTATTTCCTGAAAACTACACAGGAACGGGAAGGATCAACTCAGAAGAAACCTTAAAGGGCGCAAGTACGGAAACATTAGTTTCAATTCGAGCAAGAAGTAGCGATGAAGAAAAAAGCACAAAGAAAGCTCAAACTAATTTTTCATGCGAATTATGTAACCGTTCCTTCGCAAGCAAAGTAGGAAAAACAAAATAAATGCAAAAAGAAAGAAAATCTTTCCAACTCTTCAGCAAATGAAATAAAAACTAAACAGGTCAAGACGGTACCGGTATGGGGATCTCATCCGATTGAGGACCTAGAGCAAATTGCTGAAGCATTATATAATGAAGTCACTAAATGGCGCAAGAACATCTTTGAACTACCAAGTGGTTCAGCGGGCAAGAAGTTCATTCAAGAAACCACACGCTTGATATCAAATTGGAACAACAAAGCACAAATCGGTAACGTGCCCATGACTTTGTTGTTTTTAATGCCTTCGTTGTTGCTGCAAAAACCGAGGAAAGCATCAAAATCGAAAGAACACTCCGAATGCTTATCAAGGAGGCTGACAAAGTGGATTCGTCCATCCATCAACGTTCGATAACATAGACGGGACTAGTATTCAAAAAGCTTCTGTGAGATCAAAGGGAGCAGCTGGACCATTGAAAATGGATGCTAACGCTTGGATGAGAATGCTATTATCAAAGGCATATGGTTCGTATAGTACACAGATCTTGCGAACGCCATAGCAACTATGGCAAAGATAATGTGTACAGAATCATGTGCAGAAAGAAGCGAAAGAAACATGGAAACCTTTGTCGCGTCCATTCTAATACCACTTGACAAGGTGTGAGTGGTGTGAGCCTGGTGTGAGGCCTATCGGTATAGGGGAAGTCCTACGAAAGGTTGTCGGCAAAACAATCATGAGCCACCTAAAAAAACGACGTTATGGAGGCATCAGGCGGTCTGCAACTTTGTGCTGGTCAAAAAAGTGGTTGTGAATCTGCTGTTCACGCAATGAGAGAGATCTACGAAAATGACGACACAGAGGCAATTCTTCTGGTTGACGCCTCAAATGCATTCAACAGCATGAACAGACAAGTAATGATACACGACACCTTTATCATCTGTCCTACACTTGCCATGATTGCGTCAAACTGTTACCAACAAACCATCCGCCTGTTCATAATTGGTGGAGGTGAACTGCTGTCAAAAGAGGGTACGACTCAAGGTGATCCTATTTCAATGGCCATCTTAACGCCTCTAATGTCCTCTTTAAAATCATCACCTGAAACCGACAAAATTAACCACGAAGCATTTGCTGATGATCTAGCCGGCGCAGGGAAAATGTCACAAATCAATATTTGGTGGAAACAACTGAAGAGTTTGGATATTTTCCGAATGAGACCAAGTCTTGGCTTATTGTTAAAGAAAAACACTTGAAAAAAGCTGAACGCATTTTTGAAGATTGTAGGCTGAATATCACAAACGAGGGAAGAAAGCATCTCGGAGCTTCGATTGGCTCTACAATGTACAAAGAAAAACACACCAACACTCTTGTCGCCAAATGGATTAACCATCGCCAGAACATATCCACAAGCAGCACATATAGCGTTCACTGCTGGTTATCGGCACAAATTTAATTACTACATCAGAACGCTTAACGACATCTCAAATCTTCTTCAGCCAGTTGAGGAAGTCATTCGAAATACCAGCTTTATGCAATGGTCGTCAATACAGCGATGTCGAAAGACAGCTATTCTCGCTTCCAACCAAACTGGGAGGACTTGGTATCATCAATGTGACAGAAACTGCAGAATTTTCAAACTCTTCCAAAATTTGTCAGCTGCAAACTAAAAACATCATGGCCAAAAACGAATTTATCTATATATTTTCTTCTTCTTCTTTCATAGGCTTTTCCGTAAATAAATCTACATTACCTAACATACAAAAGATTTGAAATTCGAAAATGTTTTAATTTGTCTTTATATATTCTTTACATATTCTGTACCATTCATTTAGGTTCTCTTTGGCCAGACTTTCGGCGTCTGACCATGAAAAGTTCATTCTCTTTAAGTCGTTTATGGTTTTTGCCAACCAAGTTGTTTTGGGTTTGCCGGGTGGTCTTTGGTATGGTTGCAGCCTGTATCGTAACGCTTTTTTGGCTGGAATCTCCTCTGGTTGGATCGCCAGTTTCCCGAACCATTTTAGACGGCGTAGAGTGATTTTATTTTTCCAACTTGTGGTTTTTGCTTTTTGATATAATTCATCATTGCTGATGGTTTTTGGCCATTTGATGTCGAAAACGTACTTTCGGATGATTTTTCGTTGAAAAGCGTCTATTGAATTTTCTTGGGATTTTGTCAGAGACCAAGTTTCGTAATTATACATGAAAATCGGTTCTACATAGGTGTCAATTACTTTCATTTTCGTTGACGTGGTTAGACTTTTGTTTCTGAAGAAATGTTCTAGGTTATTAGCAGCATTGATTGCTAGTGACTTTCTTCTCTTGATTTCTTCTTCAGTGTCGAGGAGAGATTGCATTTTTTCCACGCATCATTCTTTTTGTTGATGACGAACCGTTCGGTTTTGCTGTCGTTTATTAGCAGACCTTTTTCTGATAACATTTTCGTTTTTTCGCGTTCGTATCTGCGGGCGTTGTTGAAATCACTTGCGATCACGCTGATGTCGTCTGCATATTCCATATTTATATTGACATGTCGTACGTGGGTCAACTGCGCGTAGTTGTGTTCTGTGATCTCGTCTGGTATTTCATTGGAAGTTATGTGTTGTTCACAGTATTGGTGGTCGTGGATGGTTGGTATTGATTCGCAAAGTGATTTGGCAAGATAGTAGGTGAATTGGTTCGCACTAGCGCAGTCACCCTGAGGAGCTCCGGTGTCTGTGCTGAACGTTTCAGCGATGATATTGCCACATCTTACAGCAAGTGTCACTTCAAGCATTTTCTTGACGATATGCATCTCATCGTTACTAATAGTATCTCGTAGAAATTCGATCAAGGTGTTTCGCTGTATACTGTCGAATGCTTTGCTCATGTCGAGGAGTGTAAGGTGCACGGTTTCATTTTTTGAGTTGATTGTTCTTTCAATTATCGTTTTAGCTGCAAATACGTGCTCTGTAGTTGACCGCTCTCTACGGTAGGCAGCTTGTGTTGGTGGTGTTTCTCGATCCATCCTTTCACCAATTCTCATCATCATGACAGCAGCCAGGATTTTTCGAAGTGCCGATAACAGGATAACTGGACGCAAACTGGTTACAGGTCCCTTTGGCTTTCCTGGTTTTTGCAAGGGCATCAGGATGCCGTGATTGATCTCGATTGGACATTGGCCATTTGCTGTGATGTTGTTGAATATTAGCGCAATTTGATGAAAGATAGTTTCAGGGGCATGTTTTATTTAGCTCGATGGGGATATCATCACATCCTGGTGATTTATTTGATTTCAGTTTGGACACGGCTTTTCGTACTTCGATTGCTGTAAACGGTTTCGTCATCGGTATTGGTTGAATCTTTGGAATAGGCTCAGCATTTTTCCAAAAGATGTTCTTAAAATATTACGAAATGATTTCAGCTTGTTCTTGGTCGTCAGTTGTTTGACCATTGTCTGATGAAACAATAAGTGGTGTTTTAGATTTCATCTTGTTGATCTGTTTTACTGCATCGTACATTTTTTGGTTTTCGTCCTGGTTCCTTTCTAAGGGGTTCATGATAGTTCTTATTTTCATGTTTTCCTCTTGTTTCTTTTTTGATTGATTGATTGATATATTTTTAGTTAAGAAACATTACAAGTCCGTAACTGTTAAAAAATTTTCAATTAAAAGTCTTTATCATATATATATAGTAGATATAAGAATGTTTACATAAACTATCTGAAATATAGATCGTTCTTGTACATATTGTTTCAAGTAACACGGGAAACTCGTAGAAGATCATGAATGATCTTATCGCCGAGAACCGAGTGATTACACAGCGTAAATGTTACAATCTTACAATTTTATCAAACTGTTAAAAAGGAATAAGTATGTAACCAGACTTGACTTGAAAATTGATAAAAAATATTGAAGGATATTTTCAAATTTGATTGTTTTTAATAATTTCTTAAATTGAGGAACATATTCAATATCTGAAAGAATATTCGATGATGAAACGAGAGCATTCCACAAGTGTGGTCCACGATATGAAATATTAAATTGACTGAGCTTATTTTTGAACATCGGCTTAAGCAAAATTCTTGAATTTCGAGTTGTATATTTGTTTTGGGGTTTGAGCGTGTAAAGACTATGAAAAACAGATGGCGATTGCTTCGTTTTGCACTTTAACATAAAAATTAGAGTTTGGAAGATGTTAAGTTCGTATAGTGTTGGTATGAAGGATCCTGCAAAGAGAGGCTTTGTATGAGTAAAACGATCTTTATTGTGTATAACCCTGATGGCATGCTTCTGACGTTGGAAAAGAGATGTTAGTTTACTTTTTTGTGTGCTAGCCCATATGACATTTGCATAGCTTAAGTGACTATGTACAAAAGAATAATAAAGTTGCTTTAATAGATGTTTGTTCAAAATTTTCGCGATGGATTTCTGTCAGTATACGATTACGATGTACCTTTAGATTTTAAAACCTCATTTCTGGTGGATTCGATCTGCTTTTGTACGACTCTCTGCATGTCAGAAAGGATAACAATGTCGGGATTACCGGTTTTTTTCGATCTGTCTTTGTAGCCGATGGTTGTTTTGGCTGATTGTTTCAGAATGTTAACGATCTTTGTCCACTGTTCCAGGTTGTTGAGGTTTTGTTCAAGGTTGTTTATTTCGTTTTTAACTGATTTTTTGTATAGATTACTGATATCGGGAACGGACAGACGATGAAGATCTAATCTTTGGATTGGTTTTGGCCGTTTTTGTTCTGTATATGTCGTCTTCGTGCTCATGATAACTGGCTTGTGATCGGATATAGTGACTCTATCTATAATTGATTTACAGTCTATTATTTTGATGGCCTTGTTATTGTTTTTAACGAGGATATAATCAATCTGATTTCTGTATGGGTTCAGACGTGGTGTATTTGTTTTCGAGTTATTTCTGTTTTGATAGGCTGCTGGTGATTGCCATGTCGTTTGATGGATAGGTTTATGCTTGAAAAAGGTGTTTGTGATGCGTAGATTATGTATATTACAGAGTTCAATAAGTCTTTCGCCGTTTTCATTTATTGTATTTTTGGCAAAGTTTCCTACAATTTTGTATAATGATGGATCTCTATATGTCATTTTTGTTTTTGCATTGAAATCTCCACCGATAACGAGTATTTCATTTTTCCTATCTTATTGATGATGTCTGATAGGTTTTCGTAAAAAGTCCGTGTCTTGTTCGGTTCTTTTACGGTTGTTTCGTTTGTCGGTGCATATGCGCTGATAAATATGTATTTTTGTTTGTTGAGCGTGGCAGTTAATATACTTATTCTCTCGGATATTGGTTTGAAAGTCACTTTACTTCTTTCAGTTACAACGAAACCGGTTCCTCCGTATGAACTTGATTTATGTCTAGAGTTGAATAAATGTAGCACGGTACCTTTGGACGATTTGATTTTGTAGACTCCTTCACCTTTGATGCGCGTTTCTTGCACCATCATCACGGTTAACTTGTGGTGAATGAAGTCGTCAGCTAAACACAATTTCTTTACACTACTGTTTAAACCTTGGCAGTTGAATGTTGCGTATTTTTGAAATTTATTTTGATGTTTCATCTTCTCTATGTTGATAAGCGTTGTTAGCGGAAAATTTTTTTATCAAATTCCAAAGATTGGTAGCCCTTGTCGTCCACCTTCTTTTCGACTTTAAACTTCCGACGACGGTTTTACATCCGCCATCTTCGGAAGCCAAGCCATATCTATATATTAATAGCCGATTCTCCGTTTGTTTGTTTGTTTGTTTGTTTGTTTGTCCGTCTGTCACGCAAAATGGTAGATGTGAACTGCGAAAGAAATCGGGGAGTCAGCAATGTAAGATCACACATAAATTATTTCTTTTCTTGTGCGCGACGTCAGTGTGAAACCATTGTATTGAGACCCAAAAACGAATATGTGAACAACAAAATCACAGAATGGGTCAATGAAATCTATAACTTGACTGATATTGCTAAAACCCATCCACACGCAGCTTACTCTGCTTTTACCCATGGTCTGCAACACAAGTATACTTATGTAATGAGAACGATACCAAACATCTCAAATAACCTCCAACCTTTAGAAGATGCTATCAGAAACAGCCTACTCCTTGCTATATTAAACGGGTACATATGTAACGATATAGAGAGAAAATTGTTTTCTCTTCCAGCAAAGCTTGGTGGATTAGGAATTGCCATACCATCAGAAAGATGTAAGATTGAGTATTCCAACTCACGAAAAATTACTGAGGCGATGGTCAACAAAGTTTGTGAACAGGACAACACGTATGATCCAGATACTGCGCAGCGACAAAACACCATCGCAAATGAATTGAAAAGAGAGAAAGTCGAGAGACACAAGTCGCAACTCGAAGAAGTGAAGGCATAAATCACCTGCCCGATCAAACTGAAAACACTCGAAGCTACGCTAGAAAATGGAGCGTCAAGCTGGTTGACTGCACTACCAATAAAAGAAAATGGCTTCTTCTTACAAAAACAAGAATTCTGGGATGTCATTAATTTGCGGTACGGCATTCCATTGAAGAATCTACCATCGCGTTGTGTATGTGATAAACCATTTACTATCGATCATGCACTGTCTTGTCCCAAAGGCGGATTTATCGTAATCCGACACAACGATCTTCGAAATTTCACTGCCGAATTATTATCTGAGTGTTACCACGACGTACACCTGGAACCAACCTTGACACCTCTAACGGGAGAAACGCTTCCCGCTAGTACGATCAAATCCGAAGAAGCTCGTGTGGATGTAGCAGCAAGAGGAGTTTGGGCTAAAGGTCAGATGGCTTTCTTTGACGTAAGGGTCTTCAATCCCACTGCCAAGTCCTACCAGAAAACCACGCTATCTGCTGCACACAGAGCCAACGAGCAAGAAAAGAAAAGATCATACAATAAACGTATTACATCAGTCGATCAAGCCTCATTCACCCCATTGGTGTTCACTTGTTTCGGAGGCATGAGCAAAGAATGTGGCGTTTTATTCAAACGAATTGCCGAGCAAATTGCCGAAAAACGAAATGTAAGCTATAGCGCGATTATGAATTGGCTCAGATTACGAATTAATTTTCACCTAATTCGTGCATGTGTTTTGTGCCTGCGGGGCTCCAGATCGCCATATTTCAAGTCAAATCATAGCAGCGAAATCGACATCGAAAGGATTTGACTCTTTAAGATGGAACTCAATTCAAAGTGTGATGCACCAACTTGGAATTTGTAATTATATATACTCCGTTTTGTAATTATTTGGCTTTGTGTATACTTTCACGTAAATATCGATTAGGATTTTATGTTGTATTGAGACCCTAATCGAATGCGACGTTTAGGGAAAATTATCTCGGCAACCAATAGGGATAACTGACGTTTTTTGGGGTCCGCGATACAGGCGATAGGGTGACGAGAAATTTGGGTCTAATTTTTTTGGGGGACGGGTCTGTGACGTCATCAAAATTTTTGATCGACGATATTTCCGTAGCGGTTGGTCGTAGCAAAACGTTCCCATACATTTTTTTGATCAGTTTTTCGAGCCCCACAACATGGGAACATTTATTATTGCCAATTACTTAATTTTATTTTTCGTGAAATCTGAAGATGACACAACGCATGCTGAACATGGGCGGCGAGCGACGCCGCTTTGGCGGCTAGTCTATATATTAATAGCCGATTCTCTGTCTGTCTGTTTGTTTGTTTGTTTGTAAGTCACGCAAAATGGTAGATTGAGTTGTGAGTGAAATTATTTCTTTATTTGTGTGCGACGTGAGTTCGAAGCAAATACATGGCAACCCCAATCGAACGTGACTTTTTTTGGCTGATGAACTAATAGGAATAACGTTTCGTTTTTATTATTATTGTTAGTTTTATATTCCACGTTGACTTGGCTTTGAAAACAATACATCAACTAAATACAAAGAAACTAACCGATTAAACATTTTTGACAAAAAGCATCAGTGGCAGAACGTGATAGCATGTTCGGTTTGCCAGTGTATCCTAACGTATCCTTGACTGTCTGAGACGGGTAAACCTTTTTTTCGAGCAATCAAAATGTTTAAAAACCGATAGGTAAAAAAAGAGTATCATGAAACAAAATATTTTTTTGCTTTTGTCTTAACAGTTGTCTTAATTTCTTTTAATCGATTTCTTTTAATCTATTTTAATCTGATCGAACGTTTTTGATTCGCTTCATTCATTTAGCACGTGCATTTTTTCTCCTCCCGTGTGATCTTTTTAAGAGAAACCATTTTTTCACCTACCTCTGACAGCACCCACAGAAGCTAATAATAAGTTGAAAAGTTTTTTCTCTCTGCGTTTTGAGTGTATTGTTAAACTGATATTTGATTGGTTTAAAATCATAAAGAAAAACCACGTGAAGTTCACGTTCGGAATGCATTGTGTAAAGCAAGAAAGTCTGCTGACATTTTAAATGCGACCGCGACAATAAACGGCTGAGTTAAGAACATGCAAGATTTGAAACACCAGGGACGTATTTCTCTTCACATGCAAACGAGCTT
Organism: Turritopsis dohrnii; assembly: GCA_027922465.2. Taxonomy (NCBI): domain Eukaryota; kingdom Metazoa; phylum Cnidaria; class Hydrozoa; order Anthoathecata; family Oceaniidae; genus Turritopsis; species Turritopsis dohrnii. Next base: position 377,029 of record BQMF02000376.1, on the reverse strand, counting down.
TATTTAGCGATAAAGGCAGCAGCAAAGGAAGTCTTATCGCTGGTTTTAAGTGCAATAATTTGGAGCAGGTGGTGATACAACACAGGCTGAACATTGGTGGCGAGCGACGCCGCCTTGGCGGCTAGTCTATATATTAAAAGCCGATTCTCCGTCTGTCTGTTTGTTTGTTTGTTCGTTTGTTTGTTTGTAAGTCACGCAAAATGGTAGATTAAGCTGTGAGCGAAATTATTTCCTTTTTTGTGTGCGACGTGAGTTCGAAGCAAATACATTGCAACCCCAATCGAACGTGACTTTTTTTGGCTGATGAACTAATAGGAATAACGTTTCGTTTTTATTATTATTGTTAGTTTTATATTCCACGTTGACTTGGCTTTGAAAACAATACATCAACTAAATACAAAGAAACTAACCGATTAAACATTTTGGACAAAAAGCAGCAATGACAGAACGTGGCAGCATATGTTCGGTTTGCCACTAACTCTTGCCTGACTGTCTGAGACGGGTGAACTTTTTTTTTGAGCAATCAAATTGTTTAAAAACCGATAGGTAAAAAAGAGTATCATATCAAAACAAAATCGTTTTTTTTTTTTTTTGCTTTTCTTTTAACAAATTAATTTCTTCTTTTAATTGTTAAGCGTTCTGATCGAACGTTTCTTTATTCTATTTATTCATTTATCACGTGCCTTTTTTCTCTCCTCCGTGTGAACTTTTTAAGAAGAGAAACCATTTTCCCCCTGTTTGATAGCACCCATGTTAGAGCGCGTAACTGTTTTAAAACAAAAGCTAATAAAAAGTTGAAGTTTTTTCTCCCTACGTTTTGAGTGTATTGTTGTACTGATTAACGATTGTTTTAAAAAATAAATAAGTAACACATCATGAAATTTGGGGTTTTTTGGAACCATTGTTTAAACTGATATTTGATATTTGATTTCGAATCTGCCTCTGAACACAGGTTGTACGAGCCGTTTTTCAAGAAATATGAGGTTTACTGGGGTCTCCGGGGTGACACAGAGCAGGTGCACATGGGCGGCGAGCGACACCGCCTTGGCGGCTATCTATGTATTAATAGCCGATTCTCTGTCTGTCTGTCTGTTTGTTTGTTTGTTTGTTTGTTTGTTTATTTGTAAGTCACGCGAAATGGTAGATGTGAACTGCGAAAGGGAGTCAGCAATGTAAGATCACACATAAATTATTTCTCTTCTTGTGTGCGACGTCAGTGTGAAACCATTGTATTGAGACCCTAATCGAATGCGATGTTTAGGGAAAATTATCTCTGTAACCAATAGGGATAACTGACGTTTTTTGGGGTCCGCCATACAGGTTATGGAGTGACGAAAAAATTTAGGCCAAATTTTTTTTGCGACGGGTGTGTGACGTCATCAAATTCTTTGATCGACGATATCTCTGTAACGGTGCGTCATAGACATATGATCCCATACATTTTCTTGCTCAGAATTTCGAGCTCTACAAGATTGTAACACTTTCTATTGGCAATTCCTTAATTCCATTTTTCGTGAACTCTTTCGGAGGTGGCACAACGCAGGCTGAACCTGGACGGCGAGCGACGTCGCCTTGGCGGCTAGTATATATCAATAGCCGATTCTCCGTCTGTCTGTTTGTTTGTAAGTCACGCAAAATGGTAGATGTGAACTGCGAAAGAAATCAGGGAGTCAGCAATGTAAGATCACACATAAATTATTTCTCTTCTTGTGCGCGACGTCAGTGTGAAACCATTGTATTGAGACCCTAATCGAATGCGACGTTTATGGAAAATTATCTCGATAACCAATAGGGATAACTGACGTTTTTTGGGGTCCGCGATACTGGGGATGGGGTGACGAAAAATTTGGGTCTATTTTTTGGGGGGAGGGATCTGTGACGTCATCAAAATCTTTGAACAATGATATTTCTGTAACGGTTGATCGTAGCGGAACGATCCCATACATTTTTTGATCATTTTTTCGAGCTCTACAACATGGGAACACTTTCGGTTGCCAATTCTTTAATTTTATTTTTCGTGAAGTCAACGCATGCTCAAAATGGGCGGCGAACAACGCCGCCTTGGCGGCTAGTCGTAAATGATTCACGATCGAAAGAAGTTCTAGCGAATATCAAATTAGAAAAATAGGCACAAAACTCAAAGAAGTTATCAAATACGCGAAACCATGAATCAATTAGAAGAAAACGCAAACGAAGTTGCACGTCTTGAAGGCTCCTCAATCTGGCTCTCGACTCTGCCGTTAAAAGAAGAACAACATGCCCTGAACAAGCAAGAATTTTTCGATCTTATTTACCTTCGCTACAATTGGGAACTACAGCATGTTCCACAGTACTGGGCATGTAAAGCGAAATTCTCACTGCAGCATGCCTTAAATTGCCATCTTGGAGGCTACGTCATTTGTCGCCACAACCACCTACGAGATCTTCTTGCAAATTTACTCGGTGAATGCTGCAATGACGTCAACGTAGAACCACCACTTCTTGATATTACGGGAGAAGCGAAAGATCTGAAAGCTTCAGCAGTCAAAGCCGACGAAGCAAGAGCAGACGTAAGCGCCCGTGGATTTTGGCAAAGTTACAGAAGAGCATTCTTTGACGTAAAGGTTACGAACCTAACAGCTCAGACGTATCTAAGCAAATCCATTTCGTCAACATTTACTGCATTGGAGAAAAAGAAGAAACGGAAGTACAATCAGAGAATCACGATGGTTGATCATGGAACGTTTACTCCTTTGATCTTCAACGTAACCGGAGGGATGGCTCGAGAAGCATCCATTTTTATAAGCAAACTGGCAGAAAGGATTGCGAAAAAAACACGAACATCTAAAGGCGAAACGATAGCATGGCTTCGACGTAAGATTTCATTTACATTGATTCGTACGACAGTGAGTGCGTTGAGAGGAGAAAGGAAGATATCGCAACACTTTGTGGATGTTGACAAGAACGATATTCCTCTTGACATTGCAGTCAAAGTAAATATTCTGGACTGAAATTTACATTTTGTAGCTCGTCGGGAGCACCGAACGAGAGGGGAAAAAAATGTACATTACATTAAAAAATGATTAAAAAATGGATTTAAAAAAAAAATTGGTTTCGCATTGCTGACTCCCAGATGTCTCTCACAGCTCACATCTACCATTTTGCATGACAGACAAACAGACAGACAGACAAACAAACGGACAAACAAACAGACAGGCAGAGAATCAGATATTAATACGTATAGATCAAATACAGAAGCCCGTATTTACTGTTCTTTAGACCGCCAATATGACCTTTCTTCGTAAACCATGATGATGACATTTCTTACAGTAGCGAAATAGCGAATGCTATACTACATTAGTTATTACTATTACCTACTGTTGCCAAAGTTGGAGATACAAATACCTACAAACACAAGAATTAGGACAGTAATAAAAGCAAACTTCAATTATGAAATGTGTAGATGTGTCATGTATTTTATAAAACTTTTATTTACATAGATGTTGTGTACGATGATTTTTATGGATGCCTGTGGTAACCACTAGCACCCTCGTGGTCCACACCCCATTGGTGCTAATAACATAGGAGGTTGCATCGGTGGCTGCATACCACAGCATTGGTTAGGACAGGATGGCGCACAAACTTGACTACATGATGGTGGACAGGGTTGTGGCAAAAGCATAGGTGGTGGCATTTGTGGATAATTAACCATAGGCATCATTGGAATCATTGGTGGCTGTCCACCGCAGGATGCACCTTGACATGGCTGCTGCACGGGCATTGGCATGGACATACCACAAGATGCTCCTTGACATGGTTGCATCGGTATTTGAGCCGGCAAACAACTTGCTCCTTGACATGGTTTCTTAGCAGGCTGACATGATGGGCCTTGGCATGGCATCTGCGGCATTGGTGGCGGTGAGCAGGCTGCTCCCTGACACGGCATTTGGGGAAGTAGAGGTTGACAAGAAGCTCCTTGACAAGGCATTTGCGGTGCCGGCTGTGGTTGTATGCATGTGACGCCTTGACAAATTTGTGGTGGTGGTGGTGGTGGTGGTGGTGGTGCGCATGAAGATCCTTGACATGGTGTTGCTGGTGCACAGCTTGCACCTATGCATGGCATTTTTGCTGGAGGCTGCGGTGAACAGGAAGCACCTTGACAAGGTTGCTGTCCTAGCAGAGAATCTACCGATGCTTCTGGTGGTAATTCAATATGTTGAATTACGTTTAAATGGCAACACCCTGCATCACAGTAAGAATAACACTGTATTTTGCAGTCTGGTGTGCAAACTCGTCCTTTTGGCTCAGCAGGATCTAAAAAAAGTATTAACGCGTGTTTAAAGTATAGTTTCTGTAAAACGTAATTCACTTGCTACTACAATTTAAGATATCCAAAAATACACAAAGTAAATTTCACTTACAAGCTCTCACAAACAGTGGCGATACGGGGTGAGTACCAAGCTTTCCTGATTGCAAAGCCTCTGTAAGCTTTTCTAAATGCGTCGACGACGTGTAAAAGCGTAGATAAAAATCGACAACAACCCCAGGGTTCTCCACGCTGAACAAATTAAAAATATTGACGGTTATGAAAATTTCCTGGTCTTTAGGATAACTTATAAAAACTTTACAAATTAACGTACTCATCCCGCTTGTCAGAATCGCCTGGATCTTTGCCGCCTTTGCTATCACTGGGAACAAAACAGTCACAAAGCATTATGAAACATTTGCAATTGGCATGATGTGGAGGAGTAGACCTACCTGAACTTGATGACCACAACTTGCTTATAATCTTTATCATTCTTGTAGACATCGGCAATCTGAAAGAAAGAATGAAGTGTAACAACCTCTTCCCCACGCCTCAAAGAAAAAAGAATCAATCTTACAGTTGTCATCACGTGTTTTTTTAAGCTTTGATAAACAGGATTTTGGGGGAAGTTCAAATCATCCGTAAATTTTTCATCCAATAATCGAACAGCCACATGGAAAGTTGTTCCTGAAGTTATAATAGCAGATAGTTGCGAACGCCCTCATTTAAACCTGATATCTACGCCCTATAGATATAGATTACCTTTCATGGTGAGAGTGTTATTATCGGATTTTTCTACTGTCTTTTTCTCATTTGGGGCGTTTGTGCTTGTTACTTTTGGTTTCACTGTTGAAGCTGAAAATACGAAATATTAAGAATTGTATTATGTTCAAATCGAACTGAATAGTGTACCCAGTTGACAAATATTTTTATTGAGACAGTGACTAGGTTTCTATAGAAAGTTTGGGTACTGGGGTTAACACAAATTCAGCTTGAAATATTTATCATGTCAGTTTCATAGAGGTACATCTTTCAGCTGGGGCGTATAGTTATGACAATATTTGAGTATGGCGGCAATTTCCATCGGATACCTTTCGGTGTGTGTGGTTTTGTTGTCCGATGTATCGTTCCTTTTTTCGCTAACATTCCTGACAAAAAAAAAGTCATCTTGAAAGATTTTCTGATCAAAAATGATGTGTGTATGTATGCGTGAACTTGTATCAGTGATGTTGCATTGTGGGATACTTCCTTGAAATCATCTACCTTTAGTTGATTTTGGCGCATCAAAAAACGATGTGGTTGGGTGCGACTTGATAATTGCTACTTTGGTTGGTATGCCCTTTGATCTTTTTATTGCTTGCGACGCTATCACTAAACAACAACACCTTTGGTTGATCTCACTCTTCCTCTCATTTTATTTGTTTCATGTAATGAGTGTGTGTACGTGCTTTTGTCGTAACCAGTTACTTACAAATACCTGCTTTTTTGGACGCATGCGTGGGACTAGGTTTGTGAGTGGTACTCAGTGGATGCGTCGATGACGGATGATTTATTGTCGTTGGTTTGCTCGTCGGTTTAGAAGTTGCTTTTGACGTAGCCTGTGTCGGACATGTATTTGCTTGACAACCAATTAAATCTACAGTGAATCAAAATCGCGCTGTTTGGCATCATAAGGAGAGTTCATGAGAATTCTTCGGTGGAGCGCTTGAAATCGATTCTAGTGTGTTGAGTTTGTATGTGTGTGCGTTTATCTTTGCTCTGCAGTGCAGCCTACTCAAATATCCAAGTAAAAAAATGGAATTAAAATTCTGAAATACCCCTACCTTTTGGCGCAGCGGTTGATGTAGCAACTTTGGCAGTGGTTGGTCCTTTTGTTGGGGTTGGTGATGGAGCTGGAGATGGAGATGGCTTTACAGGAGCCACTGTAGATGCAGTGGCTGGAGCTGATGTTGGAGGACCGGGTGCAGCTGTTGTTGGTGTATCAGTTTTCTTTGTAGCTTCTTCATTTGGTCCTAGTGGATTTATTGATGGTTCTGACGGGTCTGTCGGCTTATCTGACGGTTTGTCGGCCGCCACAGTTTCGTCTGGTTTTTCAGACGGTTTATCTGCTGCGGCAGACACACTGGGCTCATCGGGTTTATCAGCGGCAGCTTCAGTTGGTTTATCAGCGGCGGCTTCAGTTGGTTTAGCTGCTGCATCGGGATTTTCACTTATCTTGTCTCTTTTATCATCTCCTTCTTGAGCTACAAAAGTAATGTTGGACATAGCTAATACGATACAGAAAACTTGTGACTTTAACATTGAGACATTGAGAAAAAAGGAATCGTAAAACTGAAAAATCACTTAATTCAAAAACTGAATGCATAAAGGTAATCGTCCATAACCTTTACTGGTCATTTTCGCGAATATAAGAATATAAGCGATTATGCTGACTATTCAGGCGTATGATAATGAAATTGAAATTGTAACTTTCGAAATGACGACAATAATCAATACATACTTATATGCTCAAATTATTAGCAACAATTAGATGAAAAAGTAAAAAGTGTTTATATTTGTTACCTTGGTTATCATCGTCCAATGGGCGACATGACACGTACGTAATGATCAACAATATTAAAACTAACCTCATCTTTCTAAAATCCATGAATAAAAAGACTCAAGACATGTATATTTCCAAAAGATAAACAGATGGTGGCCAGAGGCGTAGTTAGGGTCAGTCAAAAAAACCTGGAGGAGTTCAACATTATGATATTTCTTTTCAGTCTTAAGTGTCGATTAGGTTACTTGCACGCTTTCCTTTTCTATCCTAAATGACTTAACTCTCCTCCACAAATTTTGACTGACCTCTGGCTACGCCTCTGGTGGCGCTCACATAAGCTTGCCACTTACCATGCGGCTTGTAGCCTCTCTAGCTCCATCAACAACTTAACGTATTGGAGAAGATTATCATTAAAAAACACGACTGTCCACGTAATAGTATGGCACTTACCAAAGACACACGGAGTGAAAATCCCAGTGGGTGCTTCAAATTTACCTTCAATTCCTTTGATGTTTATTTCGTATGTTTTTTGCATGAGCGCTTTCAAGCGAACAATATAAATAATTAATGCCGAAACAAGCTTATCTTGCAGCAAAGACGCTCTGCTAATGGCCGATCATGCTGAATGATATTAACATTTCAATGTTCCTTTGCATTACAGCTGTCGAAAATTGTGATGGCAATTAGAATGCGACCACAAGCTGTGCAGTTAGAAAACGCTGTGTGTTTGGTAACAATATATTTGTGTTAAATAGCCTGCAACTGTGGAACATGCTGAACAAGTGAGAAATTCGCGAAAAATTGGCAGTAGTATCTGTAAATTGTTTTCGCCCAACTTACGTTTGACAATGATATTTTGAGAGGAGCTTAATTCTTTTTATATAGCGTCCTTAAACTCAACTTTTTATAGCAATTTGGTTGAAAATTCGTGGACTGCAGTTTTTCATGTTAAAGCAAAGGAGAGATTCTCTTACCCACTCAGTTACCAGGGAAATAACGATTGTTAGGGAACAATTTAAAATAAAAGTCGCTTCGTCGCAGAGCTATTTGACGTTTTTGCCCACAGAAACCTCATACCCAAGAACAGGGTTTGTATCTTTTGATGCAAAGGAAGCGAGACAGAAGGCCTGGTATTGTAGGTAGGGTTTACAAAGGAAACGAGACAGAAGGCCTGGTAATGATTTCGCTCAAATCCGCAAAATAAACTCCGCAAAATGTTCGAAATTTTTCATCTGCAAAGATTTACTAGGAAAAAAGTCGAGGTTGTTGAACATCTGAGGACTTATGACTACTGATCGTATTACTACTGATCGTATCCTTATGATGACTCCATGCATGGTTTAGTTTGTAAACATTTTTCTTTTCGATTCATTCAACTATATGATTTCCAATATGGTCATGGCTGGCTTCATTGTGTGCATCATGAAGAAAGAAAAACACTCAAACATTCAATCTGAGATAAAACATTATTTGGCAAATTGAACTGTTGTAGTTATCTTTCTCTTCCCGTCCCCAGACTGCTGCATTCTTATAGGAAGGAACAGATTTTTTAAAAAAGTATCAAAATTCGAAGTGTAAACCTTGTGTAAAATATTATTTCTGTGTTAAAGCCACAGTGTTAAAGCCCACTTTGTAATACCATCATAACCGTTATAGTCATAACCGTTCGCATACCTTAGCGAAACGAGTTTCCCGGAAAAAAATAGCAATGAAAAGTAGTTGTGATGAAACACGTGGTATATGAATACGCACGATATTACGCCGTACGCTAAGGGTTAATTTTACCTACGTTTTTATCGCGACTAAAATAATAAATTTCAAATCCTCCGATGATTATTGCAAATTATTCCAACATCTACTCCTACAGTAAATTTTTTTTTTTAACGGAACCCGACTTATTCAATTAAATTATATACTACATGATAATTCTTCCCAATCACAATAATTCGATCATTAATAACTTTCTGCACTCCAATTCAAGGAAGTTAATAAATTTAAACAATCGGTTTAGAAATGTTCTCTGCTATTTCTTGAAGCTCGAGATTTGTAGCATTTTTGGCATACATGCTTCTAGAACCACGTACGCAAAGCAGCATTGATCGCAACAGAGCGAAGTTGATCTTTGTTTTTAACCACGATGATACCAACGACTTCGATAAATGTCTTTTCTCAGCTAGGAGATCTGCAAGTCTTGAATAGAATATACGACATTGGTTGCCCATACCACCATTCGTACTGAACACTAAAGGAGAGAAACTACCTTGTTCCACTTGAAGGACTCTTTCGTTATAATGGCGTTTTTTCTCCAATTCGTTCTTCATGTAACATTGTTTGAGCGCTTGATTCTTGTATCTTGCAGCATTAGGGTCAAAAACTCTGATGTCAAGAAATGTTAATACAGTAAATTGCGACGTCAGTTTGGGGTTGCTTCTTCATAAAATGCCTGTTTGAAAATAATGCTCCGAGGGTATTACAAAGAAGAAAATCTGGTTATTACACAAAATGGGACGACTTTTTGGTATTACAAAGTGGGACAAGCCTTATTACAAAGTGGGAAAGCTTTTTTTATTACAAAACGGGACAGGTATTACAGAGTGGGACAATTTTATTACAAATCGGAACAGCTATTACAAAGAGGTACGATTATTACATGGGCTTTAACATCTGTCTTCACACTGAATCATGATACATGTGTCAGGTATTATTTTATTATTATATTTTCTCACTTCACAGTTCAATAAACGATCTTTAAAGCGATTCCGAACTTCGCGCCATATTTGTTTTGATTTTGAATGTTTTGATCACGTGAGAATAATATTGACATTTTAAGCCGGTGAATGCCTCTTTAATTCCGAAAAATCTGTTTTGAAGTCGTCATCCGCAAAAATTTATTCCGCAAAATATGGCATTTTTGAGTCATTTATCTGAAAAAATATATTCCGCAAACAATTTTCTTCCCTTAAGGCGGATTTAAGGCCCGTTTCCACTTAAAAAAAACTTCAGCGAAATACGAAATATTTCGATCGAAATGTGAAGTGAGCATGCGCAGTAGGTACAAATTGATTTTTCCTGCGAAATATTTCTCTTCGATAAAAGTTGAAAAAAGCTCATCATGGAAACGGCCCTTTACATACATCGAATTTTTCGCGCGAAGCTGTCTGCAGAGTAGGATTGAGTTTAACTTTTTCGCTTGTCAAAAATTCGATTATATGATAGACAACCAATCAAAGTACACACAAAATGCTGATTCAGTAATAATTAATTTAGTAATAGTTTAATAATTTAACAGTAACAGCTTCTTTAATTTATTAATCTTGCTTGTTTACAACTAGCCATGAAAAGAGTAATTCGAGCACCAAATTTTTGTTTGTGTAAATCGAGATGAGGCGATTTTTTCGCCGCTAATAGTTCGTTTCGCGCAAAACATTCGCGCTGTGTGTAAATCCGCCTTTAAGCAGGGATATGTTAAGCGCTTTAACCATTTCACTCATATCAATGTGCAAATCTTGCAAAACTTTTTCTCCAACATGATTGTTAAAATGTAAAGTGTTTCGTATTGAATTTTGTTACATTAGGGTAAACCTACTTACTCAACGGAGGAGATCATATTAATTCTTATTCAATAGAACTAAATTTGTTTATGATAGCTATTGTTCTTTCTTGAACTTTCAACTTATAAATATTCAAAAGAGCTTTATAAAATGATCACAATGACAAAATACAATATGAAAAGTTGCAAGAAACATGAATTCTCGACTATATTATAGATTAGAGATTATATGTACAGTGTGTTTCAAAAATAAGGCTACCCAAAAAATTTAAAAAATTTAAAAAATCAGCTTTAAAATTTCCGTTTCCAACATTACGAAACACACTGTATATCGAAGCGTTAATTGATCATAAAAAATTCGAGTAATAAAATGTCGGATAAAATCCCATATAACTTCTCAAATATTTAACATTTCAATGCAATCGTTAGATAGGCCTTCTCTTTCTCTTTCCGTTGGTATAAAACTTTTTTATATTAAGATTTATGTCAAACGCTAGAGTGGGTAGCCTTATTTTTGAAGCAAACTGTACTTTGGATTTGAGATGACTGTGTTTTAATGTCATTTTCCTCAAGATGACAAGTTGAGTTGTTTTACGTTTACTTTCAAACCTTTTTTGTTTCTCAAAAATTATATTCAACATTACCTCTATCGAATTATATATTAAAGAAATTTATACTTGTGTATGGCGGGTATAAAGTTTACGCTGCAGACAAATTTATCTTGATGATAGAATATTTTAACAACGAAATTATCTAATCAAGGTGTTAACAAATCTACAGACCAGACCAGAGACCGTTAGCCATTAAATACACTCAGGACGTCAGACATAAACTTGAAAACTTATTGTTTATTGTTTAATATCTTTTCCTCGGTTTTTATAAGTTTGGATTCCTTCCCAAGATGGGGTCTTGTATAATGTATTATTTGTATATTTTTGTATATACTTTCTTTATGAAGTGATCTTGAAATGAAAGGTGAATTCATTCGCAGGTGCTGTCCAATGAAGTGTCGTCAATTTAATTATACGATGAAAGAAATTTGTGACAGCTCGTGATTTCAAACTTGAAAATTAATTAAATTGTTCTCCTTCAGATTTCTCAGACATTTTTTCGAAAAAAACACTACAACAAAATCGTTCCAGACACTGTGGAGAAGAGCATAACACCCAATGAGAGGTGAGGTTTTGAAAACCTTCCTTCAAGAGAAGTGATTGTATCGTTTTTGTTATTTTCGAAACTTGTATTCTTGTATTTTTTCGTACTTTATAATTAATTGTTGAATCGAATGCGTATGCTCTTGGCGTGTTTTTAATAAACTTAAGTTGGAAAGATATCTGCAGATGATACCTTCTGTGAACGATTACTGAACAGTTCAGTTTAGTTTACGACGTATAATAATTACTCGCCAATCATATAAAAGAAACTCATGATGTGTTCTTTTGTTATGTTACGATAGATATGATATATTAGACAATTTTTTTTTACAAAATTTTTGTATAAACTGAACAACTATTTTACAGCTGACGATTGTTGAAGTAACATGAAACTCAGAGTTCTGTAAACATGAAGTAATTTTATTTTCTGGTTTACTGATAAACTGAATAAGACTATCTTTCCATCTTTCAATTTAGCATATATTTACTTAAGCATGAGATTTCATAACTTTATCATAATACTTGGGTGTGGTTTGTCTCTGGCGTTATTTCTGGCATGTATAGCAGGTGATGTATGGGTGGAACTTGATGCTAAAGTCACATCTAACAGCACATACATCAAGCATTATGGAATTTGGGAGGTCTGTTATGGCAACATCAATGGTGGTTGTAAAATTATCGATAAAATGTTTCCACTGGAAATGGCTCCCAAATGGTTGCAAGCTGTGCGAATTATTGCTTGCATCGCCGCAGGTTCACAACTGTTCGGAATTCTATTAGCTATCATAAATCCTTTCTATGCCAAAGCAAAACTATCAAACGCTGCTGTTCAACTGGTCCTCGGCCCATTCTTAATGATGATAGCTTTATCAGTTTACACGGGTATTGAAGGACCTTCACCTCCAAGCGACTTCAAGTGGGGCTGGTCGTATATAATTGGTTGGTTTGCTACATTTTTTGTTCCTATATATGGCTGTGTTATCTTCGCAGTTGTTGCAGAAGATGAATGAATGCATGGGACTCCTTTATAAATTTTCTGATAAGATATAATAGGAAAGTACATTGGACATTTTAGGGAAGTCAAATATTTCAAAAAGTAGTTTACCGAATTATATTGAAATTAATAAAAAGATTGTATATGACAAAGAGGAAATTGTAAGTGCGTTTAACAGTTTTTACGCAACAGTAGCAGTTGACTTAGCAAACAAAATTCCCAACAGCAATAAGTCACCAATGTCCTATCTCAAGGAATCCAACTTGACAGAAACTGAATTAGGGGCTGTTCATATGGAGGTGAGCTGGCCCGGTTAACCGGGCTGACTCACTTGAATGAGACGAACTTCACCCAATGTTCATATGGCTTTTCTCATCCCACTTAACCGGGAGTTAAATCACGTAAACAATAATTCGAATTTCGACGCGTGCGCACTTGTCTAAAATCTATCCCACTAAGCCGGCTGGTCTGTTCATATGAACAAATTTCATCTCACCTGGGTGAGATCCCGGTCAAATGAAATGAGATCTCACTTAAGTGAGCCAGCCCGCTTTTCATATGAACCTAGGAGGATAGAAAAGAGAAGGAGAAACAACTCAAATTTAAAGCCTATTCAAACTATTCAAATTTTGCATTGTTTTTAAATTGAATAGAAACGTAAGCGCGATGCGCTCGTCCCAGTTTTTTCCGCGCAAAAATGATGAAGTTCTATTTTCTCCTAATTGAAGCCTATATAAAAAATATACTAATTTATCCCCTGAGAGACCACTATTAAGCTTTTATCTATTGAAAATAGACCGATATGTCCCTCACTGTGGGTTTCAAAACATTCGGCGTCAAAAACCCGAGAGGAAATTTATAAAAATCGCCATTTTGAGCTTCGACAGCAAGGTGCATGTGCTCTCACTGATCATGTTTTTTTTTGAAGAAATACTTGTGCGTGTGTTTTGCGTGATTTATATAATCTTTCTTGTGAATTTATCTGTCAGTTTCTTTTTATTTGAACAGTTTTGATTCAGGATTACGTAAGTTATAAGGATTTGTTTCACAGTGATTTACTGTCGCTTTCTTAATATATTTTGCATAAATTAACTTTCAAAAATTTTACTCAGTCAGCATTATGTTTTTACTTACAGCTCTCTGTAATGCCTCTCTGTTATTACTTTTGATTAATACTGTTTCTGTTCTCCAGGAATTCTTTTGAGAAATATTTGTTGTATATAGTTAAAAAATAAAAAGTTGGTTGCTCATGGATTTGTCACTTTTAGGTATTTCACTTTCTCTTGCTTGGTTAAATTCTTTGACTTTTGAACATAGTGTGTTGTTGCTAGCCACTGGCAACTTGGTATATTGTAAATGCATATTTTTCCCTTTCCTAGAGCATATAATCTAGAATTGATATTGTCAAAAATTATTTAAAAAGAAGAAAAAAACAACCATGAAGGAGTGTTTTGGTGTAGTAGTTGAACATGAAGAACCAAATGTGTACCCTCAGTAACCTCTGTAGTAGTTAGTAGCTTCACAAGAAGAGTTCAAAGGATTGAATCACAACAACCTAAGTATGTTGGGGATGCTCCTGAATTTTCAATACATGATGATTCGTGTAATATCTGTTTTGTGCCTGCTAAAACATCATTAAGATTTAGTGAGAATTAGTAAACAAACATAGCATTTCTACAAGAACAGCAAGACCACGGAACTGGTGATTTTAGAGGAAGAAATAACAATAGAGCTCCTGGATGAGTTTAACGAATTCGAAGAATTTAAGATGAAAGTCTGGACGATATTTTAGTGGAAGATTTCCAAGAGTAAAATCTGCTACCCCTGAAATCACATTTATTGACGAAAAATATCGTGAAGTAGCTGGACTACGAGACAGTCACAACTGAGCTTGTGTGTCAATCGTGTGTCAAATGTTTTTAAGAAGAAGTCGTTCTTCGAAAAACATATTTGAGATGTGCTAAACTATTTTATATATTATTTTTTTGCTAGCTACCTAGTGTAGTAGCTACCCACTGTATTATTTTTTTATTCATGTAAAAAAAGTTCTTCATTTAGCTAGGTGACCTTATAGTGTTTTAGTTTGTTAATGATGAGGTCTCAAACTATGACTGTTTTAATCTTTCTTATATTTTACTGGTTCATCTATATAAATGTTTTAACTCCCTACTAAGGTTTTACTTTCAACTGTATATATGCATGCTTAAAGGTGTACAGATTTTATATGTCCTGATGATGATTTTATTCGACGTTTTTATTTAAATCTTGTTATCTTATTTTACTTTGAATTTTAAAGTTTCCAAGATGCATAAATTCGGAATTGATTTCTTGTTATATGTTTTGAAACTATGATATCCATGATTATTTTAATAATATATTCCCCTCACTGTTAGGAGAAACAGTTTGTGATCAAAAACTATTACATCATGAGTTGGTGTAAGCCAATAACATTTCGCCCGGATTGTTTTTTGAAAAACCAATCGCATTGCTACAGCTTAAATTATGTTAAATTATTTCTTTGTTCAAAGAAAGATTATGCAGTTAACCGCTAATTTTAAAATTTAGATTTGAATAGAGCCACACGCTAGCGCATCGAGCTTATTACAATGGAAAAACTAGAGTTGTTTCTCCTTCTCTTTTTCTATCCTCCTAGTATGAACACAATATCTTTTTATAAAGATTTCTTAATAACAGTGAGATCTCTGCTCTCCATATGAACAGCCCCTTAATTGATGCTTTTAAAAGTCTTAAGCCCGATAAAAGTCCAGGAATTGATGAGATCAGTGTTAATGTTGTTCAACACACCTTTGATATAATCAAAATCCCCTTATTGCATATATTCAGACTTTCTCTCAATACTATAGACCTGTTTCTGTACTTCCCTGCTTTTCAAAAATCCTTGAGCGTACAATGTACAATAGAGTCTATAAACACCTTGTCCACAACAACATCTATACCAGAAACAATTCAGATTCCAAAAAGGACATTCTACTGACCATGCAATCTAGTAAATGACCTCAGTAATGCTTTTACTAATAACCTTTTCACATTGATCTTTCGAAGGCGTTTGATACAACAGATCATAAAATTCTTCTGTCAAAACTAAAACACTATGGTGTATTATCTCACTGATCGGAACTAATGTGTCTCGTATGAAACAAAAAGAAACCCTCTTAAACTTTTGAAATGCGGTGTACCCCAAGGGTCCATTCTTAAATATTGGGAATAAATAAGAAAATACGTTTCAGCACATTTTATTGTGTATGTGTTTCATTCCCTTCTGGTTTGCAATAAAAACATAAATCTTGTTTTGAGACATTTTGCTCTGCTTTTTTGTCCAAATTTCAAAGATTTTGGTAAGGACTGCTTCCAGTTTTTTGTCCATAACTTTTTCTACTACTCAACCAAGTTAGAACAGTGAAACACCAAAACATAGGTAAAAGATTCATCTATTCAGAAATAAAAATAAGTATCCTTTCATAATAATCGAAAGATATTTTTTGTGAAACACCAGTATTTATTTTTGACTTACCCAGTATGTCAACTTAAAATCTATAAAACAACTACTATATTTTTCATTTATACATAGTTACCTTACCTATTGCAATATAGTATGGGCAAGTACTAACCAAACAAAGCTTAAGAAACTTTACTGCAAACAAAAGCACGCTTGCAGGATTATTTTCGGAGTAGATCGATTTACTCCCTCCAAACCTTTATTCACCAAACTTAAATTAAACGTATACCAAATATCAACTTTTATGTTTAAAAATAAGCTTGAGTTAACCCCGATGATTTTTCATAGACAATTTTCTATCGTTAATAATAAATATAATACTAGATACTCGGAAAGCAACTTTAAAATCCCTCAAAAAACGCTTAAAAATAAGCACTTTCTCCATTCTATATCGTGGACCTACCAATGGAACAACATTTTGCAAAATGTAGAAAAGAACTCCCGGTCTCTCAATGAATTCAAAAGATCTGTTAAATCAAAGTTACTTAATAATGACACTGATGTTTCCCAATTTTATTAGGCAGTCCGTTTTCATATTCATATTCGTTTCGTTGATATTTTTATATTATATTTTCGTGTTGCTTTCTCCATCAGAAGCTTGGACAATAGACCTTTCCCGAATTTCAGTTTAAACACTGAATTGTGGCCGAGTTTCATATCTAACCTCGTTTTTATGCAATTCATTGTTCCACTGATTTCATTACTTTATAACTTAATGATAGTCTCTATTATTCCTAATTCCCATTCCAATAATTAGAAGTAGTTTGAATATTAAAAGCGAGGTTAGACACGACAACTCGACCACAATGCATCGTTTAAACAGAAATTCGGGAAAGGTCTAATAAATTTTTTTGCAAAATAGAACTCTTTTTCCTTAAACATTTTGAGACCTTTGTAGAGGAAACCATTTCTTCCTCGTTCACTTTGTCATAATCATAGCTTCGAATTTTCATTGCGTGTTCCATGACTCAGTTTTGTAGAATTTACAGTCAATATTCCAGCTATCTCGAATATTGGACCGGATTGATAAAAAGCTCGAGATAAGGCGAAATTCGAGATATACCACGTGAACGAGATAACAAGAGTCAACTTTTTAATTTTTGACATTCTCAGGGCTTTCTGGATCAAAATCCTGCATTAAAAAGTTATATTTTCGTTCCGACTTGAAAATTGGACGTGGTTCAAATCGAGAATCCTAAGCAACTTTCCAAGTACCTTATCGGACAAAACAATGTCGGACAAAATTTTAGTCATCTCCGGAAACTTTCGTCACTTTTGTCCGACGAAAAATTTGGTCCATTTTAAAAACGTCAAACCAACTGCTTATTCACTCGGTTTTACTCCTTTTCGACCTTTCGCATCCCTCCTTTTGAATATCGATGAGATTATATCATAAAATTAAAATATCCCTTTTTCAATGTTTTAAAACTTTAAAGCTTGGTTTCCATTGTGAAATAAGGTGAAATAAGGTGAAATAATTTTTGAGAATAATTTCTTATTTCATGACAGAAAATTAGGTCAAACGTGTCCAACATTTCATCCAACATCGAAAATTTTCGGTGTTGGATGAAATGTTGGACACGTTTGACCAAGAGCAAAATTTGCAAAAGAAGAAAAAAATGTGTTGAATGAAGCAAAAATGTGTTGGATAAAAGTTTGATCGCGATCAAACTTTTCATCCAACATTTACGGCTTCTTCGAACACATTTTTCGTGTTGGATGCGTTTGACCACTTTTTCATCCAACACTATGTGAAAATGAAGTCATTCTATAGCAAATGAATGTCATTTCGAATGTTAAAACGTTCGAATTATAATAAACAAGACCGCATTTTTGTATGTCAAATCACATCACGAGTTTCAGTGCAAAGATGAGCAACAAAGAAGAAGCCACGATGAGCGATAGCTCAGCTGACAGCGTCAATTCTGTTTAAGGGAAAGCCTTCAAAAAATACCAAAACACGAAAGGGAAAAAGTTGCTCCCAACTCGCTCCTTCTTTTCATCCATTCTCTGGTTTTTCCCCGGCATGGCTTTTCGTCGTCAGAGAATCCAAACGTTCCGATAAAATAACACCCATCTTGAGTTTGAGAGAATGAATGGACATGTTTTGTTTTTTATAGAAGGAGAGAATGAATGAACATAGATGTTCGATGAAATGTTGCATGACCGTTTGACCGTCACGAAATTTTCATCCAACTTCCATCCAACAAACGTCCAACACGATGATGAAAGTGTTGGATGAAATGTTGGACACGTTTGACCTAAGCTTTAATTATGCATAGGTCTCCACTGCACTCACTATTATTTCATGTTGTTTCAAGAAACTCATTAATAATATGGAAAGTATCCCAGAAGACGTCTTCTTAATGTTGTTGCTAAGAAGAAACCGAAGAAGAAAACAGAAAAAAGTTCACTGTGATTTTGGATAAGAAATATATTCCAAAAAAGGGAGGAACTTGGTGAATATCACCGTCTTATCAAGGAGCTTCGTAAATGAAGACAAGAAATATTTCTTCAGGTAATGCCATTGGATGCATTGATAGAAAACACAGAGTGAAAACTAAACAGAACACTTTATTAAACTTATAAAAAGTTCCTTAGTGTTTTCTAATAGCTGTTTGCGTCGCGAACTGCTGCTTCACGCTTTTTGACGGTTCCAACAACGACAGTGGTGTTCTGGCAAATTCAGAAAGGGCAAAATGTTTGAAGATGATTTCCTACATGTCTCAGTTGATAGAAAATTAGCTAAAGTCATGAACAAATCTTACCATACTATCTACTTGGAGAATTTACAATTACTGCAGACCACGCATTGTTAACTACATCCTTCTCTTTATATCCTTTGCACTGTTTCTCATATAAGACAGGGTTTTATTTTTTCTGTTAAAGTTTCTTCTTCATGTAAAGAAATGCTTGCCATATCAACTTTTTTACGACACACACACTGACAGTTTTCATCGAAGCCTTTTCAACTCACATATGCATGTCGCTATCCTTTGATGTTCTCTTATTTCATGAAATAACGTGAACTAAATATCAAAAATTTTGTTCACGTTATTTCATGAAATAAGACGTTGGTGAACTTGAAATAAGAAGAGTTGAATATGTTTCCACTGTGAAATAACATGAAATAAGAAATTATTCTCAAAAAATATTTCACCTTATTTCACAATGGAAACCAAGCTTAAAGGAGTGGTATCGTCATTTCAAATTTTGTGACAAATTATAGTTTAAAAAATGTATAGTTAACCTGCGTTAAAGCTTTTTTAAAAAACGTTTTACTTCCGAAGATATTGAGTTTTTAATTTTTTTATAAACCCCCGTCTTTTTTTCTGATGAAAAGCGTGTGACGTCATTGAAGAAGTTTCATTTATTTTTACTTGTTATGTCAGTGCAAAGGAGCGTATTAGTTTCTCATGTTTTCAAAAGTTATGAGTGAGAATTCAAGTGAAGAGGAATCAGATGTTCTCAGCGAAGATGAAGAATGTAGCAATGAGTTTTATTCAAAGATTTCACAGAGAATTTTAGCGGTTTGAGCAATATGGTTTTGACCCAGTTGCTGTAAAGAACATGAAGAAGTCCGGATGATGATTTTGATGACGAAAATGCTTTACCGGAGAGAGTTGACAACAAACAGTCATGCAAATGTGTTGCAAAGAAGTTTATGCGATCGAAGACGATAAATTTCAAAATAATGTTTTGTACAAATCAAAACGAAAAAAAAATACTTGCAATATTGAGTTGATCATTGATCGTAGTAAAATTCATATATTGAAAGTTAACGTTTTTCCAATTTTCCGTTTTCCGTGCAGGAGTTCAAGAATCAATAGCTCATTCTATGAAAACAATAATGAAATAATCGGTGAAACGGAATAATATTCAAATGCCCAGTTCGAAGAGAAACACGAAAACAAAAATCGAAAGAACACTTGCACACAGAAAGTAAAAGTTCACCTATGTATAACGAAAAGTGTAGATAAAACATTTAAGTAAAACTCCTTATAACATGTTTTCCATCAAATTTCTTCCAAAACATGATTCTTTAAAATATAAGTGACGTAAAGATGGAAGATTGGCCTCGCTTCAACTTTGAAATCCATATTTTTTTTAAATATGAATTTTAGGTTATCTAAACAAACTAATGTTCTGTCCTTTGGTTGAGTCACTGTCACATCCCACAGCAGCACAAATAACCATGTTTTTCATTAGATTTTAAAAAAATACTTAGTTATTGCTTGAATTTCAAAGAATACTTGCTCGATTTGAATGCAAAACATCGCATCAACAACTGAATATAACTTCTTCAATGACGTCACATAATTATTACTAATTTATTCAGCGTTTTAAGCCTATGTTTTAAAGTGGCATTTTATAGCGAAAAAAAGACTTTTTTTTCCAAATTAAATTTATTTTGTAGTATCTACATTAAAACAAGGGATATACGAAGAAAAAAAATTTTTTCAAATTTTCATGACACCACTCCTTTAAGAAACTTTGATGAACAAATAGTTTTTCCACTTTACAATGCTTTAAAATATCCAACTTTGCATTCCCTTCAGAGGGTACCAGTTTAATTTTATTAAAACAAAATAAGAAACAGGTTTTTTAAGTTTTTGATTTGGACATAATTTTTCGTCGGACTAAATTTTCGTCACCTGAAAATTTCGTCACTTTTGTCCCCGATAAGGTATAACATCACTGCTTTTATAATTCATGTAAAAAGTTCGATCTTAATGGTTTCAGACACTTGATCCATTTAAGACATTCTTACTTCTTGCAAGCCTTTCTAATAATAAATACGGTGACAGATTAACAGACAGGTATACTTTTCAACATAAAACTTGACTTTTACCCTCATAAAATGGACACAGAGTATTTGCCTGGCGTGTTCTTACCGAAAGTCGTAACGTTAACAAAATATTACTCCAAAAAGAAGCTTTAATTTTATACCATTTAAAATTCAAGTAAACATAGCCATACGATTAATTTTTATCGTATCGTAGTTCCCAAAATAGAATGCGTTTAAATTCAGGGCGGAGGGATCGGGCATGTTGGAAGGATTGCATGTAAGGATTGCAAGTCCAATTCCTGCATGTGCAAAATATGGGGAAAATCGAATCTCCTGAACTTCTACCATAGAAGAAATTAAGAAGTACTACTACCACTTCAGGTGGAAACATTAGTCAGTACCAACAAACCATCAAATTAATACGTGTCACGCGGAACGACTAACCCTGCAGCAAATTAGCTTCAAATGAAAGTCCCTCCCAGAAATTACTCAAAGCCCATCATTCTTCTTAAGTCGACTCAAGGTCGCCCTAAGCGTAAATAACTACACATCTGCTGAATTAACATTTATGAAGGATGTGTTATGTCATATAGGAAAGGACAAAAATAAAAATCATCTGTCGGAAAATATTGTATTTCATTTAAAACTGGATCATTTGTCCCTAAAACAAAAGAAAAGCATATCGTTTAAATATTGAAAGAAACAGTGACGTACTGAATATCCAGAAAACAATTTTACACAATTACTCTCAGGTGCCAAATACAAGGGGGGGTTAAAATGGGGTTTTAAGTTATTCAAGGAGACAAGTGTACTTATATGCATACTTAGAACTTACCTTTCAGATAAAATTTTGTATAAAAATCATTTTGTTTTGTAAGGGGTGCCTTGGTCTCTTTCACCAAAATTAATAAACGGGGGGGGTCTTAATAAGGTCCGTCCTGGTGGTGAAAATGTTTGAAAATTAATAAGCGTCCCCCCCCCCCCCCCCCCCCCCCCTTGTATTTGGCACCCGAGAGTAGATTGAAAACATTTTCGTCTAGGCTAAGAACGATGATCGCCCAACTTCTGTGTGCATTGAGGGTAAACTGATTGAAGATTGTGCAGTTAATTAAACACAACATTTTATGACATACCTTCCTCTTCTTGTCGCCGCCCAATTCAAAATGTTTGCATCGTTTCAATGGTATTTGCATCC
Source organism: Turritopsis dohrnii (assembly GCA_027922465.2). NCBI lineage: Eukaryota > Metazoa > Cnidaria > Hydrozoa > Anthoathecata > Oceaniidae > Turritopsis > Turritopsis dohrnii. The sequence continues at coordinate 355,003 of BQMF02000376.1, read as the reverse complement.
TATATTTGCATTCAACACATTCCATACGGAGAACTATTTTTTTCGTTGTTTTTGCCTAACATGAAAAACATGGGTGGTTATAAATACAAACACAAAATCATTGCCATATTTTTCAAATTTTTCACCCCCAAAATCAAATTATTATGAAATTAAGAAAATGTTTTGCAATATTTAATTATTAACCCTTGCAGGAAAAAGCCAAACCTTATCTCACTTCCACATTGCAATAATATATTCTATACAAATCACAACATATACAATATCAATATGACAGTTATGAACAAACCTTCTTATGAAAGACGGGCTTCGTTTGACCACCATATCCTTGCTGTTTGCGATCATATCGACGCTTACCTTTAGATAAGAGAGAAAATGATAATTGGTCAATATCCTACTGTTATGTATATATTATGCTCATTTATTTTCAATATAAGGGTCAGGCATCAGGCTAACAACATTTAAAATAAGGTTAAACAAGGCCAAACAGCAGATGACATTTTCAAAGGATACCAACAGCAATTTAACATATAGGAAGCTGCTGTTTTTCGAAATCACAAAAAATATAATACAATAAATATAAAAAATAATTTCCAAAATGCAGTTTCAATTACCTAACAATTCTTCTTGTGTTAAATAATTCTAATAAAAGCATTAATAACTTTACTGTGATAAAGAAGATCGCAGTTAAATGACATCGGACAAAATTTTTTGATTTTTATTTCATTTAAAAATTATAATGACATATGGGCCATTTTCTTATCAAAATAACCTGATGTATATACTGATCACTTACTTAGGGGGTGTTCATATGAGGGGGGGGGGGGGGGGGGGGGGGGGGGGGGGGCATTTACACATGCATCGTGTATGCAAATTCATCCTGACAAAGGGGGCCAGCTCAGTTGAAAGCCATCACGAGAAATTCTTCAGCCCGCTTTAACAAGATCTCGATTGATTAAAGCGTTTCTCATGTGATCATAAACACAAATTTATGACACTTTCTTACTAGTAGGAGATCTTGGGAAACTAAGCGCTAGCCCTCCTCCATGTGAGCACCCCGTAGGTATAGCATTTGATATCATAACAAGATTCGCAAAAATGCGACTATATATTTCCCCAAAGTTGCGAAATTTTTGTCAATAATATCAATAAACATTGATAACCAAGAGAAAAATGTGTGATAAAATAATTACAGTATAACTACCATCAACCTGATACTCAGATAAAAATGCTGTCCTTACTAAAGTACGTTACAAGTGAACTTGCACAGTTTTTATAAATGCTTGGCAAATTTGAAGGTTATGAGATATTTCAAAAATTCATTTTGCGCTGTGTCGAGCTTAAGCACTTTTTCATGATAAAATTTGGAAGAATAATGAAAATGGAAGAAGAAAAACGAAGATGAAAAAACGAGCTTTTTATAGAAAAGAGCAAAAGAGCTTAGGTTTTCGTGAGTCAAACTTCAATCTTTGATCGTTCAAAAGGCAAAATAATTTTACAAAAAAGTAAAATATAATCCCTTTAAGTCACTTAGGGGCTGATTACATGATCCTGGTTAGCCGGGACGAAATTTCATCCCTCCTCTCCGAGGTCTTGCATCCTGGTCAAATCATCATTAATTTCCCATCGCGATTTCATGATAAAATTTTCATCCCGCCTAAACGAGATCTCGGCTATTAAGAGCCGAGATCTCGGTTAGGCGGGATGAAACTTTCCCATGTAATCGCTTCATCCCGGTCAACCGGACAAGTTTGAGGTTTGAGCATGCATAGTTTGTCAAAAGTATTGTATGCTCTTATAAAGGCAGGTTTGGCTTTGTCCCGTACCGCCTAAATGGGATGAAAATTTGGCATATAACACTAAGTTGAAATTCATCTCGGCAAGGCGGGATGAAAGTTCTTCCCAGCTAACCGGGATCATGTAATCAGCCCCTTAGGTCGCACATTTTAGCATATTCACTCTGTTATGATTTCATTAATTTTCTGGGGGTAAGCAATGATCTTTCCACTAAACGGCTCTATTCAACAGAATAATTATACAATTAAACTCCCCGTGCATAAGTCATAAATTTTTGTATTAACCCCAAAGGGATACTTTTACAGTACACCGTATATATCGAGACAACAAATGCAATAACATACAAAGTTAAATGCTCACGTAGTCATTATGTCTAACGTATTCCCAATTATATTAAATGTAAATTACCTTCGCAAAAACTATCATCCCCGGTTTTCATCAAATCCTTACAAGCTTGTAAACACGAGAAACATGCGACCTAAGTGACTTTAAAAGATTTAGATGTTCATCGACTTAATTCCTTTTTCATTTTCCAATGGTTTTGTTAAGACGAGATGCTGTTTAGGGTTCAGTTATTGTTACTGCCGCTGGCCAAACTTATGGCGACACAGAAACAACGACAGTATTGTTTCCCTTATGGTTTTGACGCGTCTTCACATAGAATGACGGCTACAAATAAAATACAAGTACATAGTTAACTAAAGTGAAATAACACAAGAAATATACAAGAACTAAACCAATAAATGTAGACATAAACCAAGCAAAAGATTATATACAAAATCACAATCATAAACACTTACTAAAACACTGTGGGCGAACACATAAACACTTGCACAGGCAGCTTACTGTAACATACTGACGGACACAGGAGTTCACCAACACTTATAACATTCAAATCATACGATGCAAACTCTCGCGAGACAAACGATTAACAACGAAATAATAGACCAAATTATAAGACGTTTACAAGACAATATGTAAATCAATACACATGACACATACACGCTTAACAATACGACTAAATAATACAGGAACTCATGATAATATATACAATGCATACAATGCTAGAATCATTTAACTACTATAAAACAAACAAGACATAATTAACGTCAACCTATATTACAACACAAAGAAAGCTACTGCCACACAGCAGTAACAGTTATATGCAAACCAAAGTGAAAGATCAATTCCTTATAGATGAAACATTTCAAAAATTTATGTTCGTTGTTCGTAAAAGGAAAATTGACAGTCATATATTTAATTTTGCAAAATAAAATATGATATACAGCATCAAATGTATAATGATGCATGACCATATATATACTTCATAGTAAACTATGTTTCTCTTGTTGAATTAAACAACTATCCAGAGAAGCACACTCTACCAGCATTCTTTCAATTTCAAGATTTGTCTCAATTCTCTGTGTATTAAAACATTATATATACCTAACTGGTTTTCTGAATTTCTTCTTGCATATACGACATCATATATTTACTTGCTGTTTTTGTATGTATTCTTTGAAATAAATGGTTGAACTGATTGTTCTCCACATGAAAAGGGTTTCCTTTATTATGGCTGTCTTATCATCGTGCTTTCAGTTCAGTTGGGCTACATAAATAAATCTTCACCCTGGCTATTGATAATGAATTTTCACCTTTGCACTGAAATCACAGCTTCAATGGTTTGTTGTTCCAAGTATTTAACTACCAATCATAAATAACAAATTATTGTTTTCAACAAAAACAAAACATCATCAATATCAGATGTTTTTCTGTTTCTTACACGTTCATTCAAAAGTTTTACAAAACTTTTTAAGAAATAAAACAATTTATTTCCATCATTTAATGTTTTATTTATTGAATCATTTTAAAAGTTTGCAGAAAAAAGCCAAGTCTTCCAAAGCCCATCTGCACTGACTGAAAAAAAATGGTAACCTCACGGTACACTAGCCTCTATTCTTATCTACTATGGGTAGCCGAAAATTCAATACGGAACCGCGGCTATTAAAGTGAATGAAAAGGAGAAGGAGGAGAAGGAAAATGCTGGTTTTAATATATATTTCGCCCTATGGGGAAATATATAAAAATAAGGTTGCAATAAAAAATAAATGAGCATAATTATTAGAAGGTTTTGTTTCGAAACTCACAAGATGAATGCAGGCTTCAATGTTTCAGTGAACCAACTACTTAGGATAACAACAAAAGCTTAATTGTTAACATTATTATTTTCACCAATTAACAGGATGGTTAACAAATTTCTGAAACAGAAATCCAGCTTTTTTTTTATCAATTTGAGGCAAATGGTACTACATTTTTACATAAATCCAGCCCTTATTATAGTAGCATAAGCCAGCTTAAATGTCAATTTTAATTTTGATACAGGGTTCGTAGCACTTTTCCAAAAATATTTTCCCAGACTTTCCCTGTCTTTAATGAGTAAAAAAGATATCATTTTCCCTGACTTTCCTCTAAAAACACCCTGTTTTCCCTGACTTTATTGCCTACTTAAACTGCCAGAGTCAAGATTACACATTCAGAAGCATCAATTTAAGGGATAAAACATTTCAAATTAAGATTGAAAATACAAAAATACTATAAATTAACTCTGACAAAAAAGAAAACGATATTGATCGATGATTGGGTAAACAAAATTATCATTGAACAAAGTCAGTAATAAACACTGTTATAAACAATCTTATGAAATCTTATGAAAGGGTAAAAAAACTTTTTTTCCCTGACATTCCCAGAAACTTCCTGTCAAACAGTTTTTTCCCCTAATTTTCCAGCCACTGTGAACCCTGTCATAGTGGTGAAACTTAATGTCATTGTTTCATTCAACTACGGAGTCAGATAACACAAAAAAAGAGAATTTATCTTTGCTGTCCTTTTAAACTATACAAAATCCATTGCAACATCATATAATACATCATGAATATAATCAATCGACACTGTTTTCCTTCTGAAGTTGTTCCAGAAACCAGGATATCAGTACTAACAAGTCATACTGTATTATCATTGAAGATAGCGTGATTTTGTTTATTGCAAAAATAGGCGTCTTTTGGGTACCCTTTTTGCAGTCTGAGAAGCATTAACTCTTGAGGCAAGGACAAACCTTAATTAAGCACTATAAGCTTATATAAACTATAATCTAACTAAAGAGGTTTCATGCATCTATCTTAGTTTAGGTAGATTAGCTTTTGATATTTAGGTTCGAAATTTAATTTCAATATCTTCCCATGCCCATTAGAAGCAATATTGGTTTCTAGTTGATTCCAACGAGTTTTCCATTTTCTAATACAAATTTTTGCAAAATACTTAATTGAGAACAGTGTTTATCTTAATGTCTCATATTAGCATTAAAATCATTGAAAGTTCTGAACTGTAAATTTAGAATGAATTGACACAATTATAGAGCAAGCATCAGTGCTGCAAATAATTTGAACAATTTTCTAAGAAAAAAATCACGAATGGTTATTTTCTAGCGAGTCAAATATATAACAAAAGTTTCTAAAGTTTTTTTTGTTGTTAAGCTCGCTGATTTATAAACATACACACGTTAGGCATTCAAAATTGTGAAGACTATAATCCGTCAGCATGCATGGCGCCTGGTGCTAAATTGACAACAAATTACTTAGGCATATTTAGTGATTCTTTACTGTTGCTAGGGAGAACGACAACCGTTGCTAAGGTAATTTTGAAATTTCCTTCGTCATACGAATTCATTTGTTCACCTAACCAAAGAGTATGAAAACATAAGTGGTACCAGTAGGACTCGTTTTCGTGTTATTTAATGAAATTAAAAAGCAACTTAGTTTCCAGCTCCCTTTAAAATATGATTTAAATGATTTAAAGAATGACTAACGATCGGTGTCTACACTCAATAATTGCAGACACGATGTTCCCCAGTGAAAATGTTTCTGATTGGTCAATATTTTGTACTCATCAGCGAAATTCGTCGGAGTCGACTTGCTTGACGAAGTGAAGAAAGTTTGAGTACCGTGCTTTATGTGAATACCGTCTCTTGCGAACGTCGAGTCAAAATAGAGTAAATCCTTCAATTTTCCATTCTATTAAGGCCTTCCAAATAACTGCAAGATGTTTACAAAATTGTTTAAGATATGATTATGAATTTTAGACGTGCTATTTATATAATAAAATGGCACCCCCAATACGCTTCAGGCATGTGTGGGCGCATGCGATCACACGCCATAAAATGACATGACTCGTGTACGAACCCTTTCAGCATCGATTTTTTTTCACAAATCACTTTTGAAAAGTTAATTCAATCCCTGACCACTTATGTTTTGATATTATTTCGTTAGGTGAACAAATGAATTCATATAACGAAGTTACCTTAACAACGAGGCTGTTCTCCCTAGCAACAACAAATTGGTGGATAATCACTTATGTTTTTAAAGAGTATCTTCGTGCGTGATTAAAAGTGCGTCTTCGCAAAATCTGATGGTTCTTTCATTTCAATAAAATTAATTCTGACCGGTCAAGTTGATCAATCATTAGAAAAAATACATGATCAAATGCCTTATATTGCCGGTCATTGCTGATATTTCAATTTAAAAATATCAAATTATGCAATGCATAATTACGATGTAATAGGAGAGTGTACTGTTGATGTGTGTAACTCATGAACTACAAAATATACCATTATTCTTGATGTACAAAGATGTATATTCATTAATATATCTGTAAAAGCAATGAGAAATTTTAACTACTCACTTATAATATCATAATTACCGTCTATCGTCCTAACTTCAGACATCCTTCCAAACTTCGGACATAAAAAAACATATCCGCAAAATACAAACCACATCAGTAAAAGTCCATACTGCACTGTGAATTAAACTATAAATCTAAAACTTGTCATAACTAAACTTAACAAAAATGAAACACTTAAATTAGTTGACTGTACCCTTGAGACGAACGTGATTTATAATTACACTGCGCATTTAAAGGCGAATATCCACTATGGATAATTGTCCACGGACATAAATACAAACATACGCAGGTGCTCATTACGTAGAGAAGAGTATCAGGGACCTATCCAGGGATAATTTGATAGCGTTTGAACGCTATGGGCGCCCAAAAACTTTTATTTGTTACTTTAGAAATACTTCTTTTTTAAACTGAAACAGTATTAGAAGATCACAAAATCACCAGAACGTGCAAGATCATCACCTCGCTCGGAGTGCTATCAACTTGCTTTCGTATGGGTAGAGATGCATCAAAAAATGCAGAACGTCAGAAACCAAAATCGACATTACGGTCATAGTGGATAAAATTGATCAGATTTGTTTTCGCTTAAAAATTAATGAACTTGTGAAAACATGATATGACTGACGTCTGCGTCCAAAGATTCAATATCATTCTCGCCTGATCAAAATAATGAGTAACATATTTGTTTCATCTTACAAAAATAATCCTTATAAATCATATCATAAGATTGTTTATTCCAAAGCTGGCTTTAGAGCGTTAACTTTAAGTAGAACCTATTTTCGGTCCTGATTTTCGCATGTATGGACTCACTGACAACAGATTTGTGGTCCGCTAATTTGCTTTAAAAATTGAAACGAGGCTACTTCAAGAAGGAGCGATTCACTCACGAAAGATTCCTCACGAAGAAAGTTTATCAAGTTGAACTTTTTTCTGCTTTTATAAATTATTTTGTGATAATTTTATTAGAATTTCTCTGTAACCAAGAGATTTTGCCTCGCTACCAAGTGTCTTTGTACACATTCTTCAGCGCCATTCAGAGCTCATATTTTCAAATTTTCTCGGGGCGGGCTTACAGCGCCCCCTCAGACCCCCCAGCTGATAGGTTTAAGTCACTAAACAAAAACGCTATGCCCAAATTTAGGCTGGATACGTCCCTGAGTATTATACAAACATACACAGGTGCTCATTACGTAGAGAAGAGTATTGTAAAATCATCATACGCAATTGATTAGAATAAAAAAAAAAAGTCGAAAAAAAAATGTAAACAAAACATTTCGCTAAATGATATTTAATGCTTGGTTCTCTGATTACCTGGTTCTCATTCAGTTACATAAAAGATTCAATAGTTATTTCAAAAATTAATACAAGCAGAAACCGTCTGCTATAATACTATTTTAAGTTGTTTGACAGGATTGCTATTGCAATCCCTTGAGGATGACGTTTATCGTTATTTTCAAATCACTTATTTTCTACACGCTTATTTACACTTCACGCTGACTTTATTGCGTTTGAACACATTATTTTATCAGCTTTATCTAATATTTTAGTATTTATTGTGACTTGGTTTGATTATGTACATTTCGTTTACCAGACAGGTCTGTTTATTTAGCGTGTCAAAAGTTTGGAAGGATGTCCAAAGTTAGGACGATTGACGGTATGCATTGCATAAATCAAATCTAAGATCTTGAAATTGAGATATCTTGAAAACTAAGAATTATAAAAAACTATAAAAAGACTTGTTAATCAATTTTTAGAGCTCTATCATGTCCCAAAAATAATTTTGCATAACAGGATCCCTGTAAGAGTAAGCTTTACCAAACCTGCTATCAGCTAAAAACTGACAGCTCTAGCAAAGAACATAAAGCAATAAACTCTCAAAGTGTCAGTGACAGTGCAAATGACATCATGTGAAATCTCTAAATATCAACAAAATAGTTTGAGTCCTGAGTAGTTCTGGAATAAAATAAAACAACAAAATAATATATATATATTATAAGTATTATTATACATATCAGGTCTTCATGAGCATGAAAAATACAGCTTGGTAAAAAATGATCTTCAAAATTCAAAGTATTTTTAAATTGTACTTTAATGCCGTACCTTGGGCAAAAAGTGAAGCTTTTCCTGCTTTGTATTGGGTCACTTTGTGCATGGTATGTTTCCGACATTTTTTACCCTTACAAAAGGTTTTTCGCGTTTTCGGTACGTTCACCTAAAATGATATGAAATCCATGAAATCAAATTTTAGAATTAAACTACGTAAATAGCACGAATTCTAGAGGATTCCTGTGATTATACAGGATTCATTTCTATTAACTATTCCACTCACCATTTTGTTTTTGGTTGTAAAAGAGAAACTTCGGGGGAAAAATCGAGTTTAATCGCGAAAGGTTAATTTCACCGGTACCGACAACTTTATAAACAAGATAAAGTTACAAAAGCAATATGTCTACCTGTAAAATTTTGAGTTTACTTTTACTTTCGAAATTTATTGCCATCTTTGCATTTGATTGCTCCAAAAATGAAGATAAATTACAAATTCATATCGTACCTCATACACATGATGATGTTGGTTGGCTGAAAACAGTAGATGAATATTATTATGGGGCGAATCGCACGATTCAAGCTGGAGCTGTCCAATACATTCTTGATACCATGATAGTTTCACTCCAGCAAAACCCTAATAGAACATTTATATATGTAGAGATGGCGTTTTTTGAACGCTGGTGGAATGAACAAGATGATAACACCAAAGCGACTATCAAAAAGCTTTTAAAAGATGGACAACTTGAATTTATAAATGGTGGATGGTGTATGAATGATGAAGGTTTGTTGCTTTAAAGAACTGTCACAGCAATTAAAATTTAAGGATAATGTTTTGTTCGCTTATTCCTAGAGGTTTCTAAATATTAATTAAAAAATCTTTATAGGTAGATGTAGCTTTTTTTACTTCTTAAAAGTGATTCCTTGTGTCCGAACGATTATTGGAAGTATATACTTGTATTTCTATTTTATTAGCAATCAAATTTTCAAAATCAGGCTGGGGTATACTTAAGTGAAAAACTTCATTAGGCTTAAAATATGCTTAAGGTATGCTTACATACAAAAGTGAACTTGAAATTATATATTGTCAATTTTTTGTTCAAAATTTTGAAAGTCCTTCAAGAAATAAGAAGTCAAAAAAGCATTTTGCTTCATAAAAGGTCTTTAAAATGGACAAGAAACAAATAAACAAGAGCTATACAAATCTTTCTATAATAGCGAGTGTGCGTCACACTTGATTAATTGTGTTGAATTATGGTCAAAATCTTCTTAATCATGGTCATATTTTTCGTTAGGCCATATACAGTTTTTTACTGTATTATATAGTAGCACCTGGTGTGACGTCAGTTTTTTTGTTTTATGGTCACAGGGGAACCATTATTTCCAATTCAATGTTTTAATTTTTTGACATAGGATTTACACACAGGCGAATAAGACACATCCTTTTCGAAGTTAAACTCGAAAAAAAAATTTTACCCGAGTTACTAGTACTAACATAAAAATGAAATTGTGAAATTACAAAGTTTCAATACATCTGGTGTCATGTAATTTTGAGTGAAATAAACAATTATTTAAAATGAATGCAAAAGACTCAGCAAAATATATACTTAGTATATGCTTCAGAATTTGCCAAATTCGAGGCATGCTTAAACTGTTATGCTCATAGCAAAAAAACATGTATTGGTTACAGATTTCAGTCTAATTTTGTTCTTATTTATGGAACTTCCAGGAAATTAATCTTTTTGGAGGTATACTGCTACAAATCTTGTTCTTGTTTTCTTCTTGATGATTCAAATTAAAGCTATGTTGTTTGTAAGGGGATTGTTCTTGTTTCCCGCAGACCAAATCTTTCTTGTTAGATGGACCATCATTAATGTATCTCACACTTTGTGAAAAAAGAAATAACCACAAGTGAAAACATGCTTCTTAACCAAACCATTGTAACCTATGTAAATTTTTGTGTGGACTTGATGTAGTACAACACTTCCCTAACACAACTTCAACTATCATTTTATGATTTTCGTTTGTTTCATGTGTGGGCTGTAATATTTATTTATTTATTTATTTCTGAATCTTTATACAGGATAAAAACTAAAGTATTTAAAAATATATACAATATATATATACAGTAATACTTCTTTCCAAGTTTGTCCTGCTTATAAGAAATAGAAAAAGGTAAAAGGCTGAAACGACTAAAATTTAATAAAAATAAATAATCAACTGTAGGTTATAATACAGCATGTCCCATATTTTCTCACCCAGACATTTCTTTACTAGCATACAATTTGTTCACTTCATGAAAGACATTTTGAACATTTCTACCAAGTGTTATCGCACTCGCTTGACGGGTGAGTGAGGACAAACGTTCTTTCTGAGTATTGGTAAAGACTGATTTTACTGGACCCAAATAAGTCAACAGTGACAATATCATCATGTTATAAATCTTTGTCGCAGCATCAACGTTTAAACATCTTAATTGACTGTTAAGAAATCAATGAGTTTTTTCTAACTTATTTTCTCTTCTTCTACTTTTCCATTTCTTACAAAAATTACATCATGAGAAAGACCAAAAAATAAGGATTCAATTGATATAAAATTTATAAAAATTAAGTGGATATTTTCTTCAAAACTGTGATGATAATTTTTGAAGTCAACCTTTTGAAACACTGCATAGCATTTAAATGATTCTGAAATATGTCATTATAATTTTTCAGTAGATAATTAGAGGTCTCTGGAGGGTGATAGAAGCAACCGACGAGAAATATTTTTGACATGTCTTGATTGATTTCCAACCATAATATCCTTTTAAGAGAGAATTTTCGACATCATGTCTGTGTTTGAAGTTAAGGGAGTTTTTTACATATAGTAAGTAAGTAAAAGTAAGTAACGGGAGTTTTTTAGTCCTTGGGCTTCCATCCGTAATGGTTGGTTCTTCCGCCCGCCGACTTGCAACTATTAGTTGACTGACCACCAGAGATACGTATAGCATTGCTCTAAATTGCCCGAAGGCCAGTGTGCAGTCAGTTGATGGCTCCTAATGGGCTGATACACTGCTTTTAAAGCACATCGGAGTGGTGTATTGAGATACGACATGACTGGACTCGAACACGGGCCGCAGCAGTTGAACTCAAAGGTACTAACCACTACACCATCGCATTTTAACTACACCATCGCTGCTATTGCAACTCCCCACCTTTCCCGTTTTTTTTGGTTACGATGAAAAAATGTGTACCCATCTATATTCAAACTTGAATCACAACTTTCGTCTGTCAAGTGAGTTTCTGATAAAGTGAGAATATCAATGTTTTTATGAGTGAACAGAAATTCTTGTAGCATGTGAAAGTTCAAGATAATACCTCTGATGTTTTGATGAACGATTTTAATTCCTTTACTTGATAAAAACTGTTGGAAATCTTCCCTTGATAACGATCCAGGACCAGGTTGAGTTTCAATGTCTCCACATATCAATAACAGCAAAATAAACAGTTTTCTTCCAATATTTCATTAAAACTCTATTTCTGCCACATAAACAAAACAAGGATGAGTAAAACAGAAACTCTCCTTTCCACTATAACTATCTTCTTTCAAGAATTTTAAGCTTATAACCATCAGGTTGCTGAAAAACTGGTTTCTTTACTTATAAATTCAAAAATGTTAAAGGGAAATTAAGCCTTCATCGAGAATTCTTTGTATTAGCTGCAGAAAGGTCTCATTAATCTTCAGTGACCATTAAAAATGGTCTAAAATAAAAATTATATATACTCAATTTTCATTACTTGATATCTAACATCAGATGCCATTGCCGCTTGCAAAAGAGTACTGCGATGGAGATCATACAAATTTTTGACATCACAGTGTGATCGCTCTTTTTGTAGGGATTGCATAAACTAGAAGATTTTGTTTTTGTTGATGAAAGTTCTTGTGTTCTTCATGATATGAAATATTGCTTAGCTTCAGTATGAGTTATTTTTTTTCTTGAATCATTATTGCTGCTAAATTTCATATATGAATTTTAATCTTATCAAATGTTTAGTTTACGAATTATTTTCAATGGTCGACTGAGGTTTTTTTGGTTATTATAGCTACTTTTACATCTTGTACATTTTTAAAATTTGACATATCAGCTGTTATTTTGTCCATCATATTTTACACTGATGTTCGAAACTTTTCTGTTTACCTTGTTCTCATTCAGTTAAAGATAAAAAAGACAATCAGTTATTTCGAAAGTTACCACTAATAGAAACTGTCCCCTATAATTCTATTTAAGTTGTTTGACATCCCTTGTGGAATATGTGTATCTTTGTTTTCATAATAAAGATGTGTTTTTACTTGTCATCCTTTCTACAGCATTAACACTTGTAAATCATCATTTCTTCGAATATGTCTCGCATTGCAAGTTTTACAATCTACTTGAGTTTAATTCTTCTTCTTTATCTTCATCATGATCACCTACGTCAGTTTCAAAACTAGAATTCAGAATTCCCGAAGACACTGAACTTTCATGAATGTCAGACATCTTGCAAATTCGCTCTGTGACGTCATGACTTTTCAAACAGAAAGCTGTAATGACGATTTAACTCAGTTGTTTTTTTAGCAATTTTTTCATTTGGGATACTTTTTATATATAAAAAGGTGTTCATTTAGGATAAATGAAGTATTTCATGCTCAAAATTAGAAAAGAAAATTGAAGGCTTAATTTCCCTTTAAAGCAAACAACATCAGAAACGATAACATGACTTGCTCGTCATCAATGCCTTTTAAGCTTTAGATTCGTGAGCTCAGCTAGGTTTCCTCCTCAGCTCCAACATCAAAATTGTCTGTCTACCTCTACATCACTCAGCTTAGCTATTAAAGCTTATTTCATATGCTTGTATAATTCTTGGAAATGCACTGTTGATAACTAAGTAAAAAAAGAACGTCATTTAATATCTATGTACTATTTGTCGATTAGCCTTTTGTCTGTGAACAGTTTTTAATTGTAATCATGAACAGTCTTCCTAATCATGATAGCAAATTGAAACATATTCCTACTGTCTGTAATGTCAGTTATATGTGTTTTGTTCTGACTAGTCAAAGATTTTTTACAAAATCTATGAAATTCTTAATCTTAATTTAAGTGAATATAAGCAAAACTCAATATTGAAAGGATTTTCTGATATGTTTATGTGAAGGAATGAAATCTTGAGAATGCTAAATAAGAATAGAAGATATGTGTAAACAAATTTTTAATATCTATATTTTGTAAGAGTTTTAGTTATTTTTATTCTATCTAATGATACAGTAATAGTGAAAATGTGAATATAAAATTAATAATGTTAGATCAAAACTCTTTGTGCCATTTCAACCATTTTTCATACCTTGCCATATCTGAAAATTCCTGTTTTTAGCTGCTGCACATTATAATGCTATTATTGATCAGATGACATTGGGTTTGCGTTTTATCGAAGAAACATTTGGAAATGAACACAGACCAACAGTTGCATGGCATATTGATCCTTTTGGTCATTCTGCTGAGCAAGCCTCTTTGTTTTCACTCATGTCATTTGATGGTTTCTTTTTTGGTCGTATAGATCAAGCTGATAAAGTGAGTATCTCCTTTTAGGAGGAATGACTGTTACTTTGTTTAATGAGGCCATGATGTTGATGATGCATATTGTGAAATTATCAAGAGTGTATGACATTATTAATCCATGTACTTGAAAGGCTATTTTGTTTTGTTTTTTTTGGGTTTTTTTTACTACTGACGTGATATATACAATCACAAACATAAGGAACTTTCGATATCCAACTTTTTTCTTGCAGGAAAAACGAATGAAAGAACAGCGAATGGAAATGATTTGGAGAGGCAGCAGAAACTATGAAAACAAATCTCAAATCTTCACGGGGGTTTTGTACAATGGATATAACCCACCACCGGGTTTCTGTTATGATGAGTTTTGTGCAGACCCTCCCATTCAAGACAACCCAACTTTGTTTGATATGAATGTACAAGAACGAGTGGATGCATTCGTCGAAGAAACCTGTGAACAGGCGAAAAGTTACAAGACCAATCACATTATTCTTACGATGGGTTCAGATTTTCAATATGAGAATGCTCATCGTTGGTTCAAAAATCTGGATAAACTAATTCATTATGTAAATGAAGTATGTAAATATGTTTTTACACACTACACTTCACTTTTTGTATATATTTTGTTTTAATTTTTGTTTTCGTAATATCAAATATCGAACCTTGAAATATCGAAGTTGTGTGTTGTACATTAGGATGGTCGTGTTAATGTGTTTTATTCAACGCCATCACGATATCTCAAAGCACTTCACGAAGCGAATAAAGAATGGGAAGTTAAAACTGATGATTTCTTCCCTTATGCTCACTGCCCTCACTGTTATTGGACTGGTTACTTCACCAGCAGGCCAGCAGCAAAAGGATACATCAGAGAGTCTAATAATATTTTGCAGGTTGAAAGTATTTATCATCTCTTCTTTATATGAAACATTGGAATTGAACAGTTATAAGGTAATTGTTCAGTTCCAGTGTTTCATGCATATACTAAAAAAACTTTTTTAATGGTTTTCGTTTCAACCTTTCGTTAGCTATCCACCACTATGCGCATTCATGCGTTCAGTGTAACTACATATAATACTTACACCAACCGAAACGATGGCTTTAACGATGTATTATATTTACAGACTTTAATAGATGGATTGATGATTAATGATCTTCTTTTAAGGCATGCAAACAACTGGAGGTCATCCACGGCAATTTCAAAACGTTCCCGACTTCAAAAACGTTGCGACGAGCTATGGCCGTTAATCAGCATCACGATGCAATCACTGGCACAGAAAAACAACATGTTCAAGATGATTATGCAAAACGTTTGTACATGGGAAGAGAGGAGTGTCAGGTATTGAAAATTCACGGATCGAGTTTCCTTTATTCTAATATCTGTTGCACTAGTTAACTTATGTTTTTCTGTTACACTAGTTAACTTATGTTTTTCTGTTGCACTAGTTAACTTATGTTTTTCTGTTGCACTAGTTAACTTATGTTTTTCTGAACTCTGACAGGATCTGATGAGCAAAGTCCTGAATTTGAAGTACAATAAAAAAGATGGCGGCTCTTCACCCATCTCATTCCAGTCTTGTGATTATCTGAATATCAGTGTTTGTCGTATAACGGAAACTGAAAAATCGGTTGTTTTGAATGTATATAATCCTTTGGCACGACCAGTCAGCCATTTTGTTCGCGTCCCAGTGTCTAACAAGAACGTGGTTGTTTTTGGATCGAAAGGCGAGCCTTTGAAGTCGCAGATCATCCCTCTTTCTAGAGAAACTGCCCAGTTACGAAGGAACCAAAAAGGATTTGCTGCATACGCGATAGTATTCGAAGTGTGTGCTCCAGGTCTCGGGTACTCAACGTATTTTCTTAACCAAACTGCAGAACAGAAATTCAAAGAGTTTACTCCAAAACCATCTTATATTTCAAGGCTCAAATTTGAAAATGATTACATTGAGAATGACAAACTTAGGCTTGAATTTTCAATTGAGTCTGGTCGACTTGTCCGTATCGTGCGCAAAGATCATGATCTCGCGCTTAGCGTTGATCAACAGTTCTTTTGGTATAACGGTAGCACTGGTAACGATGAAAGTCCTCAAACATCAGGGGCTTACATTTTTCGTCCTAATAAAACCGATCCGTACGAAGTTTGTGATTTAAACAAAGCTAAAGTGCGAGTTGTGAAGGGACCTTTAGTAGAAGAGATCAGACAAACATTCGGACCTTTCGTCAGTCAAGTAATTCGTCTGTATCGTGACATGCCATATGCTGAATTCGAATACACTGTTGGACCCATTCCAATCAAAGATGGACTTGGTAAGGAAATTATATCTCGGTTTGATACCAGTATTGAGTCGGGTGGAGTGTTTTATACCGACGCCAACGGACGGGAAGTGAAACAAAGGGTGCGAGACCATCGAGATACTTGGAAATTAAACATAACCGAACCGGCTTCGGAAAACTACTACCCTGTTAATAGTCGTATATTCTTAAAAGACTCGACAACACAATTCACAGTGATGACTGACCGATCGCAGGGTGGAAGCAGTTTACGTGATGGACAACTCGAGTTGATGTTACACCGAAGACTCCTTGTTGATGACTTTCTTGGTGTAGCCGAGCCTTTAAATGAGCCTGGAACCGACGGAAGAGGTCTTATTACACGTGGAAAACAGCGGATCTTGTTGACCACACCAGAAGAAGCTGCAATGTATCATAGAACACAAGGAGAGGCCATACTACTGAATCCGATATTAAGGTAGTTTTTTATTTGTGATTTCTATACGTCTAGTTTTTTATTTGTGATTTCTATACATCTAGTATTTTATTTGTGATTTCTATACATCTAGTATTTTATTTGTGATTTCTATACGTCTAGTTTTTTATTTGTGATTTCTATACGTCTAGTTTTTTATTTGTGATTTCTATACGTCTAGTTTTTTATTTGTGATTTCTATACATCTAGTATTTTATTTGTGATTTCTATACGTCTAGTTTTTTATTTGTGATTTCTATACATCTAGTTTTTTATTTGTGATTTCTATACATCTAGTATTTTATTTGTGATTTCTATACATCTAGTATTTTATTTGTGATTTCTATACATCTAGTATTTTATTTGTGATTTCTATACATCTAGTGTTTTCGAACCATTCTAATCGTCAGGTTTATTCCTGCTAGACAAATTGAGTATATCTTAACTGTATGTGAATAAAATGCACTCATTTCTTTTTCTAGTTTCGCTGCGAATCCCTACACACGAGACGAGTGGCTGTCCAATCTCGTTCCCATCTACTCTGGTTTGACGAAATCTTTACCCGAAAATGTTCACTTGCTTACCATGGAGACGTTGAACGATGACGAAATCATCCTACGATTGGAACATCTGTTTGAGAAGGGAGAAGACGCGAAACTCTCCGATCCGGTTGATGTACAATTAAGTGGATTGTTTGTGGATTTCCAAATCGATTCCTTAACAGAAATGAATTTATCAGCCAACCAGTTATTGAGCGAGAAGAAGATGTGGAATTGGAAAACGACTACCAAGAATGGCGATGAAAAAATCGGAATATCTTCGGAAGCTGGATTTTCCGTTGATTTAAAACCGATGGAAATCCGAACCTTTATTGCAAGGATCACCCGCCACCAATGATCCATTTTTCGTTAAAATCCGATTCTCTTGTTCCAACCCAAATACCTGCCGGGGAGAACTTTAATTCAGTCTTTGTGAAGTGATTGCATATCCTCCATAATAACGTAAATATTTTTTTGCTTTTTAGATAAGTTACATTTTTAGCTAATAATTTTACAGTACCAATAATGATTTAAAAAGTAATATTTTGCATTTTAGCTTTTATTAAGATATTTTTTTAAAAACGAATTGATGGTGTGCAGATTAATCGACTAATCGAATTGATGCAAGGCAGACTGTTTTTTCTGATATTTTTTTTTAATCTGATAGCCGGAGCAATATGTTTTTAAGATAAGGATATATTAATTTTAAATATATAAGTTGTGTTATGATTTTAAATTGACCAAGAGCTTTGTTGTAACATCTTGCAAACATCACCCTACAGAAGGATTTTCTGTAAGAAGTTGACTCGCCTAGCCAGCTTAACGTATTTTATATTCAAATTTCTCAATGAGGAAAATGATACCAGCTTGATTTGACCGACCATGGACCCAGGACTTACTTCAATGGAACGTTAATTTTAGATGTACATAAAATAATGTTCACTTTTTCTGAATAATAAAGAAAAATTCAATCAATGTGATCGTGTTTTTTTGTGTCTCTGAAATGGTGTCTATTTCCTGATTAACCGACCCTGATTGTTCCATATTCCCAACAAACATCTTTTCAACCTTGGAAATAATACCTATCTCATCATCTGGGTAGTTTTTGGTAAAGAACTATTATCGTTTTGGTTTAGTGGCTCGTTTCCTTTAAAACTTTGCACAGCAGTAGATGAAAGTCTGTTGATGAAAAGTGTGCCCGCGATTTGAGAGAAAATTCTTCATTGGCTCAAAATCCGTGATTGTTTTCAACTACCGTAAATATCCGAACAAGCGCCCTGGGCGCTTATTAAATTTTTGGATTTTTTGCATGGGCGCTTAATCAAGGGGGGCGCTTAATAAATGCTGGGCGTTAATAAAATTTTTCTAATTTTGCACTCGATAAAGACAAAAATAATTTTGATTTTTATACTTTTTCCTGAAAAATAAAACTGAAAAAAACATTAACAAAGTAAGGTTACGTCTTACTACTGTTTTCTTAGTTTTACTAGGATCTTACTAGATTTTTTAGTTTTAATTTAAACAAGATCAACATCATCTTTCTCATTTCAAAACTACTTCATCAGATTTTGAACGTAAATACAAGAAATTACATCTACGTTACAGTCATTGGTAAACGAAAAATGGGAAGTTGGACTTGTGGTGACCGCACAAAATGTAGTCGAACAGTAAGAGTCCCTGATGAACAATTGTTGAAGATCAAAGAACAGTTTCCAACCTTGGAGTTGAAACATAGGGAAAAAAATTTATAGATGCCCAAAACATAAACTACGTATTTTATTTATTTACCGATATAAGAAAGTAAAAATTTCAAATAAGCACCCAGTTTCTCAAGGCAGTTTTCGATTAACCGCCCTCTTTTACAAGGTGAGCGCTTATTCAAGAGGGGGCGCTTAATAAATACTGGGCGCTTATTGAACTTTATGGAAATTACCTGGGTGCTTATTAGATGGGGGCGCTTTAAATGCTGGGCGCTTAATCGGATATTTACGGTATCCAATAGCGCAAAAGTATGGAAAAAACAAAAAACTGTTTTTCTCCGGAACAAAACCATTAATTGAGATCATCTCGGGCACACTTTGTTTCCACTAACTGTGAGGAATCGGCACAACCAAAAAAACATTTAAAAATCCTTTTTCTTCCGGAGTTGGAGTTCAAATTTCTTCCTTATTATTTATGTAAATATATCATTTTATACACCGTTAGAAAGACAATTCATTCCTTTACACGAATTCACGAAATATTTTTACTTAAAATGTAAGGGTAAAAATAAATAACAGAACACGTTATGCAATACATATGTGAGTAAAAGGTACCCTGAGCCCTTAAACTCATTAAAAAAGAGTCAATTGTGGGATTCGTTTAGGTGAAATGACAGACAACTCATCTTTCAAGTCGTTAAGAATTTGTATTGAACTTACAGATTTACTGCATTTTGACTAAGTGCCATCTAAATTGAGGTATTAAACGATAATAATTACACTCCGATGGTGATCTAAGTTATCTACTTCGCATAGAGAAGAATAAAGTTCTGCAGTCCTAAATATTCTCAATTTTCATCTCCAGATCGTACGCTAATACTTTTTAGAAAATTAACCTTAAATTACCTTAAATATTCTCAATTTTCATCTCCAGATGGTACGCTAATAATACTTTTTAGAAAATTAACCTTAAATTACCGAGGGAAATTTATTATTAGTGTATTATGTTGCATAGTTCTTGGACTGCCCTGAAAAGACGATGGTAATATCACAGGTCTGCCTGCATTTAAACCTCTATTTTCTGCAACATTGGCAAGATGATCAATCAACCCTTGATATTGCTCAAAAACGCTTTGGCACAACCTGATACATTGTTTTATCTTGATGGACCAGGTGGCACAGGTAAAACGTTTACATATAACTATGTTATAGCAGCATGTAGGGCCAGAGGTTGGAAAGTCGCTACTGCTGCATATACAGGTATTGCAGCCACTTTTCTTTCTGGTGGGTGTACATTGCATTCATTACTAATAAATATCACTAGTATTCAAAAAAAGTGTATTATATCATTTAGTGTATTACCGAGAAAAAATACCAAAGGTTGTATTACCGAGAAAAAATACCAAAGGTTGTATAATATATCATTGTAGAAATATGTGCTGTACAAAAATTATTTTATAAAAATTAAATTTGTCCAATCCATTGGTTGAAATATTCTAGTTGACTTGAGATTTACAAACAAATTCTAACTGATTAATAAATTACCAATAAATGTACACTTGAAAAATCGAACTATAAAACAAACGAAGGGGTCATTTTAACGCCCATAAAACTTACGAAGGGTTGGTTCAGTGCCCATAAAACCACTCGTCCGAAAGTCAAGAGATAAAAAACGGCAAATATAACTAACGATATGATTTGGTTTCAATATGTTCTTCCGTCAACAGAACAAATATGAGAGTTCCCAACACAAGCTAGTCTAGTTTTGAAATGATCACGAAAGTTTAGTCTTTACGAACTAACTACAGATAGAAAATGCGTTGGTGCGTAACATTTATTGTGAGACTTATTAAGAATCTTTTTATCGAATGAAAGATATTGCATGTTCAATGCTGCAATGGTATCAGTTATAGATCATCTAATTCACTCATTAATAAACCATTCTCACTATCAGACCAGCCTCGTTTTCGCTTCAAACCAAAGCGACTACGTATCGTCTGTACATATGTTTCTTTCCTCAGAGCTTGTTTTTTTGGCGTGTTGCCATCTTCATCAAAAACTGGTCGTTTGTAACTAAAAATAAATTTAAAAAGAAAATATGCAATAATGTTGATTAGATACATAGACCAATGTTATCAAAAAATGCTTACGCAGCATTTATAATGAGGGAAGGTGTTTTCGACAGAAAATTCGTTGGAATAGCAGCTTTGCTTAGAGATAAATAGTTATTCTTTCAGATTAACTCACGTCTTCAAAAACAACGACGAACAGACGACAGAGACGGACGACATAGCCATGGCTGCCGATGCCATCCAAGGATGCAAAACAAAGTTGAATGGCAGAAAGACACCAGCTGCAATAGGTATACCGATCAAGTTATAGACCAACGCAAACATGAAGTTTATCTTGATTCGACGAACAGTTTTACAAGATAAATCTATTGCTGTGATGACGTCCAACAGGTTATCCTATAATACCGAGAAAAAATTTTCTTCCTAAAGTCTTATGAAAAATTTGGTGGTAACATGAAATGATATGTAATCATATTTCAAGTGTGTTCAAAACACTGCTGACCTTGATAAGAACGACACTGGCTGCTTCGACAGCCACATCAGTACCAGTACCAATAGCAATCCCAACATCAGCTTGCGCGAGAGCTGGCGAATCGTTGATTCCATCACCAACCATCGCTACGATGGAACCACGACTTTGCAACATTTTTATCTTCTCCACTTTATGACTGGGTAAAACACCAGCATATATTTTATCAATGTTTACCTATGTATGCGAAACTCATGAAAAGAACGATTCAATAAGGCCGGCAAATAAAAGGTTATGAATAGTAAGCATTGCAAAAAATGAAAAACAACTACAAATAAATAAATAAAGTAATGCTTAAAACCTGTCTGGCAATTGTTTCAGCAGTCGTTTTGTTATCACCAGTCAGAAGCACCACAGTGATTCCTTCCTTTCGCAATCTATTGACAGCTTTGCATGCATCATCTTTCACTGAATCAGAAAATGCAACTAGGCCAGCTAGTTGTTCTAAAGTTAAAGACAAAAACATAATGAAGAAAAAAGAAGAACAAATATCGTGGATGTTTATCATCACAAAAATTGAAACTTCATCCAATTTGCAATGATTTAATTTCAAATTCTCGCTTTTTAGGCAAAGGTCAATATATAACAATCACGATATCCTCTACTTAACCACTCTACCCGCTCAAACCCACTCTACCCGCTCAAACCCACTCCACCCGCTCAAACCCACCGAATCTTGATGACAGCTTCTGCAAGCACCGTTATTACCCTCCCACCAAGCGAATCAAATTATCGAATGACTACTGACCATCAACAGCTACCAGAACTGCAGTTCGTCCCTTCTCTTCATAACCACACATGATCATCTCCACATCACGAGTAACAATTATTCCGTTCTTTATCATGAAGTCACGTGTTCCAATGATAACATTATAAGATGTTTGTATCTCGTCACCAGACTTCTCTAGTAAAAAAACAGAATTCACAGTATTTTTAAACATCCCAACAACATTTTTGGTAATATTCATTTTTTTCAAATATATAAGAAAAGGATAGCCAAAACAGAGAAGTAAAAAGCAACCACACTATGTTAATTATAGAAAACACAAAAACGCAGATTTTCTTTAACAAGTCAAATAATTTTTTTCGACTATTAAAGATGGAACGAACCTCGTGAATGCTTCATCTGAATTTCATCCATTCGGTAACCGTCAATGTGAACGGATAACGGCATATCGTTCTTAAATTTGTCGTCGACGTTTTTCTCCTGTACGTTTCTTACGGTACACGAAACACCTTGGCCGGGAACAGCTTTAAAGTCATGAGCTTCCCCAAGCACGTCCTTTCCTAGTTCCTACAACAAAAAATCACAAAAGCGATACTATCAAGCTGAAAAAGGCTCTTAAAATGTCACTTATATATATATATCACCATGGAAACTAACCTCAACAACATAGCTCTTTAAAGCGGAACCAAGAGGATGTTCGCTGTTGGCTTCAGCAGTGCCAGCGATAGCTAAAAACTTTTGCCATGATAATTCAACCAGATGAGAGAAAATTTTGACAGTAACAACCTGTGGCCGTCCATGAGTCAATGTTCCAGTCTTATCGAACACCACGGTGTTTACCTAATATTTATCAAAATGAAATGATATTTGTCAAGAAGACAAAACTATATCGAAGAACAGCAACTACAAAAACTTACCTTATGTGCACGCTCTAATGGCTCTCCTCCTTTGATGAGTATTCCATTCAATGCACCAACGCCAGTACCCACCATCACAGCAGTGGGTGTAGCAAGACCAAGAGCGCATGGACAAGCAATGCATAATACAGATATGGCGCATCGAAATGCGAACTGTATGATAATCTCCAAGTGGCCGTTCAGAGAAGACTAGAACAATGAAATTGAAATGAATAATGCAACTGCAATTAATTTCCAGGTAATGATGATGAGTTTTCCTCTTGAAGTATAATCGATACGCAAAAAAGTAACGATGACAACTTTACTTGACTATTAGTGTTTAAAACAATTACAACCTCTCCCGGAAGAGTACTAAGCCCATTTACCATGTTTTGCTTTTTGACCATTTCAAACATTTGGAAGCCAATGATTACCCAAGCCACTGCTGTCAGTACTGCCAAAATTACAATGGTGGGAACGAAAATTCCAGCTATTTGATCCGCAAATCTTTGTATGGGTGCCTAACATTACCAAGAAAAAGAAAATTAGCTTGGTACAACATTATGTTTAACTGTTTTCTACATGATGCTACCTTTGATGTCTGTGCATCCTCCACAAGTTTCACTATTTGAGACAAAGCAGTATCTTGGCCAACATGGGTCACCTTCATCAAAATGGCACCTGTCTGATTGACAGAACCACCTATGACAGCATCATGCACGTTTTTGAGGACAGGCATAGATTCTCCAGTGATTAAAGACTCGTTCACAGATGATGAACCAGAGATAATGCTACCATCACATGGTATCTTTGCTCCAGGTCTGACCTGAAATAAAGAAGAAGCTTGTGAGTTCTACCAGATGAGTATATGTTAGCAGTCAATGCCAAGTTGAAAAGATATTTTTCATACCAGCAGAATATCATCTTTTTGAACTAGATCAACATCTATTATCTCCTCACTGAAAAGAATTATTACACCAAATGAGAATGTTTTCAAGACTCAAACATATCAACCTAATCAATTAATTTCACCTTTCTATTTGCAGACTGTCTCCTTTCAGGGTAACAAGAACTGCATCCGTTGGTTGGAGTGACAGCAATCGACTTAGTGCTTCAGATGTCTTCCGTTTGGCAATATGCTCGAGCCATCGACCAAGTGAGACAAAAGTAAACAGCATTGGCGGAGTTTCAAAGAAAGTTTTTGGGCTAATTTTTGGCTTTTCAATCAAAGCAACCAACAAAACAGTAACCTACAAAAATAACATAATGGTTCATGAAATTTTAAAATTTTCCATATCTTCTCACAGAAGAACAAGTAGTAGGTACTCTTACAGAATAGATATATGAAACTCCAGTAGCTAATACAATAAGAACATCCATATTAGCACTTCGATGTTTTAGAGACTTCCATGCTGAATTGTAGAAATGCTTTCCACCAACAAGCTAAATAAAATTTCATCGAACATTGTGTTTGTTCCACAGCATCAAAATATTTTCAAAGCAAAAACTATTCTTCATCACTCTTTCAATACTTGGTATATGTTGGTGATTCCGTAGCAGTTATTACTCTACTTTTTCTACTTTTCTCCAATGAAAACACAAAGTAGGGTCGGAATACATCATGTTAGACAACAATGATAAGCAACTCAATGAAAAATACTTAAAGAAGACCCAATCATACGGATTCATAGACTTTCAAGAATCAAGCAATGGAACTTTCTTCTAAAACTTACTTCTATATACTAAGTGATATTCAAGATTATGTAGATGGAGAATGTAGACAATCTTACTAAATCATCTCACTAAATGAAAAAATTAAAAATCTAACAACAAGATAGAAAAGGAATTTTTATGTAGTAACTGTTTATTGAGTCTTCTAAGTAAGTCTAATATTTCTTAATATAGTTCCTTGCTATGGCCCTAACCTCAATCTTTCTTGGTGGTCACTCAACATTCTAGTATAACCTGGTGGACATGGTACCGTTGCATAACACCTAAAGGCATTCAATAAATTTTACCTAACTCCTTATAAAATTATTCCTTATATTTAAATAGATGGCAATGAAAAATTCACTTACTTGAACAATGGTACACAAAAGACAAAGGATAGTATTTTCGAGTGAAAGTCCAGGCAGCAAAATAAGGTCTTTCACACCATGATTTAACAAGATCATGTACGTTATTGTGATAATAAGGACCGGTAATCCAAAAGTAAGAGAAAAAAAGAATGAACGTCGCCAGCTATAAAAGAAATAAATCTGAATAAAGTCTGAATAACAAAACGGATTAACAATTTCATTGGTATTTATAAGGAAAGAATAAACTTTTAAAGCAAAAACATTTTTCAAATTGCCATCTCAAAAATTATCAACAATAGCATGGAAAGTCACAATGATGGAAAAAAAATAGCATTAAGGATATACTGTTTTATTTCGTTGTAATGACTCAGCATTTCTCCTTTCTTCTTTGTATTTTGCTGCAATCGGGTACTAAATCCAAGACCATCCAGAACCTCTTTTAGATCACGTGGCCCATTAACATCACAATCATAAACACACTTAACAATTCCATTGCAAATTGTAACATCTAGTACACCAGTCTTTTTCTGCAGTGAATTTTCTATTAAATAATTTGAACTTGGATTGTCAATGCCATATACCTGAAAAAAAGAAAACTTATGAAAACTTCAACTTGCTGATGATGATGAGAGGGCAATATTAGATTTCCCAATTCCAAACCTCGAATTCAACAGTCTTCTCTTTTACGTTTTCAGATTCGAGAAACTCGGCACCGAAGCCAAGATCTCGAATACAATGTTCAATTTCCTGGTGAGTGATGACTTTTTCATAATACAAAATTTCTGCTTTTTGTGCCATTAGAGCCACCATTATACTTTCGATTCCTAGAGTAGCAGGAATAAATTGGAAACAATGAATTGTATGAGGTAAGCAAAGTTCAACACAACATCAAATCAAACTAACCTATTTTCTTCTTCATTTCTCGCTCTATCTTTGCAACACAAGAAGCACATGTCATTCCAGTTACATGGAAATAAGATTTCGTAACCTTTCCATTTGAATTATTTTCATGAAGAGATATATTTTCGAAACTATTGCTTTTAATTGTGTGTTCATTTTTTATTACATCAGGACTTGTTGTTTTATTAAGAACATTTCCTGCAGCAGGTTTCTTTTCAAAAAATGCATCAAAACCAATATCTTCTATAAGGCTACATAAATTCTCAACGTTTGTTTTATTGGAATCATATGTTATAACTGCATTTTCTTTGTCTAGTGACACAATAATAGTCTTTACACATGATTGGGATGACATCATTTCGGTTATCGACTTAACACAAGATTGACAGGTCATACCCTGTATATCTATAACAGTTGTCTTGAAGTTATCTTGCAGCAGTGACGCATCAAAACCCATATCACAAATCGCCTCCTGTAAGCTTTCTGCAGTTTCAAAACTTGCATCAAATTCAATAGTAGCATTTTCATTTTCTAGGGAAACTTTTATTTCTTTTACCCCAACACGTTCTCCAATAACACTTTCTATGCTATTCACACACGACTGACAAGTCATACCAATTACATTAATAACAGTTATCGAAGTTTGCTTACAATTCTTTTCAGAAGCATCAAAACCCATATTTTCAATTACACCACATAGAGAATTTACATCTGTTTTGGTATCATCGTACTTGATTACAGCTTGATCATCTTCCAGACTAACTTTGATATCGTAAACTCCATCGTAGACAGATAAAACACTTTCAATACTATTGACACAGGACATACAAACCATGCCATCAACTGAAATCACTACAGTTTTTTCTGCCATGTTGAAACAGTATATCTATTATATTATATTATATTATATTATATTATATTAGCATTTAGACTTTTTAATGTTTTTATCTAAAAATAAGATAAAAAGTATCTTTTGGATAAAAAACAAGGATTACTTAAATCATTCAAGTTGTAGTTGCAAACGATAAAGATATGACGAAGAATTACAACAAATGCAATCATTTCATGAAAGGAAAGAATGGTATTGTTTGTGTGTATTAGATGAGATATTATAAGAGACATATACATATTATTGTGTTGAATAACATATTAATAATGAACTAACCAACCAACAGGGTGCTAAATGAAGGTTGTATTATCTGACAATGAAAGAAATGCAGATTACTCTAGTTTGAAAAAATATCAATTCGGGCAAGAAGTTTTAGTACAAATAATATCACCAGAAGCTCCGTTTTTGGCAAGAAAGAATATGTTATGTTTTTTTTCTAGCTATATATTGGACCTCACTAACACCATCATCATCAAAGCTAGCAAGAAAACATTCTTTCTCTCCAAAAATGAAGCTTCTGGTGATATTATTATTTGTAACAAATTACTCTAGTACTGGTGCTTAGTAAAAAAGACATGTTGTGTGCCCTGTCAACTCTCAAACAGAAACATGTTGTGTACCCTGTCAACTCTCAAACAGAAACATGTTGTGTACCCTGTCAACTCTCAAACAGAAACATGTTGTGTACCCTGTCAACTCTCAAACAGAAACATGTTGTGTACCCTGTCAACTCTCAAACAGAAATAGAAAGATATTTAAAAGTTAGAGAAAGAAAAATAAAAAACACCAGCATGTCTTGTTTCAAGTGAATTGTTTCAGGGATGGTGTCTGTATTTACACAGATTTTGTTCAGTAATTCTATACCTTCTGAGGAAATAAGTCTCATGATATTGTAGATGAGGAAAGTTAAGTGAAAAACCATCTGATTCTTCTTTGCTCAATAGAATTGATATCACCAAAGAGAAGTGCTGAAAGATTGATAACATAAGTGTTCCATCTTAAATATGAATAGATTTAAATGATTACTTACCTGAAATTCTGTCATTAAACAGTAACATCAAACTTTCATGTTTCCTCGTAAATTAATGACTGATCATGAGTAATCATTAATTAATATTTCTAATGAACAGGATGAGAGTAATTAAGGATATTTTCATTCATTTCCAGATGAGATTATAAATGTACAAATATTATACTCTGCAGATGCCCTGTAACCTTCAGAACGATGAAATTTTCTATATTTCATAATTGTGAATTGATGTTTACAAATGACACTTATATTAATAAAGTACTTTGCACTAAAACAGACAACTGATAACTGATAACTGATTTCTGATTGGGTGCAAAACCCATTTCAGGATTAATCATGAATAAAATTCCTCCAAAAATATCTCCTCATTTGTCCTGTTTTTTATCGGTTATTTCAATCATTCTGTTCTGTTCTTCTGGTTTTCTATTAACTACACATTCTATGAATCAAGTTTAATTCTGACATTATATCAATGGACAACTTTTTAAATAAGCTATTTCATAGTATCTTTAGACTAGTTTTTGTAAACAGATATCCTTATAATCCCTTTAAAAGAAATTCCCAACAATGGAATAATAAAAATAAGAAGAAACAGATAAGAAGAAAGCAAGCTACAGTACAGGGTTATATTGGATAATACAAACAACACCTTATAATTTTCATACTTGAATTGAATTGAATACTTTTATTAAAATTACACAAGTAAAAAAAAAATCAAATCAAATCAAAATCAAATCAAAATCAAATCAAAATTTATTATTATTAGTCAAACTTTTATCAGAATATTTGTCATCTTATTATGATAATCGCGTAAGTGCATACATACCACTTTTACGGTCAAGTTCTTCTTAGTTGCAAATAAAAGCACGTAGAGGTGAGGGACACTTTTTTCACGATTAGTATAAAAGCACATGGCATTAGACATCAGTTATTTTTAAGATCACGGGGAACCATTGCATTGCATCCCCAATTGAACATGATGTTTTTGACATGATGTTTTTGGGGAAATATCAGGCCTGGTCATAAGAAAATAAGCAGACGTGTGGTCATTGCACGCCTTAATTGACAATATCAGTTATGGGTGCGTTCGTGTTAATTTCTGACAGATGTGCAATCAATTTTTTTCAGTTAAAATCAACGATTTTCAATCTGTATGATAATCAAGTCAAATTTGAAATGTGTCATTATGTCAAAATAATGAGATTTTCACAGAGAATGAATTTAATAAAACAAAACAATGTTTTCGAAGACTCGGAACGTAAAATGTTAGCTATAAAGATTACTTTGACAGTAAATAAAATTTATTCAAAAATTAATAAAGAGGAAAAATAAAACCTGAAAATAAAAGAATTGTATTACTCTCGTTTTGGTTTAAAGTTCATGGTTTTTGAATTAAATTAGAGAATTTTCCTTCCCATGAACTCGTCACCACCTGGCTGGCTATTTTTTTAAATAAAAAATTATTTTTTCGAAACTGCAACCTTGCGCATACTTTTATAACTTATATAAAAGAACGTTAAAAAGAAAGAGAAATCTTGCGCACGAAGCTCCTTCATTCTTCAGCGGATTTCGCTGAGTAGACTTATTTTCTACTACCAATCGAAGAAAATTTATGAGCACTGATTTTTAATTCAAAACCACTACCGTATTCCAAAGTGATCGGAGGCCTCACTACTGAAATGGTAGCAAAGTTTTGTTCCGTTATCTTAAAATTTAATTGTCCCACATGAACAATTTCCGAAGCAAAACTTTCAACATTTTGGGACAGATTTTGTTGACTTTTAAATAATTATAGTTATAACTAGTTATTACACTTGTCATTACAAGCCAGGCGTGTGATAATAAATTTTGGCGTGTGTGGAGACGTGCGTGTGCGATTGGCACACCTCTTACGACCAGGCCTGAATATCTCGAGAACTTATAAGGATATAACTGACGGTTCTTAGGATCCGCAATACAGTTGATGGGGCGATGCAAAATTTGGGCCTGAATTTTATTTGGTACTGTGGCTATGACGTCAGCAGAATCTTTGATCACTGATATCTCAGTAACGAAATGATCCCATACACTTTTTTTATCAGTTTTTCGAGCGCTACAACATGATCACATTTTCCGTTTCCAATTCCCAAAATGAAATTTTTGTCATGGGGTTCGCACACGGGAAAGACGAATTTGGCACATCCTTTTCGAAGTTAAACTCAGTAAAAAATTTTACCTGGGTTAGTTATATATAAATATAAAAATATAAAAACAACAACTATATACTGCAAAGTGGATCTGACTTCTGATAGCTGGACAACTTGGGGCCTTTACTTAAACTAAAATCATTAAAAGCTTTTTGGTTCAATAGTATAAGCCATCAACTATCACATCCATCATGCAGAGTGGCAATAATAATATAATTAAATCGTTGATGGTAGAAATCTGATTTCAAATTATTGAATTTGTGAATTTTCTCACTCTCTGGTGATTCCTAGAACTTTACGACAGATAGTTGCAGTATTAAGGTTATCTTTAAAGCAGTATATACCCTTCATTTCAGAAAACTTATAATATATTTCTAAAATGCATTTCTACATCATAAAAAACAGGTTTAAGAAGTTTACAAATCAACATTTTTTCCACTGCAAAGCAAGTCTTGCCAGCAAACACAACACACAAAGAATAGTTGCTTCATTTTTCGGGAAAAAATATTGTGTTAGCGTAATTCAGAAAACTTTATTCCTCAACATTTAACAAAATCACTTACTACGAAAGTTTTGTTTATTTATGACGCAAGGTGCTAATTTCTGAAACTTCGTGTAACTTTCCACGAATTTTCATTCTGTTCCGAAACTGGAAACTCTTTATTAAACAACGAAGGCTAGTGCAAGAAACGTTTCTCTGGTTTACCTGGGTCTGTCTGACACCCACCTTTTTAATCCCTCCTGTTGTGGTGGACATTAATCGCTCTCTCCCATCACTGCCTTCTCCATCCATCATTTCGGCGCATCGTGGCCATCATTATTGTTGCTGTTCTTATGTTATCCAAAGCTCAAAACAAATCAATGCAGACCCAGTTAAAGAACTAAATGTATCTGATCCTAGCCCTAACCCTAACCCTGACCCTAAAACATCCTGGACGGGAAAGTAGGAGTGCGAAAAAGAAATAGCGCCAAGAACTTTATCTTCAATCAAAGGTTCTACCATAATAATAGATTGCAAAATTAAACTCAAGTACTGTATCTTCGCTTTTGACTTCATCAGAGAAAAACTAGCTAGATTGGAAAATTAAACTCAAGTACTGTATCTTCGCTTTTGACTTCATCAGAGAAAAACTTCTTTGAACTCTTCTACCAACAAATGGCAAAATGCAAAGAAAACTGTCTGAAAACTTAGAGTGGCATTTAGGAGAAAAACTTTGCAAGATTTGAAGAGTAAGGAATTCACACTAAGCATAGTCAAGATTGTATGTGAGAATTTTAAAAAAAAAAAAATTAAAAATTTTGAAATAACCCTTTCTTGTATGTTATGAAGCATATGAATGCTAAATTTGAAACCAACATAGTCAAAAATTGATACGCACACACACACACATGTTGATGAAAGTTTTTGAATATTTGGTCCAAAATTCTGTCGAACAAATAATAATACTAGTCACAACCTGATCATCTATTAGGCTGTGATTTGTAGTTTCTGGAGTTATGAGGCTATTTTTTTGTCCAAACAACAACTGCTTTCCATTTCAAACCTTCCTGTATGAAGTAATTGAATAAAAGTTCTTAAGCATAAAAGTTTAATTTGTTTAGCCATTATAAAAACTAGTCTGGCTATTGTTTTATGTTATGGGGTAATATGTCAAATGTGGAAGATTTGAAAGTATACTTTCCGCTGGAATCAGTCAAAGATATTGTAAGCATAAGTGAATACGAAGTAACCAAAGACTCGCCAAGACTGTCTGTTCTCTCAATTATATTTGGTTGGATTGAGGAACAGCTTACCAAATACAAACATGTTATGGTTGGCGAATCAGAGTTATTTCCAATTCTCACATGGAATAACTTTCACGTGTTACACAATGAATTTGAAACAATGATCAGTTGCTTAAGTGATGCTGTTAAATCATTGGCTGACAACAATGCAGAAGCAATTAAAGCTGTTACAGAATTTGTTTGGTCAAAATTGTCAAAGGCATATTTCAAGGATAAGCCACATGTTCAAAGTGTTTACAGTTTTATGAAAGGTTTGCTTTTTTCTTGTAAATATTGCTAATTTGTAGAATTTTTTTGTTTATCCATAAATGATTTAAAACATTTAACATGCAATAATTATGTTGTTCAATACTGCTTGAGAAACTTCTCAGTCAACTAAGTAATACGTTTTAAAGTTAAGAACTTTTTCTATTCCTTTAGTTAAACAGCTGGATTGTTTTGGTGTTGCTATCACCATCTTATCAATATTACGGCATTGTGGTTTTACAAAAATAAATCTGGTTCTATCTGAAGACCATTCTTGGTTGTCTTTTGGCAGTGGAGAAACAGCTGAAGTAACTATTCATGGTAAAGGAAGTGAAAATAAACGAGGAAGACCAATTGAATTCTGTTCTAATATTGATATCGCCACAAACTGGTTGTATTTAGGTAATTTTGATATTTTCCGATGTTGTTGTTCAAGGTTTATTGCTCTTGGTTCTCTATCTTTTTTTAACTTAAAAGATATTTTCAGTAGTTTGCAACTATGACATACATTGAATGACTTTCAAACAAAAAAAAACATCATTGTGCTTATATAATAACATTACAAGATAATCTGTCAGCTGTCATCTCAGGTAACAATGCAGTGAAGTGTGATCCTAAAATGGAAGTTTGTGCTTTGGTTAATGCATTGAATCCATCCATCAATTCCAAGGTTGATACTGAAATTCTTGGTAAAGTTCAACAGGTATAACCATATAATGTATAATCTATATTTATATTATAATACTTATTTTGCTTTTATTAGCTACTATCATGAACTTTTGAATATTTGCAGGCAAAAGTTTTCCTAAATAATTCTCCCTTTTTACTTATATCATGTATTATGATTGGTAATAATACTTTGTTAGGAATGTCACAAATTTTGGATGTTCCATAAGATCCCTTTCATAAAGTAATAATTAGCATTCTCTTATGAAGGGAAAAGGAAATAAGAACAAAGTGTAATTTTGAGCGTGACAGCATTCATTGTTTTCCAAACAGTTTTTGTCACAATTGATGCAGTTGTTCTATTATGATGGAGATTATGATACTACTGAAATTATTGAATTCTCGTGACAGTAAATGACAGAAGAGTATATGCGTGACAGCACTGGAATAAATAAGACCAGTTCTCTTTCTTTAATTTCCCTTTGTTGTGCATACCAACTTTCACAAAATACTTCTTTTTTTTTCGAAATTAGGTAAGTTAGAGAGTTTACCAATCTCTGATTTTTTTTAGGAAATCTTTTGGTCTTTCCACAAGCTTGAAATACTTGACAGGTTTGGAAACATCATCATTTCTTTAAGTTAATTTCATTCTGAAACAATATGCAAGAACATGATTGCAACACTGCCATACAAATAAACCCCTGATATATACACTGCAACCCCAATGTACACTAAAACATTCTTATCCCTGATTTGATTCTCGTAACCTCTAATCCTAATTGTGCCCTCCTTGACAACAATGTTGGAATGTATTTTACTAATGCTATTGTGAGTGAAAATAGACATGCTTTCTTACATAGAGAAAAGAAGAGGAGAATTATGTATATATGATTCATTTTTATATTTAACTTTCGTAGTAATTTATGGTTACTTGGGTTACCCTTATAATTTATATTATAGATTCTTTTATGAACTGTTTTTCTGGTTATGATGTTTTAGATTTCCTATTGCAATGTGTAATTTAGCCGATCTAGAAGAAATTCAACCATCTGAAAACCCACCTTGTACAATTGAGCAGTTATATGAAGCTGCTGTAGACTGTGTCACCAAAGTATATTGTAACAACCAAGTGTATCCTTACACCTATTATGCTGGATACTTGTATCGAAAGAAAATGTATCAGCCTGCTATGACCATTTGGATGAAGGCTGCTCAAGTTGTAAGCAGGTAATTTCTTCATCAATTATAATGCTCTAATTTAAATCAAATCTTTTCCTAATAACTTGATGCTATTGATAGAATGTATTTTAGGTATAACTACTCAGCAACAGATGAGGAAATATACAAAGAATTTTCAGAGATTTTGAACACCTTTCTGGTTGGTGTCATCAAAAGTCCTCAATTTGCAGATCTAAACGTTGGTGACACTTTTACTTCATTTATATTGTTCTTTCATTATCTTTGTGTTTGGGAGGAAGGAAGCAAAACACCTATTTTTCATGAGTCATGGTCAAAGTCTGTGAGCAAAATTTTATTGGCATTTGATGAAGATGTGCGTGTTGAACGATCTTTGTATCTTCTTGCGAACCTGGCTATCCGAAATCAACCCCAAACTAATGTCCACTTTCAGTTTGAAATGGTTGTTAATGATTGGAGTATGAAAGCAAAAGAAGTCCTTAAACTTTCATCTCAAAAAAAACTCAACACAGCAGCATTACGCCTTCAAATATGTGCGCAATTTAATTTTAAAAACATTGTAAATGATGCAGATGGTAACACAAATAGACGCAAAAGACAAAAAACATCTTAACTAAACTCAAAACTCAAAAGTTTGTTTGACTTTATTTCCCCTTTTATTATAAGAAAATTTTATTTAGATTTTAGTATACATTTTTAAAGATTTTTATTTGGTTTCAGCTTCACATCACTATCTTCCTTGGTAAAAGATCTTTAGAACTCCAATGAAAACCTCTGAATTCGATCAACCAATCAAAAGGGTCGTCTAAATAGTTTTTACAAAAATAAATTCAGGAATTCAATATTATAATTTGAAATCCAAATCCAAACCCAAATATAGTATATATAATATATATAAATCCGTAAATATTTCTGTAACCTGAAGCTGAAGTTATACTAGTATGAATATTCTGCGTGAAAAATGTATTATGTAACGACATGCGCGGAAAGTATAAATTGCTGCAACAGCACAAAATTCAAACTTCAATACAAGAAATATTATTATTATTATTATTATTATTACAAATGTTTACCAGGATAGCCTCTTGAGATACTGAACATTACTGTAAGGTACTGTTATCAATGAGGGTCCTGTGAAGGAGGTCCTAGAGTATTTGAAGCCTCCATTTGGGCTACGGAAGCTGTAATGACAAGTATCCTAGACATCATTCCTACTCTCTTGCTGAGTGCTAAGCAGAGAGGAGTGATTCATAATGTTATAGTCGCTGGCATGACTCGGTCGGGAATTGAACCCGTGATCTCTCGAACAGGAAGTGAGCACTCTACCACAAGGCTACCAGTAGGCTACCAGTCAGTATGACAGCTGCTCATCTTGTTACAAGGGTAGTTATTGAATCTCTACTGGATGCAAAAATATGCCAGAACGGCACATACGACTCTTCTTCTAGAAAATGCATTAAATTAAATTTAAAATAAAATTAGAATGATAGAAGGTAACATAACGATAAATAATTCAGGTAAATATATATCATAAAAAACCAACATAGATTATACCTAGTACCTGCAGTTAACTCTCTCTAACGGTTCACAAAGCACTGGATATTGAATGCAAATGCATCAGTTTGTTGCCATCACACTTATGTTCTGTCGAAACTAACATTGATTTGGTTTTCAAACAATTATCTTCACTGGGCAAGTTTAGTAGATTGTCAACAGTTCTATCCAAAGTTCTCCAAATATCTTTTATTCTTAGGTAAAACTTTATAGTTTGCAAGCAGGCCTGTAAATAAGCGTCGGACATCGGACATTGTCCGGCAAGAAATGCGCTGCGTCCGACATGAGATCCTGTACTGCCGGACATGATGTCCGACAGGAATTTATCGCCGTTTCTATCGGCCATTTTGATCTTTAACATGCTACGAATAAAAAGTATGCAGAATGAATGTCATAAGATATAAACAGGATATAAACTCATTAATTATTAATTTTGTTTACTGTTTAAAATTTTCAAGTAGCCTGGTTTACACTGATTTGAAAATAAGAATGAATGAAAGGTTCTTATTTTTAGTCAAGGTAGAAACTGTCGGCTACTATTTTTATCAATATAAAAATCTCCCAAGTGACTTAGGGGCTGATTACATGATCCCGGTTAGCGGGAATGAAATTTCATCCCACCTTGCCGAGGTCATTTCAATTAATTCATTAAAAGTTTATGGTATGTGCTTAACTATGGCACGCCATTTGTAGCAATATTCAATCCGTAGTCATTCAGCCTTCAATTCAACAAGAAATTCAATGTTCAATCAAAATTCAACATCAATTCAACCATATCATTCAACATGCAACATTATCATTCAACATTCAACCCTATCATTCAACATTCAACATTCAACCCTTTATTCAACATTCAAACCCTTATTCAACATTCAACTCCATAGTCGATCCCAGTTCCCTACATTTCACAGGATGAACACTTTAAAGCACAAGGAAAAATGGCGGGTGTAGCAATGGAAGACGTAAATTTTGCTAATGAATTACCCAGTTTTTTGAATAAGGTCTTGGATCGAGCTGTTCATTTGGAAACTATACATAAGGATGACTCAAGGAATGCAGAATGTGTAGACGATATCAATCAGCTAATGGCATGAGTCGTCGTTTGTTTAGCATAATGATGACTAGCAAAGTAGACTATTGTTCAAGTGAAGAAGAGACATTTTCATGGGCGGTAGCAGTAGGTTTAGGACAAACATTGGTAATAATTATTGCCCATGAGGTTTATAATAGATAAGAACTATGGATAATACTTATGTCGCAATAACAATTGTTATTTATAAATGGATATCGACAATGACCGTGCACCGTACACGTCAGAAATGTTAATGTTAACAGCGCCGTTGATTTCGTCGTTGAATAATGCCGTTGAATAAGTTGTTGAATGTTGAAAGATATGATTGAATGTTGAATAAGGGTTTGAATGTTGAATAAAGGGTTGAATGTTGAAAGATATGATTGAATGTTGAATGATAGGGTTGAATGTTGAATGATAGGGTTGAATGTTGAATGATAATGTTGAATGTTGAATGAATAGGGTTGAATATTGAAGGAAATGGTTGAATTAATATTGAATTTTGATTGAATATTGAATTTCTTATTGAATTGAACTGACTCGTGTAAATAGGGTCTACTCGTAACACACCAGCAATTTAATTTATTAGAAGACAAAAGAATTATACATGCATGAGCTGTTTATAACTACGGATTGAATATTGCTACAAATGGCGTGCCATACTTAACCTTAATAAAAGAATTTTGTGAAAAGGAAAAAGGAAGAAAAACTAATTTCGGCAGTTGACTGGGACTTTAGTGATGATGAAGATTTCTCTCATCTTCTAGAAGATTAGAAATTATGAAATAGCTTCTGGAAATATTTTGCTTTCCAAATTTGTGCATGTGAACCATTTCCTATAACACGTTTTTAAAACTGAACGTTCTTTTCTTTTGTTGTTAAGCTGAATTTGAAAATAAATGGAGACAAGAAATCCTGCCTTTTTGTTCTTTTTCTGACGTCAGTTTATTCAATTTCCGCGCTTTTAATCGTAGGAAATTGTTTGGTTTACACATTCTATCTATCTATCTATGTAACACTTTTTTGCTGTTTTCGGAAAGTCCGTTCGGATTTCGGATTGTTTGTTTATTCAGAATAGCTAATGACTGACCTATGCTAGGAAAACTTAGGACATGTTTGACTAAAATTGGGCAATTTAGACAAGGTGCTGATTTCGAAGTTGACGATCATTTTGTCAGACTTGAGTAAAATTGGACAATTTGGGCCAAATTTGGACCAAATTTCGAAAGTTCTTCAAATTTCTTGAAATTTTGCATGGACTACATTTGAAAGGTGCTGATTTCAAATTTGACAGTCATTTTGTCAGAATTGACTAAAATTGGACAACTTGGGCCAAATTTGGACCAAATATCGAAAGTTCTTCAAATTTCATGAAATTTTGCATGTATATATTACAATTGAAAGGTGCTGATTTCAAATTTGACAGTCATTTTGTCAGAATTGACTAAAATTGGACAATTTGGGCCAAATTTGGACCAAATTTCGAAAGTTCTTCAAATTTCATGAAATTTTGCATGGATTACATTTGAAAGGTGCTGATTTTAATTTTGCCAATCATTTTGTCAGATTTGACTGAAATTAGACAATTTGGGCCAAATTTGGACCAAATTTCGAAAGTTCTTCAAATTTCATGAAATTTTGCATGGATTACATTTGAAAGGTGCTGATTTCAAATTTGACAGTCATTTTGTCTGAATTGACTAAAATTGGACAATTTGGGCCAAATTTGGACCAAATGGGTTCAGTTCTTCAAATTTCATGAAATTTTGCATGTGTATTACAATTGAAAGGTGCTGATTTCAAATTTGACAGTCATTTTGTCAGATTTGACTAAAATTGGACAATTTGGGCCAAATTTGGACCAAATTTCGAAAGTTCTTCAAATTTCTTGAAATTTTGCATGGACTACATTTGAAAGGTGCTGATTTCAAATTTGACAGTCATTTTGTCAGAATTGACTAAAATTGGACAATTTGGGCCAAATTTGGACCAAATTTCGAAAGTTCTTCAAATTTCTTGAAATTTTGCATGTATTACAATTGAAAGGTGCTGATTTCAAATTTGACAGTCATTTTGTCAGAATTGACTAAAATTGGACAATTTGGGCCAAATTTGGACCAAATTTCGAAAGTTCTTCAAATTTTATGAAATTTTGCATGGACTACATTTGAAAGGTGCTGATTTCAAATTTGACAGTCATTTTGTCAGAATTGACTAAAATTGGACCAAATTTCGAAAGTTCTTCAAATTTCATGAATAAACATCATGCACAAGATATTGGTGAACTGTGTTTCTGGCTCCGAAACATCATAGTGAATTGCAAAGCTGTCAAGATTAAGTTAAATAAATTAAAGAAGGGAGTAATTTGATGAATTCCAGACTGTATCAACTTATTAGTCAGTGTACAAGTCATTCAGATATCTTGAAAATTAGCCTAAAGCAATTTTCTCAAGGGCTGATGCGGAAATTGTTCAAGCCTAATGGCTTCTAGTTTTAATTTTTATTTTGTTACAGGTAACATATTAATTAGAGATCAAACTATATTTGAAAAGTTAAAAGATTAATCAATGAAACAATTGTTTTTCTTTTTATAATTTGACAAATCGAAAAAGCAAAAGAGTCGCTCTCCTCCTGAATTTT
This sequence comes from Turritopsis dohrnii, assembly GCA_027922465.2. Lineage (NCBI taxonomy): Eukaryota > Metazoa > Cnidaria > Hydrozoa > Anthoathecata > Oceaniidae > Turritopsis > Turritopsis dohrnii. The sequence continues at coordinate 315,417 of BQMF02000376.1, read as the reverse complement.
ATTTTCAATAAAGTGTGAAACGGGATGATACGATGAGACAAACAAAAAAAATTTTTAAACTAACTTGATGGGGTGCACAAGTTTTATTCTGAATCGCTCACTTTTAGTTTTTACGGCAAAACAATCATCATCTTACCTTTCTGAACGATCCCAGATACCACTGTAAAAGAAACTTGGAAAGGCATGTCCGACATGAAATGATCATGTCCGACATGGACACGATGCACGTAGGACATCGTGTCCGGCAAGGGACAAAAAGTTATTTACAGGCCTGAAGTCCGACCCATGTTCTCTCATTGAAAAATCTTTTTGTTGTTAAATGCAACTAAGTATGCTACTTCTTCCTTAATCAAATAATTTTTTCTCTTTTTTGCTGTCCAAATGACTGATAAATATACTTACTTGGTCTGAAGTGTCCAATCTTCAATACTAAAATAGTGACCATGATTTATATCTTTTTCCACTCCAGTTTTATGCAAAGTTTCTTTATCAGATGTTGGGGATGCCAATTTAATCCCGTGTTCAATGTGAAAACTTCCATTTTTCCTACTATGCAATGAAATATTCACTTACTTTTTGTGTTGAAGAACATCCTAGATTCTCCTTTTCTTTTCATCTCTACCTTTACGACTACACGCCACATATTCAGTCCATCCATCATAATCTTGAATTTGAGGATCTGCATTGTATTTATGCAAAAGTTCAAAACTTTTGAAGTCACTGACTGCTCAACATTATTAAGCGTTTGCTCCGTTATTCTTTTGTTTTGTCGTGAATACACAAAACTTATCAGATTCGATCATTTTTCTTCACATTTTCCATGGAAAGGACTGCCATGTTGATTTTGATTGTGAATTCAGTGGATCCCGATTTTATGAATATACTGGAAACCGACGATTGAAGACTGGCATCACACATCTAGGTGATGTGGGTCATAAACACAAACTCTGATTTCATTTGTAAAAAAAGCAAAAAAAATAGAAAAAATTAGAAAAGATAATTCAGGATTTAACAAACATTTTGTCCACCTGATACTGTACCCTCATGATACCAGTGAATCTTGTTGTTATAGTATTGTGCTCCGTACAGTACCTCTCTCTTCTAAAAGTTGTCAAAATCTTACTTCAAGTCCCTCCTATCTTTTTTAAGTAGTTTCATATTGTTCACTTTAATATGAATAGATTGAGTCAATGGAAACGAGACATTGATGTATAACTGACCTATAGCTGAGCTCCGTGTACTTGTCCTGTGATACTTGGAATATGCTCGCCAGCCCTGAAGTGATGTGTTCGAAGCCATTGCTAACCGAGGAGGTGACTATGCAATTTATTAGACCCATGGTCAGTTAACCTTTTGTTAAGGTTATCCCCAAATGTTTTGCTCTATTACACATTTAGATTTGTGGCCAATGGTTTTTCGTCAGGTACAAAGGCATAGGAAAGGTACTCCTTATGTAGCTTCTCATTAGAGCTATGGAACAATGCTAAAGAGTCCATGTTGAATAGTTGTTGATTTTTCTCAAAATCAACTAGAAAAGTATAAGTTCAGGATAAGTAGCACACGCATGCAAAGCATCATCTGTATGAAGACAAATTTTAAGACCCAAACCTCTACACGAAATGAGCCTTCTTCCAGGTTCAGGAGAAAGGCCTTTTTTAGCCTTGCATACTTCAGTAGCTAAAAATTGGAGGCTTTATGATGTACTGTTACAGAATTATTTCTTTGCAACAGTTTTTGAAAATTAGTCTCAAAATCGTTATAGATAATCCTCAATGACCTTTCTTGGATCCTATTAATGCGGTTATTTAGATCTCTGCTGTGATTCATCCAAATCAGGGGGCAGTAGCTGAACTGGGAAGAAACGTACGAGGTCATGAGTCATTGCTTTTTCTCAAGGTCCCTGTAGGGAGCAACTCTACTAAGTGCGTGTAATTTCCGTGAAGCTGCATCACAAAGATTAAAAACATGTTTCTCAAAAGTTAACTTTTTGTCGATTGTCACTCCCAATAACTTTTGAGAATCACTGTTACGAATCAAGCTGTCTTTAACAAGAAGAGACACATCTTCATTTACGTTTGATAAAAAGCTGCATTTATCAGAGTTAAATTTCATGCCATTATCTAAACACCACTGGGATATGACATCAGCTGTTTTTTCTAACTTTTGTAAAACATCTGTGTCATTTTTACCGCAAATATATGGTGTATTGTCGTCAGCGTAGCTTGCTATGTCTACCTTATCAGTGAAAAGAAACAAATCTGCAAGAAAAATATTGAAAAGGAGAGGACCTAAAATTGATCCTTGTGGTACTCCGCTTTCTACCTCTATCCAATCACTGTAAGCGAAGTTTATTTTCACTCTTTGTTTTCTTCCCGTAAGGTAACTACGCCATAGTTTTAATGATTTAGTGTCACATCCATAGGCATGAAGCTTTGCGATTAACAAATCGTAATTTAAGATGTCAAAAGCTTTGGATAAATCTGTACTTTCCCTTATTATCGAGGCTTTTCTTACATTTTTCAAGCATTGCTAATAAACAATGCTAAGTGTTAAAGCCTTTTCTGAACTCACATTGGTATTTCGAGAAAAGCAAATTGAAATAATCTTCAAGTTGTTCGTGCATGCTCCTTTCGTGAATCTTCGATAAATTAGGTCTAATTTCTCTTCTTCATCATCTTCATCTAAAACACGACGTCCGGCGTTGCGAGGGCGATATCGTCTTCTTCACCTTGGTCACTCGTAAACGGATTTTCATCGTGTTCAAATAAAATGGAAAGCTCGATAAATACTCTCACTTTGAGATAAAAATAATTCAATCCCGCGATATTAAGTTTCCTTCATTATGCTGAAATATATGTTCAACTATAAACCATGTTTTTCTCAATATTTTATGTTTTTATGTTGAGGAAAAATTTGAAATAGGCGCACAGGTTTCGATTAAGCTCCCAGTTTCAGTTTTGGACCTGGCAAAAACAATAAATATATACTAAAGTGTATCCAGATATAATTGGCAGTGGAAACAAGAATGCCTGTAACTTTTGATAGTCAAATGCAATTGTGAAATTTTTTTTTCTTCTTTTAGAGAATCAAAAGCGCTATATTTGAATGTATTTTGGGTTGAAAAATTCGCGACTTTTAGCGGTTGAATTTGCGATGGCAAAATTTGAGCTTTTTTTCTACTTATGCTATAACGTTCATTTTTACACCAGTGGTAGGTCAGCCTTAGGTAAAGAAGGTTGTCAAATTTCAAGGCAAACAGAAAAGTCCTTGGGAAGATATGGGACCCGAAATACCCCTTGGTAGCGCTTTTTTGTGAAACATCAAATCTCCAAATTTTTAATAAAAACGGGGGTTTATGTTATCTTTTTTGAACAGTGCAATTAACAGTGGGAAAGTGTTAAGTGTTGATGCATTGGTATTATTGATCATTTCGAAACAAAGCGAAACACAATTTGATTGTTTTTATTGAAACGATAAGCAAGGAACAAAGGCATATAGATCATAAAATAGTTTTTGTAAAACACCAGCAGCTATGAAACAATATGATACAAGAATGAGAGAATTTAAAATATACAATTGTTTTAAGAAAGGGTATATTTTAAATAAGATTCAATAAATAATTAATTTTCTGTTTCATCACTGTCCGATTCACTGTCTGAGTCGTCACTGTCAGAATCGCTGTCGGAGTCATCATTCAAATCAATGATAAATCGTTCAGTTACATCACGTCCATGAAAGTCTATTTTCCAAAATTCTTGCTCTACTTTCATTGAATGTTTCTCAACTTTAGCCCATTCCGCAGGTGTAACATTTTCTAACGCCTGATTCATGAGAATTTGTACGTCCTTTATCTTGAAAGTAACATTTTCACGCGCCACCTCAGATTTAACCTGGGCCCAGACCAGCTCAATGGGATTCAATTCTGAGTGTCCTATCGGAAGACGCAATATGTGAATGTCCTTTCCTTTTTCAGCGCAAAACTTCTGCGTTATCTTCTCCAAGTTGTATTGTTTGGGGACAACAATGCTTTTACTTTTTGTTAACAAAACTGCTTTCGTATCTTTTGGATTTTCAAATGGAATCCCTTTCTTTGTAAGCCAATCTTGCATTTTTGCTTTTCTCCACGACATGGTCGGACATTTCGACTCTTGGCGCGAGTGATATCGAGCATTGTCAATAACAACAACAGATTTATCAGGGAGGCTTAGGAGAACTTTTTTCTCGAACCAATCCTCGAAGTGTTCTCCATTCATCTCACTGTGGTAGTCCTCTGAATCTTTTTTCCCAATAAAACATTCCCCGCAGTCCTTCAAAAAACCATTCTTCGACCCCAAGTGGTTAATGATTAATCGCTTACCCTTACCAGAGGGCACCTTGAGGCCACCTTTACAAGAAATACCTGTCAAGAGAGGGTTTTCATCAGTGCAATCTTCCTGCCAAATGTATTCTGTTGTGTGGTTCTGATTACACCAGGTTTCATCTTGGTAGAAGATTTCGTATCCTTCGTCACGGTATTTTTTAATGTTTCTCAGGTATTCATGACGGGTAGCAACAATGTCCACACGTTGATAAACGTTCATCTTTTTATTCCTCTTTTGCACACAAAACCCAACTTTTTGATACACGTGTGCAGTTTGGATCTACTCATTATTGGAAAGCCAGGTATGTCTAAGGCTTCGGCGTGAATTTTATCAAGTGTGGGTATTTCTGGGTCTGGTCTTGTGTAGAAGCTGTGAATTAGACGAGATAAAGCGTTTTTATTAAGGTCATCCAACTTTATTCGTGGCTTTCCACGTGTTTCTGTGCTGGAAGTTGGCTCCTTATTGCCCTTACTCTCTTCACGTCTCACTCGATAGACTTGTCGCTCAGAAATTCCACAAATCTCACTGATTATTTGAGCAATATTAGGGCGTTTTTCAAATACGGGTTCACTGAATTTCTCACGCCTTGCTGCAGCAGTAACCCAATCATCTAAGCGTTTTACAATAGATTTTTCCCTGTCATTCAACCAAGAGTGTGTATTTTTAGGTTTTTTGGACGATCTTTTCAGCGGTTCTCCCTCTCGTTTAGAATCCATTTTACGAAAAGGCAGATAGATGAAGGGAAGAACGATTACAACACTTTCAATTTTTAAAGCCATTTGAATTTCATATTGAACTTATATTGTCTTTGTTATTTTTAAGTAATTAGAGAACTTTACTAATTCCCAAAAACACTAAGTAAGCACAGTTTGGCTATGAGGTCATTAAAGAGATCGTAAAATGTGTTATGCTCGAAAAAGTGTTTTATCATCACTACCCCCGTTTTTATTAAAAATTTGGAGATTTGATGTTTCACAAAAAAGCGCTACCAAGGGGTATTTCGGGTCCCATATCTTCCCAAGGACTTTTCTGTTTGCTTTGAAATTTGACAACCTTCTTTACCTAAGGCTGACCTACCACTGGTGTAAAAATGAACGTTAAAGCATAAGCAGAAAAAAAGCTCAAATTTTGCCATCGCAAATTCAACCGCTAAAAGTCGCGAATTTTTCAACCAAAAATACATTCAAATATAGCGCTTTTGATTCTCTAAAAGAAGCAAAAAAAAATTTCACAATTGCATTTGACTATCAAAAGTTACAGGCATTCTTGTTTCCACTGCCAATTATATCTGGATACACTTTAGTGTCTATGAAGCATGTTAATACAACCGAAGTCAATAGTTCAGCATCTCCCCTTGCATGATTTAACAAACAATATCGCAAGAAAGTTAGTAGTAAACATAAGTAAACAATATCACAAGAACTTCGCAGGGACTGTGAACAATATCACAAGAACTTCACAGGGACTGTAAACAATATCACAAGAACTTCACAGGGACTGTAGACTGTCCTCGTCAATCAAAAGGTTAACTCTCATTTAGTCCTGGTTTATTGTAACTCTCCAGTAGTTTTGCTACTAGGGTCATATAATGCTGAGCTAATACCCTTTTTACCAATGTTTTTGTATATTGAGCATTTCATTACAGCAGATTTAGCAGCTTCTTTATTCCCAGGGACTCCCCACTTTGCTACCTGACTTGTACAAGTGGTTTCTACTGGGACAGCAGATAGCCATTTCAAAGAATACTCTGCCAGTTCAAGCAGCAATGCCATTACGTGATTGCAATAACCACTAAGACCAGCAGGACAATTACATGTAGCTTTTTCGACATTACTGGTTCTTCTGTTAATGTAAACAATGACATTACGACAACTTTTTCAAGTGTGTGCTGGTTCTTGATGTATAAATACTATCAGGTGATATGTATCTCTCACCTTTAATTTTTTCCCTCTAACTAATGTCTTCACAATAGCTTTTCCTTTTTTTGTTCCCACAGTTTTTAACATGTTTGTCAATTTCTCTTCTTGTGAAAACAGGGAAGAAATCCACCTATTTTCCCCACACCAAATCCTTCACCGCGGTATTACTGCTGCTTTCCAATTTCACAGGTAAACAAAGGTTTATAGTGTTAGTAATAAATTCTGGAATTTTTTCGTCAAAAATTTCATTTAAATCCGCATATACTATTTTTTTTTCTCAACAAAAACAAAACATCTCCAAGCTCCTTCTCCTCCATGTTCACAATGATTTGTCAGCACGGGTCTCCATTTGAAAACGAGATTACCAATACGTCATGGATCTTGGGAAAGGTGTATAGTTTGTGATCTGTTGCGACGATCAGGTTTGGAGCTTCTCCTTCTGAAGGTGAATACTTGGATTCAGTTTCTTGGGTAAAACGAGAGCCTGCGTAAACGAGTCTCCAACCATCTGGGCAGCATACTAGAGCAGTTTTGGTTGAACGAATGCAGTACTTTTGCACCAATCAGGATGTAGGAAAGTTTGACCATTGGGATCAACTACTTTGGAAATGAGCACTGATTTTTTAAATTATTTTTCTAATGTGTCGTCCCAGTGAAATGCCATATTTCCTTTTAAGGTTCACGAAACGGTTCTATGATTGGGCTGATTGAATAGGCCCAGGCAACTTGATTAAACGTTTCTGACGATTTTTGATGGCGGAAAGTCACGAAGGGCGGGGATGATCTTGTCAGTTGGGCTAACACCAGTGGGCGTGAGTTTCAATCCTGCAAATGTTAACCGTGTCTTGACAAAATTGGAACTTTTCTACGCTGACAACAATTTTGTTTTTTTCACTATTGTCAAAAAGTCCCAACTCAAGGTACATATATATCTGCCCCATTCTGTAATGAAAGTTGTTAAAGGCTGTGACTCTTCGTCTAGTTTGGTAGAATTACGATGGCCCCGAGGTGTCACAGTTCTCGGTTTTGTTCAGACAGTTCTCGGTTTTGTTCAGACAGTTCTCGAGTTTTTTTAGACAGTTCTCGTTTTTTTTTGACAGTTCTCGGGGTTTTTTTTTACAGTTCTCGAGTTTTTTAGACAGTTCTCGAGTTTTTTTTAGACAGTTCTCGGGTTTTTTTAGACAGTTCTCGAGTTTATTTCAGACAGTTCTCGAGTTCTTTTTAGACTAGTTAGTTCATTTGTTAGGGGCTGGGGACCACATTTCGAATAATATTTCCCAAGGATTTCAGTTTTAAAAGTAAAATGAATTCCTTGATTATGTTTAACTTAAAAAAACGTAAGTAAATGGGCAACAAGTAGGTTTTTAACCGAATTGTTTTATTTTTATTTAATTACTTATGTTTAGCCTTGATCTTTCTGTTAGAACAGAACCTCCTTAAATACGATGCTGCGAAGCGGATATAGTGCATTTTACTTTGCCAACCTGATCGATCGACATTGTTTGAGTCATTTTTGAATACCGATCTAACATTCTTGTAGCGAATACCGTACTACGTGGCCACCAGTCAGTATAAGAAGCATATCAATAATGTAGAAACTAGACTCGATGTGGAAATAACAGGACTTTGATATCCCTGAGTCTTTCAAAATGTCTTACATCTCAAGATAATGTTGTCACAAAGGAATCTGGGAGGGCTGCACAATAAGTAACAATTTCAGACAAGACAGTTGGTTGACAAACCAAATCGCAATCATCGATAGTTTACAGCCGAAACAAAATAAGTTCTAGCTGGACAAAAACATGATTCAACATTGAATTGTGGGTAGGGGTAGGGTCATTTTGAATGGTTTGTAAGGTATTTTAAATTGTTTATTTTTGAAGAGGTATATCCTCTCAAAGCTAAGCAGCTACCGAGTGATGGCAGATGTTGCATTCATCCATGGGAAATGAAAAAGAAGCTGGAGGTGAATCCAAGGACTTACAAGAGGCGACAGTAAGAGAAAAAATATCGTTATTAGTTTTGGTTTGGCAACTGAATGTAAAACAAACAATCAAAATACAACAGAAGAACCCGTCAAAATATGTAACATAATAACATTACCGAGTAAAAACCAAAGAAATAAAATAAAATGAAATAAAACCAAAGTCACTTAACTTTTAGGAATCTCAACTGGAATGGAACTACTTTAAGGCATAAAACTAAGAAAGAGTTTTGTCGAATGACGAAGTAAAAAATCACCAAATCACCTAATTCACATCACCTAACTTGACCTGAAACTTGAACGCCTATCTTCATAAAGCAAAAACAAAACCAAGAAATAAAACAAGTATAAACAAAAAGTCTTTCAAATGATATCCATTTCCCAAGTGCTTCTTAAAAGAATATTAGTAAATTCTTCACGTAGTTCGCAAAAGTTTGTGTAAGTGGATGGAAGCTCCAATACAGGACCGCAGGTATGGGCGATAGGTCTGCGTGCCAACGAACTTACATTTTTCATGAACGTTACCTTCAAAGAGAAAACGGATATGATGTCTGATCCTGTGGAAAATCTAAGAAATTTCTTTAATTGCGACGTATCAAGACCTCGAATATACCTCTTCAAAAATGCCAAAGGAAATTGGTTCCTCATATGGCCATTCCACAAAACGATGACCATCCCCTTCATTAAGCTTTACTACTGTGTATTTCTCTGTTATTGGATTGTATCTTTTATAACGTAGATGTATATGTTTGAGTTTCTTTTTCTTCTCAGTAGGCCTTCTAATTTTGGCAAGTAGAGATCCAAGTCTATTTTCAGTTTGCTTTCGCCTCTTAGTGCTGGATCCACTCTCATTTACTCTTTCTTTACTATTTTCGTTTTTTTTTCATGTAATCTTCAAACTGCTGCTTTATTGCTTTTTGTAGTACATTATCCATTGTCCAGTCCTAAAACACAAAAGTAACTCATATACTAAAGTATCACACCATGATTTGATTCCCATTTGATTATCATATGTATGGAAACAGGCCCGTTGGATGCTTTATAACGATGGGGTGGCTCTAATTATGTGTCTAAGGAGGCCAGAAAATTTTATTTAACTTTTTTCCTCATAGATTGGCTCAAACAACATTAGTTTGCCTTTCATTTTAAAAAATTACAAAAATGTAATTTTTATGCAATGAGTATTCAACATTCAAATATGTATTACAGGATTTGACAGCAAAAGAAAAGCATTCAAATGTGCTACATGGCATAGAAAACAATTAAATGTGAAAACACAGTAATGAAGTTTATCAGCGAAATTACGAAAATTACGAAAATTTTACACTGCTAAATAAGGCTTCAAAAATTGAAAGCTAAGAAAAACTATTGTTTGGTACTAATTTGCCCTAAAGCCATAAAAGAGAAAATGATTAAAGGAAATTACAGTTTGACAAAATGTGGAACACCTCTATTAAATGAACAAATGTCACTATGCAATAATGCTATATACATTTTCAAACATACAGAGCTATCTTTTCAACTAAGTAAAGGTATAAATCCAATGCCTCAAAAGGATCTCTTGGATGATCTTTGCCATCTTGTTCCATCAGTGTGGTTGCAAATTCTTCAAATTCCGCAGATACATCTTGTGGGAGGTTACTCACAGGTGGAAGAAAGTCATTAACTTCTTCTTGATAACTGTGTGTGTCATACAAGTGAGGTAGGAAAAACATTGAATCAGGTCTGCCCCGTGGACCACAATTTTGACTTTTTGAAATGATGTGTTGATTCCATTCATTCATGACAGTCCTTAATTCCTTTCTTATCAACTCCATAAAACAGAAACGAACACATTCTAACAGTAAAACATCAGAGGAGTCATAAATACCTAAGTCAACCATATCTTGAAAGAAAGATCTCCACCATCCAATTCTGTCATTTCTTAATTTTGACCAGTAAGATTCAATTCTTTGATTTCTCACAGAACTCACAATAGAAAAGGCTTCTTCAGTGTCTACACCATTGTCAACTAAACTTCTCAAGTAAACATGCATTGGTTGTATGATACTATGCTCTGTGCCATCATCAGCACTGATTTTCAATGGGATTCCATCAAGTTCCCTGACTGCCTTGTAAAAACTTGTAATGACCTCTGGATTTTTATTTGAAACAGACACTTCAAGCCAAATCAACCTCCTTGAAAATCCATCCATGCATCCATGAAAACTGAAGCCAAATGGCTTCAGTTTGTCATAGCCATCGATGTGCCAAACATTATTCGGACCTGGTGTATAGTATTTTCTACGTTTCAGTTTTCGTCTTCTTCTACGTTCTACACCAACCGCATCAAGTTGCAACAAAATGCGCCGTACATCTTCCCTTCTAACAATTTCTCCTCGTTGTCTTAAGTAAGACCACATCCTGCGATATCCTATGTTGGATCCACTACCATACAACTCATTTTGTATGATGTCTCTTAGGTCATTATCCATAACTCGTCGGTGTGCCAGTGGACGACGACATAAACCAATCCTCCTTAAACGACGTTTCAAAGTTGACAAACTTTGATCTTCATTATGATGGGTTCTTAAAAACTCTAATATTTCCAGATAACTGAATCCCCTTATGAAATAATCCAAGAGAACTAAATCTTTGTGCATATTGTTTGCTACCATACAAGGTAGAAGATCCATTTTGCTTAATTGTAATATAACAAGACTAAAAAAACAGATAGTATGCTTTATTCAAAGAATTTTGTACATATTTATTACAACTCAGAAAATATAAATATGATATTCATCAATAAAGAAACCACTAAGAGTATGTTCATCTAATAATTGAGGACCATCAAACTTCTTATAACAATGTTTGAAAGAATGAGGCAAATGTTGTTTTCCCACATAAACTCCACAAGGTTTACACCATGAAGTTTTGATGATCCAAAATTGTTAGATGAACCATGTAACTATGAACTATATCTAATGTCTAGACAGACTTATCATTGTGTGAAAAACAATAGATATTGAAAAACTGATACACTAAAGCAATATTATATTGACTAATACTTATTTATTTATTTATTTATTTATCAAAAATATTTAAACAGGATACAAGCTTCAGTTTATATATACTGCTATTAATGCCAGTCCTGTCCTATATCATAGCAAAATAAATAGATTTTACCATATCCAGTAGTTTTATAACATTGAAAAGTTAAAATTCTAATGTAAACACGAGATTCATCTATATGACGTAATGTTTATGAACATTGTTCTTGCTGTGGAACATGTGCACGAATATTTGCAGGTCATATGTTCTTTATTAATAATAAATACACTCACCTCAAGATTTTTCCCAGTCCCTAAGGGAGGCCCTAACACATGCAAGATTAGAAGATAACACAAGATTCATTTAACACTCATTAGTACTCGAAATCCATTCTTAATCCATTTAAGAAAACATACATTTATAAACAGTATATTAATTAGCAAATCAATCATCTATTAATTCCAAAACTTACTAAAACAACTCACTCTGGAGTGCCTACATACTATACAACTTGTTCTACTGCACCTTTTGTGTTGGATCAGATATGATCAGAGATGAAGAAAGCTAAAATTGAGAAACTCAACTAACGTAAAACATCTTTCTTTTATAGAAATCACATGCAAGTTATATACAAGGGATTACAAAATGACGATGATTACCCTTTTAAATCCATCACCACAGTCCTCAGCGTTCCGTGCTTGCTTGCACGTGTACAGACAAAAGTCTAAAACAAAACGTCTCCTGAAAACTCCGAGAACTGTCTTTAAAAAATACCGAGAACTGTTTGAAAAAAAACGAGAACTGTTTGAAAAAAAACGAGAACTGTCTGAGAAAATCGAGAACTGTCTGAAAAAATCGAGAACTGCCTGAAAAAAAAATCGAGAACTGTCTGAAGAAAATCGAGAACTGTGACACCTCGGGGGCATCGTAGTTGAGAACTATCTTAAAAAACACGAGAACTGTTTGAAAAAAGTTGAGAACTGTCTGAAAAACTCGAGAACTGTCTGGAAAACAGGGTCCCCACTCCTCCCATATTTCCCATATTTCCCATATTTCCTCCCATATTTTGATTAATTTCTCCCATATTTCCCATATTTTTCTTGTCAACCTTGTGTTCTTTACTTTTATTTCCTGGTGCCCTATCATTTTAATGTATCTCAAGCCTTTGTTGTTTCTATTTTCATTTTCTCTGTTTGGTTTTTCTTGTTTAATATCTAGCTCATGTCTCAGTGAGGAGTTTTGGTGGTATTGTTGCATCAGTAGCGTTTTTGAATATTTTGAATTTTGAAAAGTCAATTATTTGAGAGGATATGTTTCTGTCAGTTGCCTTGCAACCATGAAACCACTTAGCACACCCTTGTTTTCAGGTTGTTAAGAATAGTCAACCCAGCATATTTTTGTTTTAGATAGAATAGAAATTAATAGATTTTAAAAAAAGCTTGAATATAGATAAGTCGTACGGACAGTCGGATAAGAAAAGTTCTTACTTGAGAGGTCCACGTGACAACAGCACCCTGGTTGGTCGTGTAAAACGGGAGTAAAATATACGGTAGCACGGATAGAAAGAAGAAAGCAGCGATCGCTAAAACGAAATTAAAAAATGCCAGAACATAAAACGAAGTCACATGGATTGCTTGATAAGATTGATTCAAACAAGATAGAAATTGGAAAGTATGCAAAGGTTTATACTGATACAAGTCTTTGGTGTAATTTATGTCAGAAGAGTGTTGCAGTTGATCATGGTGGTTTGAGTCAAGTTAATCAGCATGCAAAGACAAAGGAGCACAAACTCAAGTCTGCCTCTAGGTTTTCAATGTCTCAACCCAGGTTTGAGAAAGTAGGGTCATCCGTTGAGTATAGCATCAAGCCACTGGGAACAAGAGTGTTTGAAGCTGAATGTTTGTGGGCATTTAAAGTGGCAGAAGAAGATTGGAGTTTCACATCATGTGATAGCCTGGGTATTCTTTTTCAAAGAATGTTTCCTGGAGAAGTCAGTGGAAAGTTCTCCATGGCGCATACAAAGATGTCATATGTTGTGCGCCATGGTTTGAGCGAAGTACTTCTGGTAGAGCTGGTTGATGATGTAAACAATTCAGTTGGAACCATGACCTTGCTATTGGATGAAACAACTACTGCACAGGTGAAGAAGCAATGTGATTTCCTTGTTCGGTATTGGAGTGAAAAGGAAGATCAAGTTGTCACAAGATATTTGACATCCACATTTTTTGCCCATACATCAGCAAATGAAATGCAGAAGATGGTCTTTGATATTCTTGAGTTATGTGATGTATCAACCGATAAGTTTGCTAACTTATCCACAGATGGACCCAACCTCAATAAGGGGCTATATCAAAGATTAGACCAAAAGCTAAGAGAAGATCTCCACCATGGCTTACTTCCCTGGAATCCTTGTGTACTTCACAAAGTCCATACAGGTTTCCACAAAGGTTTGTTAGAATATGGGAAGGATTTGGAAAATCTTGCATTCGATTTACATGGCTGGTTTAAAATTGCGCCATGTAAGAGGGAAGGTTTTATGCAAGTTGCTGTAGATTTTCAAAATGAAGTAATATTTGCCATCTTTAAACGGAATGAAGCATTGTTTTACAGGCATGTGGAGTGCAGGTGGTTGACCCTAGTACCTGCTCTGAAAAAGGTTGAAGAACGATGGAGCCAAGCCAAGAAATACTTTCTGGATTTTCTGCCAACCACTGACAAGTTTGAAACTACAACTGGACAGAATAAGCGGTACAAAAGGATAGTGGAATGCCTCAACAATGAAAAAGCTTACCTTGTTCAGCTTGCATTTGTGATTGATGTTTGTACTCCATTCTCAGACTTTCTGCTTGAATTTCAAAGTGAAGGTCCCAAAGTGCATATCATTTATCATTCAATGAAAGAAATGTTGTTGGTACTGATGAGAAGGTTTATCAAGTCTGATGTTGTAAATGGTTTATCTGGGAAAGATTTGCAGAAGGTAGATGTCAAAAAGAGTGAGAACCAATTGAAATTAGAAAGTATCGAAGTTGGTGCTAAAACAAAACGCTTACTTCAGGAATTCTCTCTATTTGATCAGAAGAAAGAAAGAAAGAAGATGTTGAAGTTTTTTGAGTCTTGTGCAACATTTTTGCAGAAGAAGTTGCCATTGGACAACATGATTCTTGTTGCAGCATCTTCCCTACATCCTGACTCTAGAAAGATGCCGAAAACCATTAAACAAGTGGAATATTTGACAAAAAAAGTTTCCCCATGTTATTGAGGAAGCAAATGTGTCTCAATTGAAGGATGAATGGAAGTTTTACCAGGCCGAAGATGATAGCAAGGTTGTTGTGGTTCAGAAAGAAAGAGTTGACCATTACTGGAGGAAAGTGTTTAAAATTACAAATTCGTCTGGTGCTTTAAAGTATGTAATTCTTCCTAAATTGGTCAAGAGTGTTCTTTCCCTTCAAAATGCCAATGCTGATGTTGAAAGATCTCTCTCAGACAATAAAAACACATGCACCAAAGACCGTGTTAACCTTATGCCAGAAACATTGATTGGTTTGCGCCGCATGAAAGAGTATGCAAGATCAAAAGGAGGGTCCCATTGTGTGGTTGTGAGTGACAAAATGATTGAAGGAATGGTTTCAGCTAAGCGAAAAGATGATGAAAGAATACTTCAAGAGCAAAAAGCATTGGAGGAAATTAAGAGCAAACTAAAAAAGGATGAGGAAAAAGAAAAAGAGAAAGAACTAATGATAAAAGAGGCTGCTAAATCCAAAAAGAAATTAGAGAAGAAAGAACAAGCATTTCAAGAGGAAGAAGAAAAGGTATTCAATCATTTTACCTAATTTTTGTATACTGAAGTTACACTTGTGAAATCGTTGATATCAGGTTTATCAAGGTTATCAAAAAAGCAACTTGTCAAAACGTCACAGGAAGTTCTGTTTTTTTTTAACTGCTACTTCAGTTTTTCACAAAGTGAGAATTGGACCAGTACTGAGCAATCGACTTGAATCACTCCAGAGTTTCTGTGCCTATTGAATCTTAAATTTACCACAGTCTTTTTCTGAGAAGTATAAATATCTCATTGATGCTTGAATTTTCCAAATCATATGTGCATGATTCTATATCATTCTTTTTTTTCAAGGTTGACGAAGACGTACAGATAGCACAAAGGATCTTGGAGGATGCTACCAGCAGCCTTAAATGTGCCCTTCAAAAAATGGATATGGTTGGAATAAAAGCTGCAACTGAATTAGTAGAATCTTCTAGTAAAAAGTTGAACGAAACTGCTGCAAAAATGGAGCACCAAGCAAAAGTGCGAGCTGCTTTGGGCGAAAAGAGAAAGAATACTATCGATAACATGTTTGCAAAAATTAAGAAAGCGAAAAAATTGGACAAGTGAAAATGGCAGTGCTATTTGTAGTCTGATTCTTGGTTAAAGAAGTCTTCTTTTGCTGGATATTTGTGTATTCGTCTATTTTAGGCCCTCAAGTTTCCCATATTCCTCCCATATTTTCTTGGAATTTTGAGAAAAAATCCCATGTACCTCCCATATTTTTTTTTAAAAAAATCCCATATTTCCCATATTCTTGCATGATTTCTCAGTGGGGAGCCTGGGAAAACTCGAGAACTGTCTGAAAAAAATCGAGAACTGTTTGAAAAAAAATCGAGAACCGTGACACTTCGGGGCCATCGTAGTAGAATGATAACAATCAACTGCATCAAATACTTCTTACTTTTTGCATATACTTGGCAATAGGCTTGAAAGGGAGAGGGACAATGATGAGTCTTACGTAAACACTGTTCATTAAGTTTTCACAGGCCTGCAACTCTGCAAAAAATCGTTTACGTAAATCCCAAAAATTCATTGACCCCGCTATCCCAAAATCTTTGGATGATCAATATCATGTCCCAAGTCACCTGACTTATATGAGATGTGTGTTCTTTAAATTGGAATTCAAATCTCTTTTCTGCGGAGCATAAGAGGTACCTGATTGGGGTTCATATAATTCTCCATTCTCCAAAAGCATTTATACCTCTTGATGGATTGGTTGGATATGTTCATGATAAATTGTGTCCCAAAGAACAGGAGGCTCTTTGCAAAGAGATGGTTGTAGCTGGACACTGAAGATGAATGAGCCTGACTTAGATGATGGTGCTTTTTTTCCAGTGAACACGGTTTCGGATTTCTTTATAGGCTTTGAATCTTTCAAAGATTTTGATTCCAATTCCTCACAAAAACTTGTTGTTTTTTTTTGTTTTTTTTTTTGTTTACATAATTTTTTTATTTATTTTTTTTTTTAAAAAAAACTTGTTCATGGAGCATTTAGTCCTTTGGATTGATTCTTTAGAATATCTTTTACTTTTATAGAAGAATCTGTTCAGGTTGATAGTACGTTCTCCCTGCACTTGTATGCTATCGTCTTGTGTATTTGTGAGAGTAGTAAAATTGTCTTTTTAAATATTTTTGATGTTCCTGTCAAATTTTCCTCTTCAGGTTAATGATCCTTTTCTTCGTCTGGAACGGACCGTATTCTTGTGAGCGGTCCAAACACTTATTTGATTTATCATGTACTAACTGTTTATAAAGTTTTTTTCATGCTTTTCCATTACACACTTGGAATTGTCGTGCATTACGCTCTTGAAATAAGAGTCCTATTGAAGACACTTGATTTATTGACAGTACATGACCTTTGATATCTTTCTCCGATATAAGAATGTATTTATGTAAATATTGCAATAATATGGGTGGAAGGTCCAACTTGGTCGTCTGACTGGTGGTTTCAGATCTGGACTGGATCTCAGATCTGGCATCCCGGTGTAACAGTAAATAAGTACTCCCCGAAAAAAAGTACTCCCGCAGTACTTATTACCTAGTAAAAATGTACTCCTGTCAAGAAAAAAGTACTCCCTGTGAAGCCATTACATTGAACATTGAAATCCAATTTGGAATGTATACTTGTTCATTCTTGTCTAGTTGTGGTCTACTTCGTTGCTACTTATACCCACCATTCCCATTTTTGCTACGATAAAACAGATTACAAAAAGAACTTTATTGAAAATCTCCTTTTCAATTTGATCGGACTTGTTTGTATACTTTATGATAAGGGAGTACTTCCTTCCTGAAGGAGTACTTATTTCCTAGGAAATAATGACTGAGGAGTAATTATTTCCCAGTAAATAAGTACTGGGGAGTACTTTTTTAAGGGAGTAGTTTTTTCCGGTGACACCGGTTTGTATGGTTTGTATGGTTGATGTCCTGCGTCAGTATCTCATTCTCATTCACACTTGTGTTTTCTTTGATATAAAACATCGTTATAAGAAATTTGATAATTTCGTAATAGCGTAATAATAAGCACAATAATTTATTCACATACTTCGAACAAGCACTGAGTGATTGGGGAGGTGTCTTTAAATAAATACATACAAATTCTAGACTAAATCTAAAATTTCACATTAACTGCAAATCGTCGTTCAGGTTGGCGCGTCGTTCAGTATTTCCGTCTGTTAGGACGTCAGTGGAATGAAATTATATGAAATTCCAATTCCAATTCTAAAGTTTTGATAATTATTTCCTCTGATTTGGAAAAACTAAAAACATTTGGATTTTGAAATTTAATCTTGGATTTCGACATTTATTTAAGAAACTGGTCTGTCCTATTATTCCAATTTTGATCTTGGTGTTTGATCTATGTAAAGGACGATCTCCACTTGTGCAGTTTTGCGCATGCTCAGTGACAACTATTGCTCAACTTTGTTAGCCGTCGACGGTCAGATTTTGTGCACTTGGAAGTAGGATTCGATTCTACTTTTTCAGTCAGCCGCGCGGCCATCTAGCGTGTGAGTCAATCAAATTTCAAGAAAAATGCAAGCATTGCAAAAAATTGTAAACATTGCGAAAAAAGAGAACACTCAAAACCTGGTGTTTCTTTATCAACTGGAGATTCAAATTAATTGGCCGCGCGGCGCCGAGCGGGTGCTCGTACGTACTTACGCACAAGTGGAGGTCGGCCTTAAAGAAGGCTCACAAAGAACGAAGATTTTTAGCAGTGGAATGTCACTAGAATTGGTTAAATGAACTTTGGACAGTTGAGCCTTATGACGTTCTTAACCTTTTGAGCCTCATTTTTGCAACCCTTTCCAACCCTCAATCATTTTTGCAATCCTTTTCAACCCTCAATCATTTTTGCAATCCTTTTCAACCCTCAATCATTTTTGCAACCCTTTTCAACCCTCAATCATTTTTGCAATCCTTTTCAACCCTCAATCATTTTTGCAACCCTTTTCAACCCTCAATCATTTTTGCAACCCTTTTCAACCCTCAATCATTTTTGCAACCCTTTTCAACCCTCAATCATTTTTGCAATCCTTTTCAACCCTCAATCATTTTTGCAACCCTTTTCAACCCTCAATCATAGTTGCAACCCGTTTCAACCCTCAATCATTTTTGCAATCCTTTTCAACCCTCAATCATTTTTGCAACCCTTTTCAACCCTCAATCATTTTTGCAACCCTTTTCAACCCTCAATCATTTTTGCAATCCTTTTCAACCCTCAATCATTTTTGCAACCCTTTTCAACCCTCAATCATTTTTGCAATCCTTTTCAACCCTCAATCATTTTTGCAATCCTTTTCAACCCTCAATCATTTTTGCAACCCTTTTCAACCCTCAATCATTTTTGCAACCCTTTTCAACCCTCAATCATTTTTGCAATCCTTTTCAACCCTCAATCATTTTTGCAATCCTTTTCAACCCTCAATCATTTTTGCAATCCTTTTCAACCCTCAATCATTTTTGCAATCCTTTTCAACCCTCAATCATTTTTGCAATCCTTTTCAACCCTCAATCATTTTTGCAACCCTTTTCAACCCTCAATCATTTTTGCAATCCTTTTCAACCCTCAATCATAGTTGCAACCCGTTTCAACCCTCAATCATTTTTGCAATCCTTTTCAACCCTCAATCATTTTTGCAATCCTTTTCAACCCTCAATCAATTTTGCAACCCTTTTCAACCCTCAATCATTTTTGCAATCCTTTTCAACCCTCAATCATTTTTGCAATCCTTTTCAACCCTCAATCATTTTTGCAACCCTTTTCAACCCTCAATCATTTTTCAACCCTTTTCAACCCTCAATCATGTAGCTATGTTATTTTTTATCAAGTTTTTAAAAGTACAAATTTCAGCTACCACTTGTAAAAATATAAAAATAATTCTCATTGACAGAAATAAATGGTTTTCAATTTATTCTATCAATTTATTTCCCGATACTTTCCCGATATTTGTCAATCAGTTTTTTGTGAGTCTGTGCAACATCGCAGTGTTATACGCCCGTGTTAGCACCCCACAGATCCCTTCAATCGCATGATTTTATTAGAAAACATTTAAAAGTTAATGGTAGTTCTGAAGAAAATTCAATTTGTATACCTCAAGGATATTATGAGCAAGTGTATGTTGAAGATTTGTAAGAAAAGCATAATAGTCTACTATCTAAAATTACCGACGTATGGAAGGTCCAACCATTAAGTTTCAAAACCATTGAAGTTTCAATTTCTTGCTGATTTGAAAAGCCTAGTGTACACACGAGTCGAGCCAACATTCAGCATTCCTACATAAAAGAAACGCCAACAATAACTGTCTAAACATGATTTAAAAACGGAATAAATGGATTGTGAAAATACTTTTCGGGATGTCGATTTGAGGGGTCGAACTACACCAAACTCTCGTAAGCCTTATGTATTTCCGAAAGATTCTGTCGGTCAGGTTATAATAACGCCCCTGTGAAACCTGATGAAGATGAAGATGTGTACAGGTTATAATAACGCCCCTGTGAAACCTGATAAAGATGAAGCTGCAAGTAACCTAATTGTCACTTAAAACTGAAAACCTGACCTAAACGTCACTTGAGACTGAAAAATAATGTTGGACTGTTCCACTTTTCTTTTGACTCGCCCTATGTTTTTTTCAGTGATCTACGCCAATTTATGCACCCATTTCTTTGCCCTGAAAAACATGTAAAGCCAAATCTCTGCATAATAAACAGGTTTGAAATGGTGTATATCAACACTTAGGTGCTTTTAGTACTCCCTAATGTAATAATGAAAATAAATCTTTTCCTCCCCGTATTAATTTGTTAACTGGCTTATTTATTTATTTAGAAATCTTTTTGCAAAATAGTATAGTACATATGTACATATACTATTATCATGGAAATCCTACCTAAAAAGTTATTGATTAAAAATCAAAATGTTGGTAACCTATGACGCACCAGTCGTGCATTATTATCTCAAAATTTCCTCTTCAAATATCAAGTCTGTGGGAGTGTGCTTAACGAACATTTTCACACCACATAATAACTTGTCAGGAAAGTTCTTAAAAGTATTTGAAAGAACGAGACATGAGTTGTTCTCAATCATCCAAACAAATTCTTTTAAAGTTTATAGATGAGTTTCTTAGTGACGTAATGTTTATAAACACCAGTGTTCTTTGCTCGATAATTACGGTATATTGCAACATAGAATATCATTAATCAAGTCATTTTCCTGTGAGTATGCGCACGCAGCCTCGCAGGGAATAAAAGTCTCTTTATACACTTCAAAATGTTGTCACTTTATTTGGTTCTCTGGAGATAAAGACAATCGACATTAGAAAGTTTCAATACACATTAGCACTTCCTATCTATTTTCATACATTGTATTTGATTTTTAGTATGTGCAAGGTATAAAAGTGTAATTAACATTGGAAACTCGTCTATACACAGGTTAATTTCTTTCACTTTCTTAAGTTCACTTTCAACGCTTGGTGAAAAACATCTCGATGAGCATCCTGGGATTTGGTTCCTGCTAGTCAAAATTTTGCACGATTCTAACAGGTACTTTCGATATACGATTTTTTTTAACGATGATTATACAATTTCATTTACAACCTCGTACCCAGGGTTCTTGCCTATTAGATTACGTATACACGCTTTTTTTTATAAGAACAAGTTAAATCTGACCTGAGGCTGGCTGTTCTTATTTTTGGAGCCTTTTTCAGCCTGAATTGTTCTTATTTTGTTATTAGCTTTAAGAATACAGTTTCAAATTTCTGCCTCGTTTTGTTCTTATTTATGGATTTTCCAGTAAAATTAAGATGTAATTCAGGGCAAAACGAGCCACTTAAGGGAATTTTGATCCATAAATAGAGGCAAATACATGTGAATATATTTTTTTTTCGTTATATCAATCATATATCAGTAACTTTACACTCCCTAATATATAAAATAATAATATTACATCTCTTTCCAAAAATATCCAGGAAATAAAAAGTTGTGTTACTGGCTCGTTTTGCCCCAACACTATTATTATGCTCATTGCACATTTACGAATGGTCCCTCTCAGAATATATTCACGAGTGTACAAGCCAATCCTGACAATTAAGAAGCTGATTAATTAGATTATAAAGACAGTCTATCTTACAAACACATCTCACAAATAAAATTAGTCTCATGAGAAACAATGGCACATTCTTCATGTAACCATATATCACATTTTTCACATTTTATCCAAGGTTCGCCTTCCATGGATTCACTCCAAAATCGACCACACATAACACATTCATAATCTTCATTGGAATTTGTTTTAGAACTTTTTCTCTTCTTCTGTTTTTGTTTACTTTGCTTACACTTACGCCCCATCGTTTTGGGAGCAGGCTTTTTTTTTCTAGTGTTTTGAAGTTCGACTAATCGTTTTTTATATGGCGTACCAGTTATTATTTCAGATTCTTCCGATCTTCTTGATTTCGGTTTTTCAACAAAATCACGACCGGCCATTTTTTTATCCATATTGAATGGGTGATTAACGTTTTTTCTGATCACATATTCGAAAACAACTTTCCTCAGTTCATCTATGGTAATACCATAAAATGCCTCATCTAAGTCTTTGATGTATTTGACTAGATCCAACTCTTCTTTCTCGCTTAGCACAGTTCTTCGAGATCCAAGTTTATTTTCGCTTGGCTTATTTAGAGTTAACATTCCATTGACTCTGCGTCGTAATGCTTCTTTTGGAACACCATATGATACAGCTGCTTTTCCAAGAGACATGGTTTTTTCTTTTACAGCATTTATAGCTGCACACATTCCATTCTCATCCCAGTTTGCACGGTTTGTTTTGCGTACATAATTTCTCACCACTAAAAGAAGAAAGATAGGTATTATTGGGAAAATGCTGTAACAGCTTAATAAGCATAATCTCATATATGTAACAGCAACAGTTTAGAAGCTTATTTTGCATGAAGCATCTATAGTTAGCTTAAGCACAAAGCATTTTAAATTACGATAAACAAGTTGGAAAGTGTTATTGATAGTTAGGAAATACTTCTGGCTCGTTTTACCCCCACCTCAGTAGCTCTTGAAAGCATCAAAAGTTTCATAAATAGTAAAAATCTGGTGAAAAAGGACTTCCAGGAGTGAAAAACAGAGTCCTTATACTTAATAACTTAATAAACATTATACCCCAAAACTAGGTGAATAAAGATCTACAGAGGTTTTTCTTAACTCGCATGATTATAAAAATTAGCGGTCAGCAAAAAAAATGGAGGGATACACTTACTTTTTTCAATTTTTCATGCTCTTCTCCAGCTGTCTGACTGTACTTCGCTTTGATTACGGTAGATGCTAAATGGTGTACGATTCCGTACTTTCACTCGTCCATGTTTCTTGTTTGGCGAGTTCACCTAAGAGTATCTACGACAGAGAAAATATGATCTTCCCCGTAGATACGATTCTCTAATGCACGCGAAACGAAAGCACGTGTTGGATATACAACACGATTTTTGTTGCAGAAGGAATAATTTTTGCAAACGTTTTTTCTTATCATGGACGATTATTTACATTCATCGTCGTCGGACGACGATTTTAGTAGCGAACAAATAAGAAAGTGGGAAAGAAAGGCAAGGAACACAAAGAATATCAAACGAAAAAGTACGTAAAACTTTTATCAATAAAAATTTTAAATGGAATGATGTTGATTTTTTGTGGTGTCTTCCTTCCTTGTTTAGAAAGAGATCAAAATGATGATTATTTGAGAAGCTCGAAAGTGATAAAAACATTTGTTGAACATTTAAAAAAAGGTGGCTAAATTCTTTAATTCTTAAATTTTTTAAAAAGGTAATATTTCGAATTAATGAGGATTCTGAATTCGCATACTATTCTAACGTTGGTATTTTGCTTTCGATGAAAGAGCATTTAAACAAAATCACTGACGATCAGTTTATCGTGCTTTCGCCAGAAAAGAAGAAGGAAAAGGTGGAGTCAAACACTAAAGACCTAAAACAGCTTAAAAAGGCTCATCCATATGCTGGACGGTTTGGTGCGAAAGCTGAAATGATGCGGCAGTTTTATCGCGCGAAAGTAATGATACCCGATGAATCTACTGTCGTGGCTGTAAGAAAAGTTTACGATAATACAAAAAAATCGACGAATGATGTAGCCATGGAGGTTATTATTAGTAAATCCGAACCCGATCATGCAAATTCTGTAAATGACGAGGTTATTGTAACTGCTGCAATCGAAAGTTGCACTGACAAACACCCATTATCCGACAAACTGACTCCCAAAATGATCAGCACTATTGAAGATGGTGGACAACTTGATGATCAAATAATTGACCTTGCCCATCATTTGCTCCACAAGCAGTTTCCACAAACGAAGGGTTTTGAATTTACGTCTAGCCTGGTTAAGTTCTCCTGTATGAAAAGCAACTTCGTTCAAATTTTGCATACTGGAGCAAATCATTGGGTAGCAGTTGCCAGTGATGAGGAGAATGAAGTTTCTCTATATGATTCGCATTTTGTAGACGGCAGAAGTCTGACAAATCATTTGGTGCGGCAAATAGCAGGAGATGTGTCGCCCTACTGGTCCAATAATTAAACTGTTACAACGAAGTGTGCAGCAAAACAACTCCGTTGACTGTGGGTTATTTGCCATTGCTACAGACAAAGCATTTGGGAATGACCCTCACCAAATTAGTTATGACGATAGGCAAATGAGGAAGCATTTAGTTCGATGCCTCAAAGCGAAAGAAATGTCCTGCTTTCCGAGAAATCAAAAGCGGGTGCGGAGAAGTCGTCAACTGATGACGCATGTTGAAATTTATTGCACGTGTCGACAACCTTTTTTCGAAGAAGACATTGAAAAAGATGTAGGTTTTTTCATGGCATGTTGCAATTCGTGTAACGAATGGTACCACCATAAACGCTGTGAAAAAATACCGGCTAAAGTTTTTAAGAATGATAAGGACAGCAAAATATGGAAGTGCACTAGTTGTAATAAAGTTGGAAGTCATTGAAAAAAGCCATTGAAAGATTTTTTTTCGTACTCACTCGTACTGATCCCTTACGAACCTTTGAAATTTCTTGCGCAGTTAAAATATGAAAGTCAATTCAGCATGCCCTTACAGTAAGAAAATGTTTCGCTGTTGTGCGCGGAAATTGAATTTGTGCCATATGAGCTTTTCTTTTCGCTCCTCGAAAAGCTGTAATAATTTCGAGTTAAAATTATATTATGTCGAGTTGTAAGTACGGAATCGTACACCATTTAGCATCTACCTTTGATTACTTTGATTAAGTTATGCAACTATCCGTGGGTACCATATTTACAATCATACTAATCTACCGAACGCAGAACGAGAAGGTTGTATCTACATTGGCTCGTTTTACCCCGTTGGCTCGTTTTACCCCGAATTACTAAATCTTTTAAAAACAACTGTTTAAAAGCATGATTGCTGTACGGTAAAGACTCGATATGAGTATGCAAGTTGAAAAAAAAAACAACTTCTAAACCATTTCCCAGTGAGAGAATTTACGTCATGAGTTGTTCATTAATGAGTTGTTCTTATTTTATAAGAAAATTCAGGCTTAGGCTGTTCTTAATTTTTGAAACATTGATTTGAGCCTCAGGTTGTTCTTATTTTGTCTTATTTTTTGGCCAAAGCTGAGGCTCGTGTTCGTATAAAATTGTTCTTATAAAAAAAAGCGTGTATCCGATATTTCGGTTATCAAAGGCAAGAAACCCTGAGTACTAGGTTGATTTCATTCACTGTAATTGTGTATAAAACAACAAACGAAACATGATTCCAAGAATGTATCAGATCGTATTGGTTGTTATGCTGTCACGTGAGCATAATTAACTGCTGTCTTTTAATCATGAAATCTTTTTCACATCGATTCTTTTGTTTGATCAGATGACATGGTTATGTAAAGAATCAGCTGATGTGCGGTGATCTGCCTGAATAAAAAAACATCAACAGATGCTTTGATAGAAAGTCTCTTCAGCTGTATTGTATGAACTGTTTCCCAACAACAGCATTAGCAAGCCTATTAAGAATATCTTAGAACTGGGAATCCAGCTAGAGCTTGGCCTGACATCCAAACTTAAGAAGAAAAAAACTCCTGACCATGAAATGAAAACAGACTCAAGTTAGTTTTTACCTCAGAACATAGTCACAAGACTATTTAACAAAGGATGAATTTAACAAGGATGTCAAGTTAGACTTATGTAAGGTCCCAGCAACTGGGTTTAACTGCAAAAACGTTGTGTATAGTATAGGTATAAAAAAACATAGATATTTTATTTTATTTATAACATATCTATGTTTTTTTTCTGAACCTCCAAAGAATAAAATTAATTCCCGCCAAACTATTGATCGTTAAAGTGGCGCGCAATTTTTTGACGTTATGATCTCCTTAATTATGCTGAAAATTAAAACACACCGCGTTCAAAACAAATTTAAATACATCGAAGAAGTCATGTTTAATTAAGTGTTTACCTATCTAATGCGCATGCTCATAATAATCTATAACATCGCACATGCGCAGAACATTCATTATCGTATTATTATGGTTGGAAGCTCTTTAAAATTTTTATCAACAATAGAAAAGTTATCATAACACATACACAATAAAATATTGTATATCGTGCCACGCTTGTTTTCTTTTCGTATGAAAAACTGTACGATACTATTTTTATCGTAGTTGTGAAGAAATACTGAAAGGATCTGTGGATAGAGGTTTCGCTCGAAACGTAAGTTGTTTTTAAATATATTGTCGTACAATTTTTTTTCATATATAACATCCATTTAGTTTTTGCACATTTAAAAACTGAAGATATATATTTATATATGTTTAATTTTCCTAAAGCTGGAATCTTCTGTGGAGTGGTTTTTCATTGACACAAACATAAAGTTTTATTCCAAATTTATTAATAATTTCTTTTATGAGTTCATTTTGTAAGTTTGTGTAGGAAGAAATGTTGATATGAAAAACTGTCGTTTCAACCTTCTTCTACATTTGTTGAAGAAGCGATTCTATCTTAACTGTAATTTGTTTTCTAGTTTTGTTTCTTTCTATCATCCCTTGAAATAAAAATTAGAAAGAAGTAGTTCATGATAATTATGTTTAGTTCGTTTTATCTTCATGTCTTTTTCTCTGTTTTTCCTTTTTTATTTATATTTGGTAATAATATCTAAAATTAAATTTATTGTATACACGGTCACAATCGAGTTCATAACCTTTTTGCTCTAAATGTTTTATGAAGTAATTATTTTACTTTATTGTTATTAATGATAAATGTCAAGAAAACAACACGCAACATCGTTCTGTAATTCTTTTATTTTTTACTAACACGAAAGAGAAACTGACATTATGGATTATGAAAGAACACCGTGTGAAGTTCGTGCACACCTGTTTATAGAGCCTTTCAATAAATCATTCACCATTTCGTGCATTCGGTACATAGATTCAAAACAATTATGCTGAACGTTCAATACTAGTTTGAATTCAGAAAAAGTTGTTATTGAAAAAGTTTAATAGGTTCGTTTTGATAGAAATGCTTTTTTGGATTGTGTTTGACTCGAAAGAAAGAAATATCCCATTCAACAAGCAAGCCAAACCTTTTCATAATCATTATTATCTACTTGCACACTCCACAAACACGAAGAATATTATGGAGATGTGTTGCAGATGCTGAATAGGATTGGATACATGACTTTTTCGCAATGAGACCAGGATAGATAAGTAACTCAAACTTGCACGTTTCTTTTATAAACGAAGAAGCAACTTTCACGCTGAAACCATCTGACATCTTTAATCTAATAAACGACAACAAATCCGACGTCAGTACTGTCGTCACAGCTGTCGGTATTGAAGCGGCCACCTTTGATGTTCAGTGTTCTTTTTATTTGCCGTTTCCTTTACAATAGTTATGTACTGTGTATCTTCTGTCCTTAATTATCTAGACATTCAATAAGTACCAACACTGCCTTACCTTCATGTCCAAAATCTTCTGTGAACTTTTTTAATTTCATGAGATAATCGTCCTTTACAGTCGGTGTGGTTGAACTTAACGATGTTAATACATCGCACTGACTAGAATAACGAAAGTGTTCGGTTACATTACACTTGAAAACTTAAAGCACTTGAGGAAAGTGGGGCGTAAAATCATATTGTGTTTAAAGCAAAGAAACTCTTTAGACGTTTGAAGATTACGCTTTATAATGACTTTCTTCGATTTGAATGTAAAAAGTTTTTTTTATAAGAAATAGTTGTTTTAATGACGAAAAAAAAAAGGAAAACTGTCTTGCAGAACTAAATCGATATTTTGAAGAATTGACAAATTAGTCACATCAATGAATAACGAATGTCTTGGTTCCAGAAAAAAAAATTCTCAAAGAAAAAGTCTTTATGTTGAGATGGTAAATAAATATTGGTTTTTTGATTGTGTCATTTGAAGAAAATAAAATCTGCATGTCGGTGTGCTTCTTTGTTGCATAATTAACTCCCTGAATAGAAATGAGGTCAGTGACGTCATATTTCATGTTGGTTCTCATAGGTTCTCAGACATAATTTGTTGGCGTCATATTAAATTTAACATGGGTTTTCTTACAAAGCCTTATGGGTGATTATTAATTCATGATAAAAGGCATTTAACTCATTCCAATCCAACAAAACAATGAAATGTTTCCAAATTTATTTTTTTCACGAGTTTCGACTCAGATGTGGAGTTCTTATTGTTTGCCAAACAAAAGGAACGAAAGAAAAAGAATTTTCCGTTAATCCCTCCACACATTGATTTTCATCTGCTTGAATTAGAAACGCGTGTGATGTCATTAAAAGTCTTTTGTTAAAGCAATATATTTAATTCACACCTACCTTTAGAAAACTGTTAAGATTTGGAGATAATTAATCTCTGTACGTTTGAACACGTTTCCTGAAGTCACTACTGAGGTTTCTTCTTTTCAATTTTCGAATTCTTTTGAATTCATCACTTTTATTTCAATATTTGCAGAAAAGCTTCAATAACTTTGTTATCGATTCATAGAAATTAGATATTATAAAAACAAATATGCGAACTACAAGAAAAAAGAGAATTCTTATCACCACTATCAACATATTGATATGGTTGCTGAGGAAGAGAAACTCGTTACCAAGTCTTATCTTTATTCCAAGTCCTTCATATTTTGTTCTGGGGAAGAGAAAACCATTATATTAATATTTGTATTGTTGTGTTTTTTTTTTGAGTTTCCATTTTAATTTTCAGAGCAATGATTTGTAACTCTCTGATTCTCAAAGATTTAGATTTTAGCCTCGCTTCCAAAGAAGAAAGTATATCGAGCTTTTCTTTGGGGAATTGTCAAATAGAGAGTTACTTAAAGTTGTGAAATCAGTGAATAAAGAGTTAGCAACGGAATCATTCAATCGTGATTTGCTGGACAGAAACATCCTTTTGTAGACTAGAAAGGATCTTTATTATAATGAGAGATTACTTTGCTGTGAATCAACATAATATTGCATTGGTAAGTGAAGTTTAGTTCACGCAAAGGAGGGTTTGTCATCTGTGAGTTAGGTTGGTATAGCAACCAAATAGAATGCTTATATCAGTTGATAATCTGCATCCGTCAAATGCAATAGAGTCTATTTCTACTCAATCTTTCGATTTTACTCAACTTTGATATTACGAATCTCATGAAAATAGATTTAAGATGTGGTAGATTTCTGCATGTCGTTGTAATTTGATTTCATGGTGTGACATGTCATTACAGATGAAGTTTCTCATAGCAGTGTAAAAAGATTGGTTGATGAAAAAACATCTGAGTATAACAATTCGTGACGAGTGTTACATAATACACACTTTTTTTTATAAGAATAAGCTTTATAAGAATGTTCAAGATGAAATTGGCCAAAAAGTTAAGAATGTCTTAAGAATATTGACATTAATATTAATATTGATATTAAGATTTTGTGAGTTCAAAATTTATTTTTCATTTTATTCATTTTGTTTTGTATGTAGGTGCTATTTTTTTTTGTAATTATCAATGTAAACATTCTCTCACGTGGCTCTCCATTGCTGCAGGTGCTATGTTTTACCCCTTTTTTGCATTTTGAATTTTATTTTTTGTTTCTGGGCACGAAAAGTTAGGTACGGCCTTAAGAATATATAAGGATGGATGATTTTGGCTAAAAAGTTAAGAATATTCATCATGAAACGAAAAAACACCATTCTTATAAAAAAAAGCGTGTACCGAAATTGAAAATTGAAAATCAAAAATTAGAATTTTTGAGGAGGAAATCCATTATTCAACCATAGGAGAAGGACAGTTCCAAGATACGTTTTTGGATCGTGCCATCCCGTCAGCTTGAAAAGAATTTATTTTACAAATTACTTTTACAAATTACTATTTTTTTGTCAGATCATAACTGTATGAAGAGAACTTAGAGAAGAAATACAAGGGTTTATGGTAAAATGGAAAGATGTTGTTTCCTCGCCATTTATCTTACTATCAGTATTGTTTTATTCATTGATATTATATTTTTCAAGTTATAGTGAATTAGATTTAGATTTTTCTCGAACGTTATTAAAGCATTTGTCAGCAAAAAAGATGTGATAGTGAAATCTTGCATCATCTTCATCTCAATAGTTTAAATTGAGTTTTTGCTTTGATAGTATTAGTTATAGAAGTCAAAGAATACTTGGCTTAGTGATCGTTACATGATGTTATTGTGTGGCGTTTTAATAACACGTAGAATGGTAGATATTCCGACTATAAAGATATGGTGTGTGTGACCGCGGTCGTCTGTTGTTATGTGATCGTGTGCGTGCAACTACACAAGTGAGGTGTGGAGAAATTTACATCATTCACACAGTTCTAGCTGTTCATTATCCTCTTTGTCATTATATTTTCGAACTCTACTCAGGTTTACAGTTTTGACGAGATTATCATGCTGCTTTTAGTAATACTTCTGGAGACTGTGTGGTTTGAAGTCACAATAAATCATTTTATTTTCAGAAAGATTACTCCTTATAATGATTAAGCGATGACGTCATTAACATATTGTTGGTTTGAAGTATAAATATTAGAAAGTATTGTTGATTTATTTATTTGGAAGGGTTTTGAAAAGTTCCTTTACTTCAAAAATTATACTGACAACAAACATTTTGAGGTTCATCTAGTATAAGAACAATTGCTGGTTGCTGACGAAACACGAACATTTTATGGTGAGGTATTATGGTAGGTTTACAATATGAAATTGTGTTGTTTTGGGCAATGATACAGAACCTTCATTTTATTTCTTTATTTTTATGCTAAAATCATTCAGAACATTTCGATCACTATCCAGCGACCATTGTCAATTGACAATGATCGAAATGTCTTGAGTGATTTTAGAATAAAAATCAAGAAATAAAATGAAGTTTCTAAATATTATTTTCATTATAGGTTTACGATAATGTTCTATCAGATAGGCGGGATGTTTTGGCTCTTTTTCAAAGATGTATAAACAATTTTCGTTCGAGTTGTTAACTTTTTTAGAAAAACCCCTGCGATGAGCGAAGTCTCGATTATTTTAAAACGTCTCAGCTTTCCGTTAACCAAAACATCACTATTTTGGGAACAATGTCGGCATTGTTGTATGGTACAAGGATTCTCCTAGTTTCAATTCTTTCATACATAGCGACGACGGCGGATTTTAAAAGAGATCTAAATTAATTTGCCTCGTGGCTAGTTTTTTATTAATTGTTTTCCTAAACAGATTCCCACTGTGCCATTTTCATTCAGTTACGTAACCATAATAACCATAGTAAAGTCTTGTGTGTCAGTGTTTATATTTTGCTTTTAAGAGCTCTTTCATGAATCCTTGACGAGCATTGTTTCGTTTTAATCTTTCATAAGCTCACTTGTTATCGTGGTGATTATTATAAAAAAAAGTTTTATTCACCATTCATCGCTAAATACAGCAATTCTTCATAGACTATCCTTTTAAATCTCGTTTGTTTACATCACGTGACAACAAGTTTAACTGTAATTCATAAACAAATGACGTAAGCGTTTGTTGTCTTTGTTGAGAATGGTCAAACATTTAAATGGACATAGGCGTCAAGAGATCTTAACACTTCCGGATATAAATATTTCATGATTGAAGAGTTCACGAGGAAGGGAAAACATTTGTCTTGCTCGATGGAAGCATCGAAATTAAAATCATACTAAAGGGAACCGCTAACTATCCTTATCACCTGGATAACAGCTGCTTAATCATCTACGGATGTTTTTATTGGTGCTTCTGAATTGTTTTCAAAAGAAAATGGCGGATGTCATTGAATATAATTGCATTTCCATAACCCTTCAAGTTTCCATCATCGCAAAGTCATCGTTTGTTAATTAAGGTGATAGACGGAAACCAAAGTAATGATTTGAACCAAGTTGTAATGAGAACATATAAGGACCTTTTAAAGCAGTTCCAATCATTGGACAGTGAACACTTCATGACTTATTTGATTTTATTCTGAAAGGTTTTTTTGAAGGGTAATTTGAAGTGACTTAACAACGAATGAAGGGAAAGTTTAATTGAAATCTTGAATCGAGAAAAGGGGAAATACCCTATCATGAAAGTTGAAATCGAAAGTGTAAAAGGGAATTTCTGGATTGACACATGAACAATTATAAAAGAGACTTAAGGTTTGTTAATCCTTTGGCATTATCCAACAGCATCGAAGCAACGAATTGTCGTCGCCTCTCAGTTATTTTATTAAATGCAGTCTTGAAGTAAGTTATTTTCTCATGTTTTTCTGATCGGTAGAGCAATGTGGTTGGTTGATTGGTTAGTTGATTGGCCTCATGATTTGATAAATGCTAATAGTTTAAATCACATGGAAGCAATATATTCGGGTTTTTTTAATTATCTTTTGCTGATCTCATCAATACGCTTACATAATTTTCCTTATATTAAACTGCTCTTATATTGTAAACAGACATATTGATAAGTTGGATTTTAAGTCTGTTTTCAAATTTCTCTGACACATATTAAGGAAGAAAAGAAAACAATCTTCAGCATTTTTTCGACATTCTATGTGACCTTATTACGGTACGGTTATCACCTTTCTTCTTTTCATTTTTGGTTCTAACATTACCTATCCTTCACCTATTTTGGTTTTATTTCCACTCCTTACGTACAACGCAATGTTTCTTCTTCTCTTGAAGTTGTTGATTTAATTAGATGAAATTAAAGAAACTGCCCGAAATGTCTCATAATATTTTTTGCCAGCAATAAAAATTCAGTGAACCTTGAGCATGATTTCAGTACCACCGGTTGAATTCTACGCAAGAATACATTATTCAAAGTTAGACGGGGAAAGTTGTTCAATCACTGCGTGATTATTCAGTTTTTGAAAAAAGTTTCTGATCTTTAGAACTTATTAAGAGAATTTCGTGATTCTTTATATTGAAGACAGAAAATCGATTCTTGAAGCACAATCACTATGAAGTTCACATAATGATATACCATGTAATGGCTCTTCATCAAGTACAAGAGCTTCGTTATCAGTAAAAAAAATAATACCAGAATCGTTCATTTGGTTTATTATTTTTACTTTTTTGCTCTTAACCTGTTCATAAAGAGGTAAGTTTTTCTGCTCTTAAAATTTTCTTTAAAGAAGAAAACATAACAAAATGAAGAAAATATTTGAGAAAAATATTCGATAAATTCTAGGGGTCTGGGACTAGTACTACTTCTTCAACTAATTTTGTGTTTGTATTCAATATCATATGTTATTCTTAAAAGTTGAATTAAATTTTCGACCAACTGAATTCTCGAGAAAGTAAATAATACATGAAGAAGTATATGTGAAAAATAGAAAGAAAGAAAAATCTTATCTTCTTACAGAAGAAGAAAAAAAAGGAGAAAGAAATAATTTGCCATTTTATTCATTTTACTTTACATTACGAATTATTATATTTTCCTTTTTTCATTATTTCTTTTTTATTATTTATTTCTATTTAAATTTTATTCTTTCACCTGCACATCTTGTTTTTTTTGTTTCCTCTCTCTCCATTCTTCGTTTACAGTGGTGTTATTTTTTTTCAGTACATTGCATCAAACTTGATTTCTTATGCAAATATGTGGTGTTGACTTTCTCAAATCTTCTTTCGCAATATATATAAAGTGTTTTTACATCTGACTATCGAAGAATAACGTCTCTTATGTATTCGAGAGATTGTTATGTATTCGTCATTAATGAGTTTGTGTTCAGTTCTCTGCTCAATTTGCAATAAACTGGATATTTTTTTTCTGCGACGGGGGAACTTATTTGACTTAACTATATATTAGATGGCCCCCTGTTAGAAAGATCTAGCATCAATGTGTTTTCACTTGAGAAATATGGAATATTTGAAAGACTACATTTTGTCATAATTTCTCGCGTATTTCACAAATCTATCTTGATTGCTGGGAATATTTTCAAATGGATCTGTTGTTACCGATTATTTAATTGTTGGGCTTTCGTAATTATAATTGGGTGTGGGTTGTTTCGTCATGATTATGAATGATCTTCCTCGCTTTAAGAAAAAAAGGATGTGGGCTACTCAATTCAAAATATCGACTCAATATCAATAACACGTTTTCATAACGAATACGTCATTCACACAAATGTGACTAATCATCACTGTTACCACTCCTACACAGTGTCATTTTATTTAACACTTTAGATAGATAAGGGTATTTTTATTGACCATTACAAAGGAGAGCTCAAAGTGTTTTGAAAAGCATCACCAATGAAATTAATGTTATTAACTTATCTCTTTTATTCCTTTTGTTGTTGTAGCTATGTTTGTTAATTATAAAATTGTTCTTTTTCGCCATGACTGTTATAAAAAAAAGATTGGTGATCAAATTTCATTGTCTTTTTTAATTCATTTGTTCTGATGCTTTCAGTTTTTTTGTTGTTTTTTTTATCTTTTTAAAGCAAAAAAATTTAAATGGACATCAGTAGTTTTTGTTTTTTTAATACGATCGACAAAGAGATGATAAAAAATAAAGAGAAATGAAAAAAGATTCTGATAACAAGACTCGGTTTTCTGATGTGAACGTGTAATTTGTCGATATTGATGATGGTGATATCCCTCTAGTTTTTATTATGTTGTTATATTTTTCAGGATCTTTAACTGATATCCTTGTTTCTCCTACGTTTCCTCATAGATATTAGTATATATATATATATATATATATTAGTATACTGTTATGATTATACAAGTATTTTACTTGTATTTTTTTAGATTTTCCTATAAAAAAAATCCATAAAAATAGCAAAATAGTGTCGGAAAACACACAAGAGAGAGGAAGACGAAGAAAACGTTATGACACCGAATATTCAAATAGCAAGAAAAACTATCGTCCCAACATCAACTCAAATGAAAACGAAAAAGCGTGCAAAACCCAAAAATAAATCTCTGGTGACCACAGAAGATAATAAAGAAAATAACGTCTATGATCCTTTATCCATGGATCATGATCTTGAAGCTGGTGTGAGTTTGATAACGTCCTTTATACAAAAATCCAGACTTGCAAAACAGAATATGGACCTGGAGGACTTTGAGAAGAAGTTAGTTCATGATTTAAGATCAGAGTACACTGGACATTGGTATCCAGAGCGGCCAGAAAAGGGTAGTGCATTCAGGTGTTTGAGAATTAATCAAAATGGGAGCGAATCATTGATACAAAAATCAGCTCGGTTATCCGGCTTTGAGTGGGTTACTAATTGTCTACCGAAAGAGTTAACCATCTGGATCGACCCTGGTGAGGTGTCATACAGAATCGGAGAAGAAGGATCCATTTGTCTACACTATAACAGAAAAATCAACAATAACAAATTTTAAATTCAACAGAGTATGCCTTTACCTTCAAACTAAAAAACTTTACTCCCTGTTTCACTGATCTTTTTTTTTGTTGGTGCCATGTTTGCTTTTATATTTGTAGTGTTTTTGTTTTTGAATCATGACAGGAGATTCTTTCATATTGCTCGCTAGAGAGAGAGTGCTTGCTTAAAACCAGTAAAGGAATGATTTTTTTGCCGTTATTGGTGCATTCAAGTTATATGGTTAAAAAGACGTTTTGCAATTAAATTGACAAAGAGTTCGCAATAATTTTTCCACGAATTTCCTTCATTTCCCACAATAATTTTTATAGAAACACACACCCTAAAAAAGTCTGTCTTTCATCCCTGTTGGTATATGAAAAGGATTTCAAAGTCTTTTACAAATTTTAGCCATATTATTGTACATTAGATCTTTTAAATATGTATAAAATATTAAGAGCCAATTTCATCTTGGTATGTATGTATGTCAACTTTATAAATTTAATTTCTGAACCTCCATTTAAATCTCCTGTGGCGTTTTCCTCGTGGAGGGCGTATAGGAAATTTAATTTCTTGTACGTCTTTATCACTGAGGTTAAAGCCGTGTTGGTTTTTTTTATTTGGAAAGCAAACTTTTCTTACTCCTCTTGAAGTGTTGTCTAAAGAGAAATTGTAATTTACGGAATGAACTTCACCAAAATAATTTTCTTCTTGTTTTTGCACTTACACTTGCTTACAATTCGGAACACAGAAGAATGTCGTTATATTTTTCTATAAGAATTGTAAACGAAATTTATTCCCTAAAAACTGTATATAGTATGAATTTTCCACTTGTTTGTATATATGCTCACATGATGCGGTATGTGAATAGGATTTCGATGCTCATATATAGACTATGCTATTTGTACATATATACCATAGATCAAGAGAACAGGGCTGTAATGTCATGTTGAAATTTTAATAAAAAGGCAATGATAGGAAATATATGAAGTTATTCCTCTTCTACCCACAATGCTTGACATGTTATAGTCTAGACTTGGGAGCAATAATCTCCTGTAGTAAATCACTTTGTTGTTATATCGCCTGTAGTAAATCACTTTGTTGTTATATTGCCGAGTCCTCCAACAAGTGGACGTCTTGCAGTTATTATCAATCTGCACCATGGAGATGATAACGAAAGGTCCGGTTGTTTTTATAGAACACCTGAGCATGTTTTCAAAAGGATTTCACAGGACTAACACACGAAGAGCAGAAACTTGCCAACTTGATCTATTTAATGTTTTTAATTACTGCTGTGCTCTCCACCTTCACAACTATCATATGCTTCCTCCCCACTTGAAACACGTGCAGTGCAATTTCTTTCGTCCTTTATCTAAGGACAGCTTTATACAGCCGCATAATCGCCGCGTCGAATTAAACTCTTTATTAAATGCGACGTAAATTCGACTGTATAAAGTGAAAATTTAATTAAGTGCGACATAATGAATTAAGTTCAGCAGAGTTTGTCGAATAAAACGGCAATCTTCGACATAAATTCGGCATCACTTTATACAGCCGCATAATCGTCGAATTTAATAACAGTTTGAGTGAACTTCGTGAAAAAAGTGCATGAAAGTAGTGGACAGCGTGTAAGAAACACACGATGATAAATTTATTCGACATTTATGCGGCTGTCTAAAGTCATGTCGAATTTGATATGCGGCAACAAAACCTGTATAAAGTGACTGTCGCATTTTTGTCGAATTTTACCCGAATTAAAGTAATTTAATTTGACACGGCGATTATGCGGCTGTATAAAGCTGTCCTAAGGTTGACTTTTCAATAGGGTGTGCGATTTGATACATGACCACAAAATAATTGATCTGTTCAATTTCTCTTCCGTTCAAAAGCCCTTTATATCTGTTTTATGACGATTACTTCTGAAATAAATGAACATTATAGTATGACGACGACTTCAAGGAAGTGCTTTTAAAAATAGACCAATTTTCTACATAAAGGAACATATCCCTGATAAAGGTAAAGAAATTTCAAAGATTTCAATGATGTCTTTTACGAACTGTTTTGTTAAGTACCATATGTGGTTTGGAAACATTTTGATCGTGTGGAATGAATGTTATTGCTACCACGTATCATGGCGTATTACCTTATCAGAATCTTTCCGCCCGTCTGTCAAAGTAGACATTAATCGCGTCAAGGTTTCCATCATTGCTTGTATGACGACAAGTTGTGGTTACAAACACGTTGAAGGCGCTTTCTTTTTATCTACGTGATCATGTTGAATTATTGAAAACACTGGAAACATAATTTATCCATTTATGGCTATTTTGTTTGAAATTCTGCTTTTTGAATTATTTAAGGTGCACGCAAAAACGTTTTAAATTATTTTCTAAAACTGAATTTTCTCTAAGCTTGCTACGTCAGTCAACCTCCTGGTGAATACGCAACCTCGAACCCAGGGTCTCTTGCCTGTTCGAGGTTGGGTAAATACGCTTATCAAACACCATCACTTCCATTTTGTAAAACTTTTGGAAGATATATTGCGACATACGTTCTGTGTGTTCATCCATATATGGCATGACCATGAAATAGGAGCTACTTATCGTCACTTTGAAGCAGTAAAACTTTATAAAACATCTCGGAACATTTGAAGCCCTGTATATTCGAAGCATCGTGTCAAGTTGTATTATAAGCATGTTTTAACGGTGATAAACATAGTTTCTTTTCGCCAAACTAGAACAATATGAGCTACGGGTGACAGTCGGCCTTAGTTCTTAAAAAATGAAAAATGATTGATCTAAAAATCTTTCGTCATCCCTGGTCAAGCATCCCTGAATTATATCATTTGTCACATCTACTATCCTTATCAACTCGTTTGCATAATCTGCTTTTTTCAAAAAAAGAAATGCGATACATAGCGTCTATGCTAATTAATGGGAAATGTCACTTTTTGGGACATATAGTATTGGAGTCACTCTCTCGAAGAGTTCAGTGACATAGTCCTCCTCCAGTGTACCACTCTCTCGAAGAGTTAATGAAAGGTTATAAAAAGAAAAAAGAAAACAACGGCGTGAAACCAAAACAAAATCAAAGATTACGAAATACTTCGGTGGACACCTCACACACAATATGGAAATATTTGATATGCGTCAGAGGTATTCATTGATTTTGACAGTTAAAGAAGAAAAGTAAATTGAACTACTGGAATGAAATACGACGCAAACTGAATGTAAACATTGTAAAAAAAAAAACGGTCCAGCGCACCAACCAACCAACCAACCAACCAACCAACCAACCAACCAACTTTGCTGTGAAATCAAGTGAACTATAGAAGAAGATAACGTAGCTACCGCACCTGAAGAAAACAACAATCGCCAAAACAATAACGAGGTAAAATGCATAAATTGTCAAAGAATTTTTAAGAGTCAAAGAGGACTCACGCAACACCAGCGTTTCTGATTGCAAGAAGCACCTCCACCAGATGAAGTTGGGAGACCGCCACCAGTAGCTGTGGAACCGGCCGATGGCAATCAAACTATCAATCGATGCTATGAGAGGATCGTCTATTGGAAACGCAACATATCCATGCTTCATAAGGCACAGCAGGGAAAGAATACATTCGGGGAATCACCCGGTTGTTAAACGCGTGGATCGAAAAGACACCGTTACGTGAAATTGCAATGACTGCGATCAACATCATGCCGGCACTGCTGCTCCAAAAACCATCTAAATCATCGAAGAGCAAAGATCATGTGGAGGCACTCAAGAGACGCTTCAAATTATGGAACGACGGTGAATTCATGCAACTTCTTCGAGAAGCTGATACGCTACAGACGCAACTGCCTAAACCAACATCGAAAAAAGACCTGACTACGTTATCCAGAAAGTTCCGTGACTTAACGCAGAAATGACACGTGAATGGGGCTATAAAGCTGCTAGCAAACAACATGCACGGAGGTATATTGGACGACGAAACAATCAGCTCACTTAAGGGTAAACACCCAACAGCCAAGAACACGAACCCAACTGTCGAACCAATAATTTATGACGTCATAGGCGAAGACGTCATTTTCAAAGCAGCGCAACTAACAAAATGTGGATCTGGCCCATCTGGAATGGATCTGGCCCATCTGGAATTAAAGCAGATGCATGGTGCCAGATACTGACTTCTCGAGAAGTCAGTTGCCGTGGTTGCCGGAAGTGATCTTCGCACGACCATTGCGACTGTGATACGTTCTCTATGTACAACGGAAGTAACCGACAACTCCCTCACAGCACTGATGCCTTCCCGACTCGTACCGCTAGATAAATAAAATTCCAGTTTTTAGATGCGGCGTTTAATAGAGGGTGGTGTTCATTAGAGAGCGGCGTTTATTACAAAATGAAAAATTGGACAGAGGAAAACTTAAACAATAATGCTTCCTTATCCTTAAAAAGGTTACAAAAGATTGTGCGAAAATGTTTTACAGAAAGAAAACCTATGTACACAAAAATGTCAAAGAAGAGCAATTTCACTGTCGCAAGTTTTATGGCAATTACTTACACATCAAAATATTCATGCAAACGTGAAAGAATTTGTTGATAAAAAACAAATAAAACTATTAGCTATTAAACCAATTCTTGTTTAGCCTGTTTTCTAATAAACGGCCCTTTTCAATATGCGGTGTTTATTGGAAGGCGGCGTTTATTAGAGGGCGGCGTTTACTACAAATGTTCGGCTAGAACATTCGGCTTTACGATAACATTGTAAGTTGAACATTTATAGATGATAATATTGCTTGTTGATACCTTTGAAAATTTAAATTCAGATCAAAGCTTCTGAACATTGTGTTTCTGTGAGGAAAAAGAAAAAAACTGTAGTAAGCCATGTTTATTCAACTTGGTGTTGTATTTTGATCCACTCTTAACTGTTTTTATTTCCACACACTGGATGTTGTTCATTGTATCTGGGTTAAGTTACCTGAACATTTTGGAAAAGTTTAGAAGATGCCTGTTACGTATTTCTTGTTGGTTTTACTTCCTAGTACTTCTTTATACTTTTGAAAAAGCTATTTTTTTAGATCATTTTTATTCATGCTCTTTTTGCCACTATGAGTGTCAGAAATGTTTTTGAATCTGTACTTATGCAAAAAAAAACTGGAAATGATTGATTCATAAAATATTTTGTTTTCCTTCTCTTTTCTATCTCCATCCCACATTCGCAAAATCAAATCCCGGAAGACACGTTATCAGACCATCAAACCTGACCTTGTTTTGACTTTTTATATTGTGACATTACTTGATATTAAGTTTTTCATAACTGAAAATTGCTATGCGGCAATTTCTGATAATCTTCATCAAATTACCACATCAAATTTATTATTATTATTTTTATTTTATTATTAATTATCTTTCAGGCACTTCCATATTTCACAATGGCTATTCGTCCTATTAAAATAAGCATATTTAAATAAAGAAATAATTTATTATAAAAAAATATACCGTATAAAATATAATTTTCAAAAGATACTGGCAAAAGACTGCGAACGGAATTGGAATCTTGTACTTGGTTGGGAACTTGGAGAAATTGAAAATTTGAAACTGACTAAAGTAGTAAAAGTTGATTGGAACTAAATGATCATGGAACTAGCAGTATTGACATTTCGGCAATCATACCAGATTCCTGAAGATGCATAAGAAGTACATTTTTAATAAGGATATAAGGATATTCAGTCTTCATGTCTCTGTGAAATTTGCGAGCACATGGTTTACCTCGCCGGCCGAATCTCTTACTAATGCAACATGTGGATCTATTTGGACTGATGTACATGCCTTAGTTGAGATGTACTCGTGCGATTCTTCTTCCAAGATTTGCATAAGCCAGCCGGCACAAAACGTTTTTGAAACCTCTTTTTTTGGTGTCTTTATGGTTTTGCAAAAAAACTGCTTTTTTATGTGGTGTCAAAAACGCATTTAAAACTGACTTTTGAAGTCGTGTTTTTTCTACGAGGCAAACGAGGCAAGGGAGCACAGTGGGGGTTTGGGGGCTTGAGCCCCACCAACTTTTTTGTCAATTATGAGAAATTTGTTTTTACCTTTCCTAAAAATTGAAAATCATGTTGAAATTATAGATTTTGAGTGCTTTTATAGGCAATCCAGAGCTAGTATTTTCTTGGCCAATCGACCACAACATAGAAATACGAAAAGAGATAGAATAACATCAAACTTTAGCTCACCTTAGCTCTATTCAAATTTCTATTCAATTTTCAAACAATGAGAATCCATGCGTGTTGCCTCGCCTCATTCTCTTTTATGCAATGTTTATTATTTTTTAACTACTCGGTAAAATTTGAAGTAAAAACCGAAAATTTTAAATCAAAAACGAGTATACTTAACAAGTTTATTCGTAAAAACAAACATGCTATGCTATTAGGGCTTCTAAAAGCTACTTTTTTTAGAAAATCGGAACTGAATTCGTTTTTTCGTTTTTATGCTATAATGAAAAACATATTTTCGACTTTTCATTTCACATACTCGGACGTTTGTTTCATTATTTTACGAACTAAAAGCGTTTTCAAGTTGTTTTCACTAGTACGACCTCCTAAGGAATATAGAATGTTGTGGTGTAAGGATCGGGACTGAAACTAATTGGCGTCCTCTTAATTATGGTCATAAATATTGTTTACACTTTCTTAATTGTCGGCGAATAATTATCACGCCGAAAAAATAAATCTACCAATCAAAATCTCTGGTACATAATAATAGCACACGTGCACAGCTGTATATTTTTAAGTTTGTAAAAACAATCTTCTATTGTGCAGAGATTGAGTGAGAAAAAAGTTATGTTTCTGCCAAACCAGATTATAAAGATATTTGCTATACTTTTACGGAAACCTTCCAGAAAAAAAAGTTGAAGTATATTTCTCCAATTTTAGGCAGTCGGAATATACATTTTATACATAAATATGTTTTTAATGCCATTTATATATATCAAGGCATATTTACGACAAAGCAGTGATGATCTCTGTTTCATCAGAAAGCTGACAGCTTATCCGGAGTTCGTTCAAACAGAAATATTTCCACTTCAAAACATACATGTTCATTACGAGAGTCAAGTGTACTTTCGTCAATGTTATTGTCGTCATTTATATCAACATCAATTTCAAAATCTTCAATATGATTTTACATATTTGTTTAGTTGATCAATAGAAAGCAATGAATACGAATATTAATCTCGTCAAATCGTAAAACACAAACTTATTTTTCGTTATGTTACCATCTGAATAATTCTAATAATTTTCATAATTATGCAGAATTGATAAAAAGACATTAGCTGAAGTCCCACATTCTGAAAAATTAACAATAGATCTCGAGATCTGAATTACGACTTTTATTACGGGGAACAATAGACTTCCATATATAGCGCGAAATTTTAAATTTTTAAAATTCAACTTTGTATACGGCCACCAGTAATTACAACACGGATGGTACAAAGGAAATTTCATCGATGTTATTCTATCTCTTTTTGTATTTCTATGACCACAACCACCATGGTGGGTGGGGCCTCTTTCGATAATAGAGATTTATTCTTTCAGTTATGGACGCGTATTCATGCATTCAACTCGCTCGTCGGAATTTGTTGAATGAATATCAGGCTTTCACGCATTGTATATTTTCGCTGGCGAACGGGTGATTCCACCCACGCACCCACTCCGCAAACCTTATTGATATTTTATGTTTTTGGTATAGGGCGGATATGGCGTTAATCTACGACCAACTAGATTCGTGTAATTTAGCACAAATACAAACCCAAAGCGGAAATGGCGGGAGATATTTTGTTTTTTCCTCTTTTTGTTATGTGGTATTTCTTTCCTATTCTACCGACAAAAAGAGTCCAGTGGTGTGGTCGGCTGCTTGACTTTCGGGGAAACAGAATACTCACCTATATAATTTAAATGACCTTCATAAAGCTTTTGTGCAGTTTGTTTTCCTCCAAGAAAGAATATTTCCACCATATTAGTGTACGTATCTCAACATTATTGTAAAAATTCGCTATATATAGTTTAAAAATAAATTTATTCGGCACTATGATGCACTTTCGTACCTCTCTAATATTATTCATGATTCTAATGCAGAATTCCATGCTGATTATGTACCTGAACTGAGTCTCAAAAAAATCAACACAACAGGTTAAGGTTAGAGGGCTAGGGTAGGGTCTCTCGGGGTTTAGGGTGTTACGTTTAGATATCAATAAGTAAGTGTTAATTCTGCATCAGAATAATTATGATCATAATCATAAATTCTCGCAAAAAATCCATTTTTTTCGATTCGCGAAATTAAATTCCCGCAAAAATTTCTTCCCTTAACCCATTAGGTACCATGAAAAGGGATTTATGTGTTTATATTAGTCATTTGAGTATTCATCTAGTTTTATCCTGAAACCAGTTTATTCGCTGGTCCCATTTTTCTACGCACAGTGTAAGTGCCTAAATTTTCAAGTTGCCCTGAGGCAACACAGGGACTGTTGCCTAAAGGCAACTTTTGGCAAACACATGTATCTTCTCTTTATGATATTTGAATATTACTGTGCATAGTGCATTTTATTATATGCAACTCAGTAACAATTACTCAAAATTCAATTAGTGCAAATTCGTGATCTTTATAGTGTTGCCTGCGGGCAACGCGGGGTGTCAAGCAGAAACTACAATTAAATCATTTGTTCAGTCCTTTTCAAGTTTTAGTTCATTTAGAGGATAAAATAATTGAAGGGATAAACTAGCTGCCACTTATTTAACCCCTTAATGTTGCCCTGGAGCAACACAGGGCGATATAAATCAATCGAACAATTGGAACATGATATTTTCTATGAATATAAAGAAG
Source organism: Turritopsis dohrnii (assembly GCA_027922465.2). Lineage (NCBI taxonomy): Eukaryota > Metazoa > Cnidaria > Hydrozoa > Anthoathecata > Oceaniidae > Turritopsis > Turritopsis dohrnii. The sequence continues at coordinate 271,125 of BQMF02000376.1, read as the reverse complement.
CATTATCCTAGATATGAATATTTTTTTTTAAATTAATAAAAAAATCTTTGTGCTGAAAGGAAATTATTTTGGAAAAATTATAAGTGAACTGCCTAAATAAGAAAAATTGGTCAAATAGTCCCAGTAAGTGATTGATACCATTAAAACGTATTTCCTGAGGGACTCGTTTTGCTACACGACTGTTAAAAAATCTTGCCTCGGTTGATTTAACAATACGCTTTTGATAAGAGTGGTTTTTCAGGTAACTGGTGGCGATAACACATACAGATGCTCTAGAAGAGTGCACTCCTTCTCTAACAGTCTGTACAATATCCAGGAATTGTACAAACTGACCTGAAGACAATACACAAATATAGGCCAGTACCACTTTCTATTTCTTATACATGGGCGGTAAGCAGCTAATGATTGATCCATTTGATCGTTCAGAAAAAAACCATTAAATGCATCCTAAAACATGAGGCTGTTATATAGGATGATTAAAAGCAGCAAGTTATGCAATTTGTGGCTTCTAAATATGCTAATACGACAAGTTTGGAAAGTTTTATTAATTGTTACTTTTGAGCAACACTCCTCGCGTTGCCCAAATGCAACTTCAACTTTCAATTATGATTGTAGCCTTTGACGTAACCCATTTTGTATGGAATTTTTTATAAAGATGCACTTTAAGTATTGGAGAATTGAACCAAGATATAGAATCTCCAATTCAAGATCAGCATTTTCATCGTTAAAACAATTTCTGTTGCAAACTGGCAACACGAAGAAAATTTCAAATTTCCCTAGCAACTGCTAGTTCTTGTTGCTAGGAAGATTTCAATATCGTCAAATACACAGTAGATTTTGACAGAACACAATATGACCATTACATAGATGTAGTTACTTGAGCCCAATGTACTGAAAACTATCTGTAATGCACCTACAAAGTTTTGTTGCCCTCAGGCAACACGGGTACCTAATGGGTTAAGGTTAGTCAACCATTACTTCTGAAACTTTAGCATCATTTACCTTTACATATTTCTTCTATTTCAGTGCAAAAGTTTACATTAACTAATCTTATAGAAATAATCTGATCTTTCTTTGAAAACAAAAACATATAGATTATATATAGGGTGACTTCGACCAGCTTATAAGAAGCACCAAATTGCTTATATATAATTATATTTGGTGGTGTTATTAAAAAGATATTACAATCAAAATTAACATACAAAAATCATTGTTAGAAGACATTTGTAATGATAACAAAAGTTCAGTTTATACACAATCGCGTTATAGATTTAATTTTTTATGGTAGAACGAAGCATTTATTGATGCATTGGTCCAGGCATCTGCTTTGTTTTACGCATAATTGACAATTTTGAGACTTATTATAACAGAAAAAGCACACTTATCAAAATCTCTTCTGTGAAGTCATTTAAACATCTCATGAGAAACAAGGACTTTTCACAAAGTTCTTGTGAACATTAATTAATTGCCAATATAAAACATCTTGGTGTTAGCAGTTTATTTTCACTGATCGAATCCACCCTGTTTACAATATCGATGATGCTATAAGGATTATTTATAAAAACATTTGTGTTTTTTACTTGATAATCTATTTATCTATCTATTGGTCATGAACATAGGCACACTGGGTAAATGCTCTTATATACTTAGTTATCAAGAGGCCATTCTTTAATGATAGTAACATAACATTCTATTTTTGAAATTTGTTTGATTTTTAGTTTAAACAGTTTTATATAACTTATAATTGACATCAGAAGCAAAAAGCTTTTTTGAGTGAATGAAGTAACTTTTTTCAATATCTTCGTCATTCACCATGAAACCTTTGCGCAACATAAAGTTTAAAACCTTAACTTCTGTTCAGTTTAATGGCAACAAACCAATTCAAGAGATGAAAATGTTTATGAAACTGTTATCAATATATATCTGTAATCAAATACTATTTACACAGATTTACCCTCCTTACTATATGAACGCTAGACAAGATTTACCCTCCTTGTTTATAAACGATGGAATTACAAAAGTTGACTAGAAATAAAAGTGACTATAAATGATGCATCCTATAATTTAAGGCCAAATTAAAGAAAACAAACCATACCCCATGAAAGAAGTAATGGCTAGTTCAGGACTTCAAAATTCTGTCTTCCTGGTCATGGTATCTGGCCAAATCGAATCTGCATCAGTGAGTTATTTTTTCACCATTTATTTTCATTGAAAATTAATAAACTATTCAAGGGATCAAAGGAAAGCCAATTGTAGTCCAAATTATTTTTAGTTTCCAACTTTTGATGAACTGTACTGCAAGTGTAGTTTTGTGTATGGACAAGACTGGGTCATAACATCAGTAAGTAAAAATATGTTATTTATTTATTTATTTATTTAAGATTTTTGATACAAAATATCTTATCATTCATTCGATGTTTATAGGGTTCGGAAGAGGGGCTGTCACAAGTCACAGCGAGAGGCATTGATAAACGTCAGTTATTTGTGTGGAATTTTCCTCTGGATGTTACTTTTAAAAGTACAAGCCCGTTTGGCTGTAAGTGTAACGCCTAGATGTAAAATGTAAAGCAGTCATATGTAGCTGATAGAGACAAATGGATCTAATATTAATGCTTTACATTCCTTGCTCAATATTGTTCCAATGACATGAAATCAACTTGAAGCAGATTACAAGTTTAGCATTTTGTTGGACCTTTCTTTGGACCTAAACCTTGCTTTAGTTTACTTACTTGATTTACTTGATATTGTTTTTGTGAATCCTCACACATCTAACTCGTCGAGTCCAATGCAGTTCTTCATATCTGGAAGGCTGTTTGAGTCAGCTTGCCTGAACTGGACATACCCTGGAATAAGAGGGTGATCAGGCACAGTACGCAGATATTTATCAAGTTTTGTTTTGAAGACGTCCTTAGCACAATTGGTACAATTCCTTAGTTCACTAGGAAGCCCATTGAAGAGTTTTGGACCACGAAAAGCAAAGCTGCTAGCGATCAGATTTCTGTAGGGCCCAAGCTTGGGTACTCTGGTAGAACAGTTTCTACCAAGTCTCTGGTGTGTATAGTAGTTTATACCACCAACCATCTGTCCGCCCTCAGTGCGTTGAAAGTTGGGCACCAAACCTTCTAGAATTGACCAGATGTAGATTACTTGTAGCGTTCTCTTCTTCTTTCCAGGCTGTAGAGCTTTAGACATTTCAATTGCTGCCAGTAGGATAGATTATGCATGCTCTTGATTTTTCTGACAAAAGCACGCTGGACCATCTCAATCTTTTGTATATCTGATCTTCTTGTTGGTGACCATAATTGGGAGCAATAATCAAGATGTGGAATAACAAGCGCCTTCCAAAGAGTTAACATCACATTCTTTTCTCGTGACTTGAAAGTGCGTAGAATCCATGCGCTGAGATCAGAGCATTTCTTTACTACAGCATTTATATGTTCCTCAAATTTGGCATCATCGGTGATGATCACCCCCAAATCTTTGACATGTTTGAGGGTTTTGATAATGGTGTTGTTGTCTGCAAAATAGATGGAATTTTCTTTAAGTTTAGCATCTTTACCATATGACAGCTGTTCAAACTTTTCACCATTTAGATTCATGTTGTTATCAGTTGTCCAGGCATAGACCTTGTTAAGATCATGTTGGAGTTTTGATGGACTTTAGCAGCCTAGTATCGTCTGCAAAACAAGAGATGATTGCAAATTTAACTTTCTCATCAATATCTGCGATCATTATGATAAACAAAAGAGGTCCAAGGACTGACCCCTGAGGCACGCCAGATTTAACTTCTGTTGGATCAGAGAGGTGACTGTTGACTGACACACATGCTGAGTTCTGTTGGTGAGAAACGATTTGATCCAACTTAACAGTTTACCATTGATTCCAAGGCTTTCTAGTTTCCGCAGCAGGATGGTGTGGTCGACCTTATCAAAGGCCTTGCTGAAGTCCAGGTAGATTGTATCAACATTGTAGCCATCTTCCAATAGGGAGAAAACAGTGTCCATGTGGGAAAGTAATTGGCTCAAACAGGACCTACCTGCTCTGAAACTGTGCTGATTCTGGTTGAAAAGGTTATTTTCTTCAAGGTGGTCTATTAATTTCCTCACAATCTTTTCAAAAAGTTTTATCACATGTGACGTTAGTGAAACCGGACAGTAGTTGGCTGGATCTCCTTGATCGCCTTTTTTGAAGATTGGGGAAATGATGCTTGTTTTGAGAATCTCCGGAGTCGTTTCTTCATCCAAAAATTTTCTTTGCAACAGGTAAATGGGTCTGGAGATGGTGAACTTGCATTCTTTAAGAAACACAGCAGGCACACCATCAGGCCCAGCAGCTGAATTGTGCTTCAGAGTATCAATTTCTTTCTCAACATCGTCAATTGAGAAATCAAAGTCTGAAATCTTTGAAATATTTGGTTTTTCCCTGATTTGTTTGTATTCATTGAGGGGGTCACTGAAGACTGATTTGTATTGCATCTGTAATAACTCCGCCATTTCTTTATTGTCATTTGTTAGTTTGTTGGTCTTTGGGTTGAGCAGTGGGCCCACTTTTGCTTTAACCTTTGAGAATTTTTTCGCATAGGAAAAGAAATATTTTGGATTGACTTTTATTGCTTCAATAGCCTTCATCTCTGAGCAATTTCGTTCATCACGGTAGGATTCTTGAAGCTTCTTTTGAATGATAAAAAGTTTTTGCTTGATTTTTTTTTTTTTGCTTGTTGGAATGTGTAAATTTTTTTGTGAGTTTCTTCCTGCTACGCATCAAAATCTTTCTGTCACGTGGAATTTGGATGGTTTTGTTCTTCTTTTTTCGTGATGGAACATAGTCTTTTAGTAGGTTGTCACATATTGAAATGAATTTTTTATAAGACTGATCAGAATTTAGTTATATGAATTAACGATATTAATGCAAAGGTTCTTGTCGTTTTAGGGCCTCAATTAGTGGTCAGTTGCTATGGACCTGATGCTTTTGGGACGGATGTTGTAAGAGGTTATGGAGCAATTCATGTGCCTATTACACCAGGATGGTATGCAGTCTTTCATAATTGTATTTTTGTTTCAAATAATTCCAGTTCTTATATGTAACTGAGTTTTCTATACTTTCTCTTAGCCATACTCGTGAGATACCGATGTTTGTTCCAGAATCATCTTCTTTATTGCAAAAATTTACGGCGTAAGTGTGGCCTTGCTTTAATTCTCATGTCATCAAATTTTTTAGATTGGTTCCTACTGTGCGTTCGATGAACTCTTTCGTTATTAGTTCATTTATTTTCCGCGTAGTAATGGTAAGTCAACTATCGGATGAATCATCGAAAGTCAAACTACTTTCAACAAACAACCGAAAGATTAAATAATGGAGTGGAAACTCCATGCGATAAGGTTTTTGATTAGAATGAAAACGAGTAGTGGAAACTATGAGTAAACCTTAAGTCCTCTCTATGAGTAACCTTTAAGTCCTCTCTATGAGTAAACCTTAAGTCCTCTCTATGAGTAACCTGAAGTCCTCTCTATGTGTTCCACGAACTCTCCTTGTTGTCTTTATAACCCAATATCAGTTTTGTGTGGTTAGAACAAATCCTCAGATCAAGAACTGTATGAACTTTCGAGATTTTCTTTTGTTAAAATGTATTTTAATTCTATTTAAGTTGGTTCTTTGGAAGACGACCGGAATTTGTTGATCCCAAAGTCGTTGCTCAAGGGGAAGGAAGAGAAGGTACGGATAAGATATTGGAGTTACGAAACATTTCACACACTTTGTGACGTCACTACTCACATTTATTTTAGTTACTCGAGTACGCTCACAAGGAACCGTGAAAGTTCGATTCAATATCGTGACACGTAACATGAAGAAACTTGGTTACGATTCCGAACCAGTCACCGTGCAACATCCATATGTTCCTCCAGGTGCCGCAAGGAGTATTCCTGCAACTACTGAAGGATCGCAGGACGAATCTCTGTAGGCGACTTCCAACGACTCATCAGCCGCCAAACGATATCTAGAGGCACGCTGTCCAGCTGGAGAAATTGAGTATTTCTTGAGAATTTGTTTCATCACGTGAAAACTGACACCTGTGACATGTTTTTAAACTTATTTTTTAAAGAATTCCTGTATCCTTTCTCGGGATGTTTTTTACTTGTTTATACGGTCGGTTGTAAGATACTATTTTATCTGTATATATGGTCATTTCTAATACATGTCTACAAAATTTCCAACACAATACGTAAAGTATAATGCAGTTTATATCCCCTTGTTCGAGAAAGAAAGTGGTTTATCTCTGTTTCGAAAGCAACGAAGCAGTCGATAAAAAGGGAAGAAATGTTCGCGGGAAGAATTTTACTTCGGCGCTAATCGCGAAATTAAATTACGCGAAAATTCGATTTTAATTTACATCAGGGTGGCCACTGGTCCTGGAAAGTCCTGGAAAGTCCTGGAAAGTCCTGGATTCGATTTTAGTCCTGGAAAAAGGTCCTGGAAAACTAGTTTTTTGAGCAAAAGTTTTGGAAAAGTCCTGGAAAACGATTTTTTGTTATTTTGTTTAAGTCAAGCATAATTAGACTATTAGTTTTCTTTATTAGCTTTCCGCTTAGTTATTTTATCGGTTAATATTTTGAGTATCATTTCTATAACCCTTCTCGTCTCTTTTTTGCCTTTCGTGTGCTTTGAATTTTCTTTGTTTGTTTTCTTTTTGGTAATAAAGAATAGTATAATATTTGGATATCTTATTTTCGTTTTAGACAGGATAGAAAATGTCAGCTAAAAATAAATGTATCTTTAATGAATCCTGGCTCAGTGACTCTAGATTTTCTCAGTGGTTAAAGAGGAGTGGTAATAGTACTAAAGCTCGTTGTAGTTATTGCCAAAAGGACTTTGATATATCTAATATGGGAATTGCAGCATTAACAAGTCATGCAAGTGGTAAAAAGCATAGTGATATTTGTAATTCAAGACAATCGAATTCAGGAGCATTTTTTTTTCAGAAAAATACATTTGGACAGAAGCAGTCATCAGAGCAGAACCAGAAATTGGAGCAGAAAGAATCAGTTAAGTCAAGAACTGTAGAAAGTATGATAGTACCAGCTAGCACATTAAGAGCAGAAGTGTTTTGGAGCTTAAAAGTTGTTTCAAGTCATTTTTCTCTCAGGTCATGTCTCGGACTGAATGATCTTTTTAAAGCCATGTTTATAGACTCTGAAATCGCTAAATCTTTTCAACTTAGCAAAACTAAATGTGGCTATCTCATAACTTATGGACTCGCACCGTATTTTAAAAATATATTATTAAAATCAATAAAATCTTCAGATTTTTTTGTCTTATCATACGATGAAAGTTTGAACAAAGTTTTACAGGAAGATCAAATGGATGTTCACTTTCGGTTTTGGGATAATGATAAGGACGAAGTTAGCACTAGATTTTATGACTCCCACTTTTTGAAACGTGCGAATGCTGAGAACCTTTTTGAATGTCTTCAATCGTCACTTAAAGAAGTAGTATCAAAAAATCTACTTCAATTATCAATGGATGGACCGAACACTAATTGGAAAGTCTTGGATTTGCTTAATGACGATCGAAAAGAGAATGAATATGCAACAGTTTTAAACATAGGTTCATGTGGATTGCATGTGATTCATGGTGCTTTTAAGACTGGAGTGGAAGCCACAGATTGGAGTTTGAACAAAATAATGAAGGCTATGTGGAAGCTTTTTGATGATTCACCTGCAAGAAGAGATACCTACATTGAAATTTGTGAAGTTTGCAAGTTCCCGTTAAAGTATGATACCTTTTATACTTTTAATAATGTTTCTAATTTATATAATCCTTTTCTTGATACTAGCATTCTACAAAAACAATAATTTTCCTGCAATGTCACCCTTATTAAATGCAACCAAAACGGTACTTAAATTATTTGCTCTTTAAGGATTTTAAACAATTTTTTTAGGTTTACTTCGAGATCATTTCATTTATTTTAGTACTGTTCAAGATTTGCTTTATTATCTTGTTTTGAGTTTCTTTTTGATTTAGGTTATGTGCTACACGATGGGTAGAAGATGAAGATGTAGCCAAGAGAGCGATAGAACTCTGGCCAAATGTAGTGAAAGTTGTAAAGCATTGGCAAAGTTTATGTAAAAGCAAGCGCCCAAAGAATGCTTCATATGAATTATTAGTAAAGCACCATCTAGATAAATATGTCCCACTGCAGATGCAATTTTTTCAAGATATTGCCTCACAACTGAAAGTTTTTTTGGAAGTCTTTCAAACAAACAACCCAATGGTGCCATTCCTTGAGGGTTCTCTTGTTGATATTTTTCAATCTTTAATGAAAATGGTTGTTAAACCTGATGTTCTTCAAGAGGCAAATACGAGTCAAAAATTAGTCAATCTGGATTTGTCAAAATCATCAAATCTAGTTGCATGTGAATTGATAAAGCTTCCGACTGCCACTAAAGCAATGTTATCTACTGCCAGCTTCAGTACTGATCAAAATAAACGATTGTTTAAAAAAAATTGTAAGTCAATGGTCGTTGCAATGATAGTTAAGTTGCAGGAACGGAGTCCTTTGAAGTATGGTCTCGTTCGATTTGCCTCCTCATTATCACCTGAAGTTATGATCAGCAAACGAAAGAGATGTGTTGATTTCTTTGATAAAATAGTTGATGGTTTATACAAAGCTGCTTGGATATCATCTAAAGAAGCTGATGAGGCTAAGAGGCAGTTTTTTAAATTTTTGGATCTAGCTCATAGTGAACTTAAAGATGAGTTTTTACTTTATGACCAAAAGAAGATTCGGCTTGATCATTTTTTTCGTAAATTTATGACTGGAAACGCATCCTACAAGCACTGCTGGAAAATCATTAAGTTGGTGCTCACTCTATCCCATGGGCAAGCTGCTGTGGAAAGGGGGTTCTCTGTTAATAAGGAAGTCCTTGTGGAAAACTTGAAAGAACTTTCTTTGGTAAGTCAAAGACAAGTAGGAGATTACTTGCAGTATATTGACAAACCAATCTCGGAAGTCCCCATCCCTAATGAACTCCTGAAAAGTTGCAAGTTGGCTCATTCTCGATATGTAGCTGCTTTAGAGAAGCAGAAAGATCAAGCTGTCCAGGAGACCAAAAATCTTAAAAGAAAATTGAAAAGAGAAGAGATCGCAAATGTCAGAGAAAAAAAAAGAATTCTTGAATCAACAATTCAATCAATGGAAAACGACATTGTAACTTACAGTTTAGCTGCTGAAAAGGAACAGAAATTAGAACTTTTAAGCAAAGCTAATGCATTTCGCAATAACGTTAAAGAAAAGAAAAAAACACTATCTGATCTCGAGGAAGTCCTTACTAAGCTGACAGAAGAAGAGCAAAACATTTAAATGCTGCTCAAACTGTTAATATTCTGCTTATTGTTTTTTTCTGTTATAGCTAACAATGTTCTACTTCACAAGTGTATTCTTTGATATTTGAAACTTATGTTCTCTATTCGTACAACGCTATGTTCTGAAATAATGGTTACCTTATTCTGCTTGCAAGTCAAAGGTTCTGTTTTGCATTAGTTCTTGCTTTAAGAGCAAAGAGTCTTTCTGATTAATTTCTTCACTTAGTTAAAGTTGTGTATATCAAGTAATTTTTCCAAGTTGCTAAAAATATAAGTTTATTTATAATCTGGATCATAGTGTAAACAGAGTATGTTTCACCTATTTATGTACCTTTGTGGTCAAATGTTGATACAAGATATATTAGTTTATTTTGTTATTTATTTTGTTAGTTCTTTTGTGCATTATGTTGTATAATGAAAGTTCTGTACCGTAGCTTTTAAATAAAGAAAACTTGTTGATGTTAAACGCAAGATAATTTAATTCCTTTTATTGCCAGATCATCTGAATGGATGTCCTGGAAAAACTATAAAATGTCCTGCAAAAGTTCTTGAAAAGTCCTGGAATTCAGTCTTAAATATGAAGTGGCCACCCTGTTACATGTTAAATAATAAACGAACAAACGATTCACGACTCAAAAAGGGAGGCATTTTTTCTGTTAAGTATTTGTTTGAAATCCGCGAAATTAAATTCTTCCCTAAAGGTAACTTTCCCAACAAATTTTCAAACGCCCATACATCAACTAATTTCAGAGCTCAAACGTCCATACATCAACTATTTGAAAATCAACTGTTGAGAGTGTTATCAATACGTGCACCTTCTTCAACGGTCGTGTATTTATCAAGAAGCTTTTCCACATAACAGGTGGTGACGTAATCATTCGATACAGCCCATTGATGGATTGCTTTTATCATGTGTTTCACACGTTCGTCAGTTTTGTTTCGAATTTGTTGGATGGCGAACATAAGAAGAATTAATACACTTTCTTCGGGATCAGGATAACAAAAACCCTGAAAAAAAACCAATTCATTTTTTATCAAGGAAACATATCCGCAAAGATATAACAACCTTCTTACGATGAAACTGCAATCCTCGAATTTTGTTTTGTTAGGGGTTGTTCATACGGAGGTTAGCCGGGCTAGCTCACTTAGCAGAGATCTCACTGTCATTAAGAAAATTTTATAAAAAATAAATTTGTGTTCATATGAAAAGCGGGCTAGCTCACTTAAGCGAGATCTCGTTTCATGTGACCGGGAAATTTGTTCATATGAACACACCAGGCCGCTTTGGTGGGATAGATTTTATACAAGTGCGCATGCGTCAAAATTCGAATTATTGTTTACGTGATTTAAACAACATTCTCCAGCCCAGTCAAGTGGGATGAGAAAAGCCATATATGAACACATATCTCGGCGGGCGTCAGTTTGAATGCCAATATGTTGTCAAACTATTCCGCCCCGCCTCGTTTTGATACGTCACACGCTAATAACTTGATTACAGATTTTTCTCAACTGCAATCGATATGAGACAGTTTCTGAACAAAACGAGGCCGATAGGATAACTTAGAAAAATGGGTTATCAAACTGAAACTGAGAAAATGCAAAAGTACTTTTACAAAAGTTTATAATCTTTCAAATGAAAATAGTTTTCTGAAGGACGAGTAAAACAAACCTTTATAACTTCAGGAATATCGAGGAGTTCAGCCGTCAATTTTCGATTCAAAATTTCCATATTTGACGTCGTATCAATGGCTACCACATCATCACGAAAATAGTCCGTAACCTTGGCAACAACATCTTCCAAACAATCGTGAACAGGGTCCACGGTCTTGGATTTTGTTCGGATGTTTTCTGTCAACAAATGTTGCTTCAACCTGCGCTTAATGTCGACCTCGAGAAGTTTTTCCTCAATTTTCGCAAGTTTTTTCCGCAATTGAAAACATCTCACATGACTTTGTGAGAGTAACATACAAGCGCTATAGGCAAGCATTGAAAATCCGTCGTAATTGTCTGGGTTAATATTACAAGAGCTTTCCTTTGTCACCAGCGAACTGTGATCTAAACATTTCGTTTCCATGGTAACATACGTAACACAGTGACCAGTCTGAATGTGTTGAAATTTGTTTTCAACATGGCAGTCATTATTTTGATACCAATTCCACCATGCAAAATACAAAGTACCAAGGTTTGAGTAAGCAAGGAAATTCGTGTAAACACTTTGTACGCCATCCAGTTGTTTTTTTCCTTTGAACTTTCTTAAAAGGTTCTCAAATGAATTGTTTCTCGGGAATAAGACCTTAAAAAGTTGAACTAAAGAGGAATGGTAACCAGTCATCACAAGAAACTCGAACGCTTGAAGCCATGCTTGGAAACCGTATTTCAAATCGTGTGATAATAGTCCAACTATGCCAGCTAATATAAAGTTGGAGACACGTTGAAAAATCTAAACAAAAATGGCAATCTGCTTTCAGTTTTAGTGTTTTTGACCGCAAAAAAGGATTTTGTGTCATTGTAGCGATGAGAAAAACATACTTGACTGGATGACAAACCACTTCTTCTGTGATCGCTCACCAGAGCCTCGATCGATCGGGTTGAAAGAAATTCAAAATTGTTCACATTGTGTTCTGCAATATGAAGATCTTCTTTTAGAGTTGAGAAAGTTACATCCAGAAACGAACCAGTGAAATCTATACATAAAACGTAACAAAAAATGTTTTTTAAAAAAGTCAATAGAGAAATCAGTAGAAGGGTACAAGAGTACACAGTGAGTGTTGATTCCAGATCAACTGAATCACAAAAGATACTACTTATGAGACGGAAGCTACCTGTTTCAGAAGGTCTATAATAACGATGTGATGCGTGATTCGTATTGGTCGATGAAACTAAATCTGATCCATCCATATAATGGGCAAATAACTCCCCAATGACAGCTTGCATGTGGAACAACTATAGTAAAAAACTATGGTAAAAATTATCAAAACAAACATGGTAACTCGCGTTGAGAAGGGAAGATGTGACTGCTCCAAATGACAATACGCGGTAAAGAACTCCACAAACAAATAACAACAATCTACAACTTACGTTGATTTCATGATATCTTGACATGAGTTGCTGACATGTGTCCCAACTATGTTCCTCCAGCAGCAATTTGATACAAGGTGCCAAATATTCCGACGAAAGGTTTTCCAGAGAATAAAGATCAGCAACCTATCAAGATGTTATCTATTATTATTGTTAACAAGTCCATATATACACTTCGTTTTACGGTTTCGCAAAATATTGGTTTCGTTACCGTACTTTAATAGCTGTCAACAACGATGACGAATCAGCTCTTTTAGCAAGGACAGTAACCGCATCTTCGATACAGCCAGCTGCCAGGTAACTGAAAAAAAAATCAAGATTGACCCTTCAGCACATAAAATACTCTTTTCAATAACGCCCTACTTCAAAACTTCCAACGTTTTCTAATAGACGCCCACTATATGAAACTCTACACTCATCACGTTGGGTAGAAATCGAAAAAGAACAAATCACTTGGAAAGTTTGAAGATTAACCACTTGTCGATCTATTCGAAAAATATTGCTAAAAAAACTACTGCCACGTCATGGAAGAAGATATCGAACGTGACTTGGAGTTTTATTATTTTCTGCATACTATTTCTTTTACTTCTCTAACCATCACTGTAAAGTTAAAAACCGTCATCAATGAAATGACAGTCACAAAAATATGATTAAAAACCATTGTTCCAGATGGACTGCGTACCATTCGGCAGCATTTTCATAATTGTATTCATCTGTTAATTTAGCTGCCCACTTCAAGTATATTTCATTGATAACTGGATCAGTGCTTGTGAGTTGAAGTTTTGCCAAAGTTAATGCTTCCCTAGAAACACAGCAAAATATCTTAGAAGATCGTGATGCAAGAATGTTTTTGAAATTTCAAAGACTTCCAGATATACTTTAGATTACGTAAGATACCTGTACATAGCATTAGATTGAAAGACATCAACAGCTTTGTACATATCACCAACAGCCAAGTAGTAGAGTGACGCCAGGGCGAAATTTCGTTTACTTTCTAACTGTTCGGCATAAGCGAGGCAAGTTGCTTTCCACATGTCATACCCACCTGTTTTGAAAATTATGTTCACAGTCAGCGTGAGCATTCCTTTTATGGATGCCAGAAAAACACATTCTTATCATTCTCACAGAGATTACAACATTTCAAGCAAACACACATGGTTGGCAGCCATTCCTATATTCAATTGGCAATTTTTTCAAAAGCGTTCATCTCCGGTTGGCAAAACATACGACAAATACAAGCAGACTACCTAACGGACTTAATGCCACCATTGTATCGGTGATTGATTTTTCTTGATATCCTTGGTTTAGCATTCCACCAATGTTATTTCGCCAGATCTCCAACTGCATCAACTGATCAAATGTACCTGCCTGTTTGTGAGCTTCACCTATGATGGAATGCTTCATTACAATCGATCTTAGCTTATCATAAATTGTTACAAGGTTTTCTTAACTTACATTCCGTGTCAACTAATTGAAAAATATCTTTTCGCGTCCCATAAAATCCTAAATCTGAATGTTCGTCAGCTCCAGGCTGGATGTTTTTGGATCTTCTTTCAAGGCTATTTCCTAAACAGTAACAAATGGACACTGAGAATCCATAAACTGAATGCTGGAAAAAATATCTAAAATTTTGATTTAACAAAATGGGGTGGGCACCCATTTTGTCTGGTTCGAAACTGATCCAAAACTTTCCAACTTACCTAAAACTAATGTCAACCTTAATATTATCAAGAGTATACTGGAGCTAAAAAACTCTGTCCTCAATGCAACCCTGGGTATGAGCAACATTTTTATCTGAGCATCATTATAATGCAGTAGTTCATTTTGCTGGTAATTATACTACGGTAACTATTCGGCCAAGTGATACATTGACAACCAATGACAAACAATGAGCACACGATAAACTGTTGAAATTTTAAGTCGCATTTGTGCGGATCTTGTTTGATTGGTGAAATTTCAAATCAAAACATCCCCCATTTGTTTCAGTTGACACCAAAATTCACTTTAAATACAATTTTAAAAATGACAATGAAATTCGAACACAGCACTATCAAATGTTCAAATTATACCAAAAAAATCTTCATTTACATTCACTGAACATTTCTCATCCAGAGTGTCATGCTTAAAGTCTTCTCTCTTAACCGACTGGTAGCCTTGTGGTAGACTGGTAGCCTTGTGGTAAGAGTGCTCGCTTCCAGTTCGGAGTGCAGAGAATGCAGAGAATTTTTAAACTTTAAGTTCAGAAATACATGAATCGTAGTGGTTCACCTTGCAGATACTCTGCCAAGTTGATGCAGTCGATCTGTTTGAGCTCCTTTTTCTTAGAACCAGACACTGCTGAGGTTTTGAATAGAGACTTGCCTCGTCTTCGTTTCTTATCATCTGAAACGTAACATAATTCTATCGTCATCAAAATTAACAAATAAAAAGACGTAAAAAGAAAGAAGCTTTTCTACCGGGTGTCACACAAAAAAACTTTAAGTCTTTGATTAATTACCAGGGCCGAAAAAAGTCGATTTTATATTTTATATTTTTTTTTCCCCCATCGTAAAGAGGATGCTTTCACTTAAATTTTGACGTATCAAACTTTGAATTTGGTTCATTGGTTAAAAAGTTATGACCGAAAAATTAAAAGATCACTTGTCAAAAAAAATTGTCAAAAAAGACGAAAAAACAGGGTATCAATTTTATTGTAAGAAAAGGACACAAGATTTGTTTTATTCATCGGGAAATGTATTTCCATTTTTTCCAAAGCACTTAATTACACGATTAACCATTCCTGTCCAGGCATTTCTGATCAAGATTAGCTGCAACATTTCTGATTGAAGCTTTCAATTGGTCCAGGGTCTGGGGCTGCAAGTTTGGTGGTTATTCCCAGATCTGTTGTTTAATGTAACCCCACAAGAAGAAGTCACAGACAGTGAGATCCGGAGATCTTGGAGGCGACTCAACATCTCCACGTTTACTGACCACTTTTCCTGGAAATTGGCCACAGATATTTTTCTCTAATTAATTGATACCCTGTTTTTTCGTCTTTTTTGACAATTTTTGAAAAGTGATCTTTTAATTTTTCGGTCATAACTTTTTAACCAATGAACCAAATTTAAAGTTTGATACGTCAAAATTTAAGTGAAAGCATCCTCTTTACGATGGAAAAAAAAAATATAAAATCGACTATTTTCGGCCCTAGTAATTAATCAAAGACTTAAAGTTTTTTGTGTGGTAGATTTTTTCATACCTTTGTGATCAGCAGCCGGTATGATTTTGAGAACAGGTAGCGTACATGTATTGTTTGACAACTTCTCTTCAGCAGGTTCGTTTGCCAACACCGATGACGTAACTTCAATAGAGTTGACGTCACCGCTATCTTTATTAAGGGAGGCGTTCACCTTCTTTCTATTCTTCTTAGACTTCGTTTTCTTGACTGAAATGATACAGAGGCGAATTGAGGTTTAAAGAGTAGCAATCTTTTGACTCTCCATGCTGTGAAACACCTGCAATGACGTCAGCCTAACCTGTTGGTGGAGTGATATATGTTTGTTCGGAAATCTTCCATCTTCTCAACGTGAAATCTTCACCTCCAGAATAAACAATGTCTGCGTCATTGAAGCTCCACAAAACGCAGTGTACGCGTCCAATATGACCACGGAAATTGGCAATTGGGCAATCATTAATCACATCCCAGATTTGAACTGAGCCATCATACGAAGAGCTGGCTAAAAGCCCATTTTTATGTGGGCTCCACACGACCTTTGTAATTCTTCCACTGTGATTTGAGAATTTTCGAAAAACAGTAGCAACTACTAAAGTATTGTTGTTCTCGTTCAGTTTTATTAGAGCGTCCTGTAAGTTATGTACAAAAACGGAATCTTCATCCGAACCAGATGCTAACCAACATGTGTACTCATCACCTTCAAAAATGAAATGATAAATGCTGATTCAGGTATTTTGCGATACAACAAAAATATCATGGTGTAGATAAACATTTTACCTGCATCAGTAAACATTTTACCTGTTGCATCTGTAAACATTTTACCTGTTGCATCAGTAAACATTTTACCTGTTGCATCTGTAAACATTTTACCTGTTGCATCAGTAAACATTTTACCTGTTGCATCAGTAAACATTTTACCTGTTGCATCAGTAAACATTTTACCTGTTGCATCAGTTGCTCCATAATCATGGTGCCATGCCAAACAATTGATGATTTTTTTATGAATGGCTATATTGCAAACATGATGGAATCCAATAGATTTATAAACATCTATGGTACCATCTTCATTACCAATAGCGACAAAGTTGTAATCAATTCTCCAACATAATTCAGTTCGATGTCTCACCACTTTACATTCATTGTTCTTACTTATAATCTTCGCCATATTGACTGCATCTTGATTAAAGGCACCAAGCTTGTGCATGAGAACCAGTCCTTCACCTCCAACACTATACAAGTAGTTAATACGGTAATTTTCTAAAGAAAAGTAACAGTGTTGTCAGCATGAGGAAAATATCAATAATGGTTACTGCAAAATTACTTATAGCCATCACTAGAAAGATACTGATAGAAGTAAAATAAATAAATAAGTAAATAAAGCAGTCAAAAGATATACCACTAGCGTTTTCATCTGTAATTAAATATGGCCCCCATGATAGGGAATAAACAGCTTTTTTATGGTATGATGCTGAAACATCATACTTGTGAGAAAGTACATTCGTGCATAAAACATGTCCATCATCAGTTCCGATACCCAGGATTCCTTCCTTACTAGGATGAAATAAAACAACCAAGACTTTCGCCTTGATTCCTTGCCAAAAGTTTGTAGAGTCATATCTGTTTTTGACGTCATTAGTGGACCAACTACGAACGATGTTGTCTCCAACACCAATGGCGACAGTGCTTGGATCAAGTGGAGTGGACGAAACTGCATATACAAACCCACCAAATGATGGAATTGAATGCAATTGTTTCAAAGATTTGACGTTCCAAATCCTAATCTAAAAACCACAATAATTAATAATATTTATATTAATCTCGTGGCTAAAGTAGGTAGGTAGACATACAAAAATACCATTCGATCCATGGACACACTGACAAACTGATTTGTTAATGTATCAAGACACATCTGAAATATAAGACGATTATGTGCATTTTTCAAGATTTGACGATTTCCAGTCTTTGTATTCCAACATAGTATTTCTCCACTAAACAACAAAACAAAGTAAATCTGAGAGGAATGACAACGATGAAATCTTTGAAAACTTTCAATAACATCTGGAACAACTTGCTTATTATAACTGACAGTACAACAACCTCAGATATCTACTTTACCTCGGATACCCAGACAATATCTGTTCTTCATCAATCCATACAACAGCATGAAACGTTTTTCCTCTTGCTGTATCGTTGCTGTTTTTAGATCCTGTTAACTTTCTAGGAATGGAATAAGTTGCAATGGGTTTATCTAACCCGATGTCCCATCTTCTTAATGTTCGGTCTTTAGCTCCGGAAACAAACTGAGGACTAGCTATAAAAAACAATCATCGTTAATTTCAGTTCATGCAAAATTGGTTACAAAAACTTCATACTCACTTCCATGAGAAGTATAAGGGCACCACGACAATGCACAAACTTCATCAATATGGCTTTTATAAGTTTTGATTACTTCCATTTTATTGCTGTCACCTACCACTATATTTCCATTGACATACCTAAGAAAGAAAACTCTCTCAGTTTTTCAGTTGAGTTCCATATGCATTAAAAAAAAAAAAGAATTTTTACCCAATGATAACTAAATGCTCCACATCACATAACTCCATGGCAACAATTTGCACTTGAAGTGGTGTCCAAACATTCATAGAATTTGCTTCGTAATTACACTTTGACAAATTTCCTTTGTCATCAGCTATAAATGAATTATGTTATGTGATTTATCTCACATCAGACATTAATGGATTTTCTTTCATAAACCAGATATTGTAAAAAACAGTTGGAAAAATTGAAAATTTTTTTAGTCTTGCAACTGCTTTTATATTAATTTTATTTGGAATCTGATGATGAGATTTATGTCTCATTATGTCATTCAAAACCCACATTGTTCAATTTCCGCGCTTATAGCGTAGGAAATTGTTTGGTTTACACATTCTATCTAAGTATCTATCTATCTATCTCTGTCACAGTTTTTCGTCGTTTTCGGAAATTCCGTTCGGATTTCGGATTGTTTGTTTATTCAGAATAGTTAATGACTGACCTATGCTAGGAATTTAGGACAGGTTTGACTAAAATTGGGCAATTTAGACAAGGGGCTGATTTAGAAGTTGACGGTCATTTTGTCAGACTTGACTAAAATTGCACAATTTGGGCCAAATTTGGACCAAATTTCGAAAGTTCCTCAAAATTCATGAAATTTTGCATGGATTACATTTGAAAGGTGCTGATTTCAAATCTGACAGTCATTTTGTCAGAATTGACTAAAATTGGACAATTTGGGCCAAATTTGGACCAAATTTAGAAAGTTCTTCAAATTTCACAAAATTTTGCATGGATTACATTTGAAAGGTGCTGATTTCGAATTTGACAGTCATTTTGTCAGAATTGACTAAAATTGGACAATTTGGGCCAAATTTGGACCAAATTTAGAAAGTTCTTCAAATTTCATGAAATTTTGCATGGATTACATTTGAAAGGTGCTGATTTCAAATCTGACAGTCATTTTGTCAGAATTGACTAAAATTGGACAATTTGGGCCAAATTTGGACCAAATTTAGAAAGTTCTTCAAATTTCACAAAATTTTGCACAGATCACATTTGAAAGGTGCTGATTTCGAATCTGACAGTCATTTTGTCAGAATTGACTAAAGTTGGACAATTTGGGCCAAATTTGGGCCAAATTTGGACCAAATTTAGAAAGTTCTTCAAATTTCACAAAATTTTGCACAGATCACATTTGAAAGGTGCTGATTTCGAATCTGACAGTCATTTTGTCAGAATTGACTAAAATTGGACAATTTGGGCCAAATTTGGACCAAATTTAGAAAGTTCTTCAAATTTCACAAAATTTTGCACAGATCACATTTGAAAGGTGCTGATTTTGAATTTGACAGTCATTTTGTCAGAATTGACTAAAATTGGACAATTTGGACCAAATTTGGACCAAATTTCGAAAGTTCTTCAAATTTCATGAAATTTTGCATGGATTACATTTGAAAGGCGCTGATTTCAAATCTGACAGTCATTTTGTCAGAATTGACTAAAATTGGACAATTTGGGCCAAATTTGGACCAAATTTAGAAAGTTCTTCAAATTTCACAAAATTTTGCACAGATCACATTTGAAAGGTGCTGATTTCGAATCTGACAGTCATTTTGTCAGAATTGACTAAAATTGGACAATTTGGGCCAAATTTGGACCAAATTTAGAAAGTTCTTCAAATTTCATGAAATTTTGCATGGATTACATTTGAAAGGTGCTGATTTCGAATCTGACAGTCATTTTGTCAGAATTGACTAAAATTGGACAATTTGGGCCAAATTTGGACCAAATTTAGAAAGTTCTTCAAATTTCACAAAATTTTGCACAGATCACATTTGAAAGGTGCTGATTTTGGATTTGACAGTCATTTTGTCAGAATTGACTAAAATTGGACAATTTGGACCAAATTTGGACCAAATTTCGAAAGTTCTTCAAATTTCATGAAATTTTGCATGGATTACATTTGAAAGGTGCTGATTTCAAATCTGACAGTCATTTTGTCAGAATTGACTAAAATTGGACAATTTGGGCCAAATTTGGACCAAATTTAGAAAGTTCTTCAAATTTCACAAAATTTTGCACAGATCACATTTGGAAGGTGCTGATTTTGAATCTGACAGTCATTTTGTCAGAATTGACTAAAATTGGACAATTTGGGCCAAATTTGGACCAAATTTAGAAAATTTTAAAATTTAGAAATTAATATGAGTTATATTAATTTTATTCGGAATCTGATGATGAGATTTATGTCTCATTATGTCATTCAAAACCCACATTGTTCAATTTCCGCGCTTATAGCGTAGGAAATTGTTTGGTTTACACATTCTATCTAAGTATCTATCTATCTATCTCTGTCACAGTTTTTCGTCGTTTTCGGAAATTCCGTTCGGATTTCGGATTGTTTGTTTATTCAGAATAGTTAATGACTGACCTATGCTAGGAATTTAGGACAGGTTTGACTAAAATTGGGCAATTTAGACAAGGGGCTGATTTAGAAGTTGACGGTCATTTTGTCAGACTTGACTAAAATTGCACAATTTGGGCCAAATTTGGACCAAATTTCGAAAGTTCCTCAAAATTCATGAAATTTTGCATGGATTACATTTGAAAGGTGCTGATTTCAAATCTGACAGTCATTTTGTCAGAATTGACTAAAATTGGACAATTTGGGCCAAATTTGGACCAAATTTAGAAAGTTCTTCAAATTTCACAAAATTTTGCATGGATTACATTTGAAAGGTGCTGATTTCGAATTTGACAGTCATTTTGTCAGAATTGACTAAAATTGGACAATTTGGGCCAAATTTGGACCAAATTTAGAAAGTTCTTCAAATTTCATGAAATTTTGCATGGATTACATTTGAAAGGTGCTGATTTCAAATCTGACAGTCATTTTGTCAGAATTGACTAAAATTGGACAATTTGGGCCAAATTTGGACCAAATTTAGAAAGTTCTTCAAATTTCACAAAATTTTGCACAGATCACATTTGAAAGGTGCTGATTTCGAATCTGACAGTCATTTTGTCAGAATTGACTAAAATTGGACAATTTGGGCCAAATTTGGACCAAATTTAGAAAGTTCTTCAAATTTCACAAAATTTTTTCACAGATCACATTTGAAAGGTGCTGATTTCGAATCTGACAGTCATTTTGTCAGAATTGACTAAAATTGGACAATTTGGGCCAAATTTGGACCAAATTTAGAAAGTTCTTCAAATTTCACAAAATTTTGCACAGATCACATTTGAAAGGTGCTGATTTCGAATTTGACAGTCATTTTGTCAGAATTGACTAAAATTGGACAACTTGGGCCAAATTTGGACCAAATTTAGAAAGTTCTTCAAATTTCACAAAATTTTGCACAGATCACATTTGTAAGGTGCTGATTTCGAATTTGACAGTCATTTTGTCAGAATTGACTAAAATTGGACAATTTGGGCCAAATTTGGACCAAATTTAGAAAGTTCTTCAAATTTCATGAAATTTTGCATGGATTACATTTGAAAGGTGCTGATTTCAAATCTGACAGTCATTTTGTCAGAATTGACTAAAATTGGACAATTTGGGCCAAATTTGGACCAAATTTAGAAAGTTCTTCAAATTTCACAAAATTTTGCACAGATCACATTTGAAAGGTGCTGATTTCGAATTTGACAGTCATTTTGTCAGAATTGACTAAAATTGGACAATTTGGGCCAAATTTGGACCAAATTTAGAAAGTTCTTCAAATTTCATGAAATTTTGCATGGATTACATTTGAAAGGTGCTGATTTCAAATCTGACAGTCATTTTGTCAGAATTGACTAAAATTGGACAATTTGGGCCAAATTTGGACCAAATTTAGAAAGTTCTTCAAATTTCACAAAATTTTGCACAGATCACATTCGAAAGGTGCTGATTTGGAATTTGACAGTCATTTTGTCAGAATTGACTAAAATTGGACAATTTGGGCCAAATTTGGACCAAATTTCGAAAGTTCTTCAAATTTCATGAATAAACATCATGCGTAAGATATTGGTGAACTGTTTTTCTGGCCCCGAAACATTATAGTGAATTGCAAAGCTGTCAAGATTAAGTTAAATAAATTAAAGAAGGGAGTAATTTGATGAATTCCAGACTGTATCAAATTATTAGTCAGTGTACAAGTCATTCAGACATCTTGAAAATTAGCCTAAAGCAATTTTCTCAAGGGGTGATGTGGAAATTGTTCAAGCCTAATGGCTTCTAGTTGATTTTGATTTACATTGTTTTTTTTTCACTATTCCTTATTCTGAAGTTGATTTTATAAAGTTTTTACACATTCCTCAATCATTACCTGACCAAAATATTCCAGGAGAAATCCTGGACCATGCGATACCAGTTACTTTACTCTATAACGAAAATAAATTTGATTACAATAAAATTTCGCAGTAGCATTAGCATAAAAAATGATGTCAGATTTTCACCAAATGTTTGCGATGTTCCCTATAAATTTTCTTCTCATCATAATTGAACATTCTAGTTAGGCCATCTTCCATACCGACAACTACGTAATCTGGAATTGTATTTCTTGAACCAATAGATGAAATAAGAGCAACAGCTGTGACTTTGGTACTGATAGTTGGCGAAGCACAGATGTCCCACTCAAACACTGGAGGATTCTTTCGCAGATTAACCACAAAGACAGCATTTTTGCATCCTACGGCACAGTAACCATTCAGACAAGATATGATACTGCTGCAATACCAATTAGCAGATGCAGGCAACACACAAGAAAACTCAGATTCGTCATTTTCTTGAAACTGGAAAGCTGTTTCATTTTTCTTATCTGCAACTCTCCAATTAACTGAATCACTGTTACTTTTTACAGAACTCATAATTAATTGGAGACCATCTAGAAAATAAAGAAAACTTTATATTCTTGAAGATGTTTCAAATAAACTAAAATGAAATTAAGAAATGTACACATCTATAAAAAGTAGGAAATGTTATGTTCGAGCTACGTACAATATAGTACTAAAATTATTATAAATTTCCTAAATTGAACATCAAGAGTTTTTCTGAAACCTCTGCAATTGTTGAAGACTAACATTTTAAACTAGTAACCCGGGTAAAAATTTTTACCAAGTTTAACTTTGAAAAGGATGTATCAGATTTGCCTTTCCCGTGTGCGTACTCTGACAAAAATTTTAATTTGGGAATTGGAAACAGAAAATATACTCATGTTGTAGAGCTCGAAAAACTGATAAAAAAAATGTATGGGATCATTTCGTTACGACCAACCTTTGCAGAGATATCGTCGATCAAAGATTTTGATGACGTCATAGCTGCAGTACCAAATAAAATTTAGGCCCAAATGTTATGTCACCCCATCACCCGTATCGCAGACCCTAAAAAACATCAGTTATTGGTTCCGGAGATACTTCCCCAAAAACATCGAGTTCGCTTGGGGACGCAATGCAACGGTTCCCCGTGATCATAAAAATAACTGACGTCAAAAGCCACGTGCTTTTAATAATCATGAAAAAGGTGTCTCTTGTATATAATGACTTTTGTACACAAGACAATAGAATACAACAAAATGACAGTGAGCTTTGGACTTGACAATGATATACAAAACATGGCGGTGACAGACATGAATAAAGTGGACAGAAACAAGATTGACAATGATAGAGAGAAACATTTTTAGTTTTCATTAGGTATACATTCACACTACATACACATGGGATTCAATTAACGTTAATTGTTATACTTGATAAAAGAATAAATATACAATATTACCTACTGTTTCACAATAAACAAAGTTAACAATTTCGAATAAAAACTAGAAGCAATTTTGAAATAATTCTTCATGATTTATTTTCATCAATGGTGTCTTTCTTTCCTTTGGATGCTTCAATTTGCCTGTTTAATTCTTCACGTATACTTTCATATGGAGAACACAAATTTTTAGTACTCCAAAAACGATGAAAGTTTGGATAAGTATTTAATCCTTTGTCAGCATTGTGAACAGCATGACAAACAAGGCAAATCTTATCAACACCATCAGTTACTTTAAAATAGTTTTTCCATTCAAAATACTTGTTGTATGCATCATCATGATTGTCTAAATAATTTATGTAATGACCAAGTTCTTCAATAGATGAAAAATCAGAAATATCAATGTAAGAGCCTGGAATAGAATTGAGTGAATCATATCTAGTACCCATTACAATGGGCACCAAGCCATACAATAAACCAAATTTGTAATATTTCTCTGTGACATAATCTTCACAAAAACTATTTTCAAATGATAAGTAAAATTTATATTGGCTCAACTCTTCCATGCATTCAGATTCTACTCTTGAACACATACCTCCCATGTTATTGAAGGAGGCACCACACAGACCATAAACAGTTACATCAGTGTAGCGTTGCAGTTCCATTGCATAGTCTGCTCTAGTCATTCCACAATGGCTCACCATCCAGGCTACTTTTTTAGTTTTGCCCATGGCATAGTTACGTTTATGTGGTTTTTCATCTTCACTTATGAAGGCATACGAATAATATGGATGATAGATATCTGACTGACGAGAAAATGTCATTGTCCAATTGAACAAGTTGTCATAGTTCTCAGTTTCAGAATAATAAACAGGTGTGTCGTGCATCCAAAATAACCAGCGTTGATATGGCGGACTTGACCTTCTCAAGGCATGGAAATGCTGTGACGTAAAATTTCTGAATCCAAAATCAACACCATGAAAAATCACAACATCAGCAGTCGATAACTTAGTTTTGTCGTAAGTAATTTCGCACTCTTGGATCATACATTTCGCTTTTCTTGTATAATCATCTAAGAAATCAGGGTGAAGTCCTTTCCAAATATCACTGTAAAAATGTGTTGTGAATAATAGAATGGTCTTAGTTTTCCTTTCTTCTTTTTGGAGAAATCTACCCCTATATTGTATAGTAGCAGTATCCACAATTTCAGAATAGTTAATATTGGGAATGTATTTGCTGAATTTCACGAAAGTGTGGTCATATTGAAGATAGTACAACCAAACAATAAAGCATATTATACCAAAACAAAGTAATATCTTCTTTTTCTTTATGTTCCTAAACATTATTTTATCATCTGAAAGGACATTGAAATAACAGTCTTAGTTATAATAGTTTAAGATGGTGATTTTCTTATTGTAATTTTCCAATAATATTCTTGTAAGCCATGGAAACATGGAGATCTTGTTAGTTCATGCAGATACCACTCATTTATACCCAGATTTCAATAACCACATATCATGTAATCATTTCATTTCAAAGTTTCACCTTTTGGCAAATTAATGGTTTTAAATTGATGCCATGTCATCATTACTCATAGGTTATGTTTACCTTCAGCGCTGTTTACATGATAACGGCCATACTGAAATTTTACCCGTGATGATTTCAATACAGCTTGGAAAGGTGTTTTCATTGTTTTATCTAAAAATGTGTTAACAAGCATGCGCATATTAATTAAATTTTGCTGACACATGAAATAAAAATGTAAAATGTGCTAAATTTATTCATCTTGTATAGAAAATATTTCTACCCGTATTGAAATCTCAAACCGGTGTCAGTTGAGCATGGCTCTCACGTAAAATGCACTCGTACAGAGAGCTAGAAACTAGTAAATCTATTGTTTTGATTTTTACTCGACAAAACTCGCCAAGACCGTATCGAAATTTCTCATGTAAACAGCATGCAGATTTCAAACAGCTTAAAAATATCAAACTGATTGGAGTTCGGAACGGCTCTCATGTAAACGCACTCTTACTATAATACAAACAAAACATGAGACACCTCACCCACAATAAATGAAAATTAATAAGATAGATAGCATCCACTGTGTAAGGAATAACAAAAGAAATGAATACTAAACTTCAAATACTAAATTGTCCTATTGTCAAGACCATAACACAAAAATTCTGCATGATTTCCTATCAAAATTAAGGTTAATACATTAATTAGAAATTGGTGGGAGCAAAGAATTCAGAATAGCTGTAGTTTGATGGTTTATAGAAAATATAAACAATGAATTCATCCCCCTGCTCCAATGGGCGACTCATGTTAACATTGCTTTTGAACCACCATTGCACCATAAAGTTTTATTCATAGGAGTAATATTATGTACTAACATATAGTGTTTGTTATATCTTTAGATATGTACTGAGATATTATATAAGTAAATACATACACACTCTGGTCCAGTACCATAAAACTGCGTACTATTACTAGCGACGAATCAGACCAGAGTAATAAGACAACAGCAATTTTACAACCCAATTTGCAACAATGGCTGCATTAAATTTTGACCAAATACAGATTCTTTTGATGCTGCCGTACAAAAAACTACTACAGGACTGAAGACACAAACACAAAGACAGCAAATAGCGTTGTTCAAAGAAATTTACAACTAGGAAATTTCCCCCAAGGGACAAAATCCTTTGATAAATGGTCAA
Source organism: Turritopsis dohrnii (assembly GCA_027922465.2). Classification (NCBI taxonomy): domain Eukaryota; kingdom Metazoa; phylum Cnidaria; class Hydrozoa; order Anthoathecata; family Oceaniidae; genus Turritopsis; species Turritopsis dohrnii. The sequence goes on along the minus strand of BQMF02000376.1, from coordinate 244,481 downwards.
AGGAAATATCAAATGCAGCCAAGCTCATTGATTGCAATGACTATGACTGAAAGCAAGCTACATTAGTTCAAATGCTGTTGCAGACGTCAAACCCTAAGTTGCAGTAAAGAGCATTGCAAGGCAACACTTCATTTATGATAAACTTCTGACACTGGGCATCACCAAGGAATAATCACATAAAGGAGCAACTCCATTAGAAAAGAAAGTGGTCAAATCACCTCAACCTCAACAGTTGAAGAAGTCAGGCGACTGCAGAAAGAAAATCAGAGACTGAAAGTGCATCTTCCAAGACCACGTTGTGGAAGATGCAGCGATAAAAGCAAATGCCCTGTTATGGGACAAAATGTGGCAAATGCAGAAAACCAAACCACTTCAAGGCAGTGTGCAGATCTAAGAAGACTGAAAGGAGAAAAACTCAGCTCAGTAAAAGAAAGTGACTTAGAAACATCCAGACGTATATTGGTTGAAACATCCTGACGTATATTGGTTGAAACATCCAGACGTATATTGGTTGAAACATCCTGACGTATATTGGTTGGAAAACTTGAAGCAAAATCAATCGATGCTGAAGTGAAAGTCCAGGGCATCTATGCGGACAACAAAAACCCAGAAAAACACGCAAAGAACTGTCACATTACAGACTGACTGTGACAACAATCAAATAGTTTTTCCATTGAAAGAATGGGAAAGGCTTCATTCTTAAGCAGCTAGGGACAACTTCTAATTAAGTTAGAAAGATTAATTTAGAGGAATGAAGCCTAATTAGAAGTCAGCAGTCCAGCTAAGCCAAGTACTGGTTAAATAGGCACAGCATCAAATAAAAGATGAAAAACACGTAGAAATATCCCTGGTCATATGATCTTTACGATTGTAAAATGTTTATAATAAAGATTGAGAATGTTCTGACAAAAAATTGAAACATTCTAAGCAGCCAAAAGTTCAAAATACACTTTTAATGTTCACTTCTAAATTAAACAACATGTCTCCAAATGTGTAGTGGATTATTTGACAAACAGTGTTGCAAATAACGGTCAGTCATCGGTTATTGCCGAACGTTTGTGAGCCTTGGTCGGTCAAAATAAATGCAGATTTTTAAAAATGACTGAACCAAATTTACTGACTTTTGAAAAATTTCTCCATTTACCCACATGCACTTCTTGAAGTTTTAAACAGATTCATAATGTAAACATCTATTTTGTTATCGACATGCCGGTAAAATCTGACTTTGCTCCGACCAAAACATTGCATTAATTTTCTCTTTGCAACACTCTCCATCACAGAAGTTATTATATCTTGTACTTGAATATACTCATCAGTATTATGATTTCTGTGCGGTGACCGCTTGTTTATTCATTTATGCAGATATTCTTCCGATCTGATACCGATAGAATAAACAGAGTAATTAAACGAAACAAGAGCCAGAATGGTGAATGGCGCAAAATGGTAGCAAACGGTAGCATTTTGCATAAATGTTAAAATGATTAGTTAATGTAAGTAGGATCTAAACATAAAACACCAGAAAGACAAAAGAATTATACATGCGTAGCTGTGCAACGTATGTTTTTTTATAAGAATTTTTTTTACAAGAACTTATGTAGAAAGAAAAAATAGGCCACATGCTTCGTCGACTCAAGCAAGTCTACTCCGGCGAAATTGACCAATCAGAAACATTTTCACTGGGAAACATCGTGTCTGTAATTGAGTAGACACCGGTCATTAGTCAAGATAAATCATATTTTAAGGGAACTGGAAACTAAGATGCTTTTTAATTTCATATTGAATAACACGAAAAGGAGTCCTACTGGTACCACTTATGTTTTCATATTCTTTCGTTAGGTGAACAAAGGAATTCGTATAACGAAGGAAATTTCAAAATTACCTTAGCAACGGTGGTCGTTCTCCCTAGTAACAACGAATTATCACTTAATACACCTAGTAATTTGTTGTCAATTCAGCAAGAACGTTGAGCATGTTTTTAAAGAGTATCTACATGTGTGATTAAAAGCGTGTCTTTAGTAACTAACTGAAGGAGCATTATAGCGAGGCTACAGAGCATGAAATACGAAAATTTTCTACGGGCCAGACCCCCAGCTCATTTTGGCCGACCAACCAAAAATCTCTTATTTGCAACACTGTGGGAGATTTAATGACTTACCGAAGAAATTTTAATAAGTGTGCTCTTTCCCCATGATGATAGATCTCAAAAACTTTGTTTGAGATACAATGAAATTTCAATGTTAATTTCGTTTCGTATTAACGAGGGTCACACGTGTGAACGTCGTAAATATCTTTTGTTTTACCAACATTCGCTGATCTTTTACGGTCGAACATTTACCGCGGATGAAAATGGTGGTCTGTTAATATTGTAATAATGGCCCTTTAAAAACATTGTCAAATATAATTATAAGTAATTTGGCGCTTCTCATAAGCTGATCGAAGTCACCCCATAATCAATATTGTCATTTTCTTGGAAAGATCAGGTTATTTCTCTGGAATTACAAGTTTAGTTAATGTGAAATTTTGCACTGAAATAGAAGAAATATGTAATGTAATGATTCCAAAGTTTCAGAAGTAATGGTTTAGTATTTCGGAAGTTACTTTTAAGGATAGTCCATACCCTCCGAGGTGAATTTTTTTGAAAAAAAATTTTTTTCAATATTTCCTTTCAATTTTTTATTTAAAAACAGATTCTGCAATCAGAATTTTAAAATTCCAAATAATTATGGAGTTATTAGCAAAAACCAAAAGGCAAAAAAATCTTTGTTTACACAAGTAATTAATCTTTCGGTGAAATAAAAGAGATTTCTCTCAATATACGCACATGCATGACGCCATACATACTTTTTCGGCTTTGTTTACTTTTCGTATTCAATATTTTGCTTTATTGTCCTTAAAAATAAAACCAGGTGGTTTTCTTTATAATTATACACACTATCATTATTCTCAAGATAGTTTTCTACCTTTTTAACTTTTCATACATTCCAACATCTCACATTCACAATAGAATTTGATCGCTATTCAATTTTGTTTACACAAGCGATGGAAGAAGAGAAAATCTTTAAATGTGATTTTCTCTGAAAGTAATTTTAGCTTGATGACCAACAACATTTAAAGAGTTCCAACTCCCCTTGTGAACGAGATATAACCATGCAGTTTTTTTCATTTTGTTCAGTTGGCCTTTGCGCAAAAAAGTTTGCCACATATTTTGAAAAGAATCAAAATTCGCCCCGTGAGGGAGAGTTGAAGTTAAAGAATCAACGTTTTTATAGGGTCATGAACAAAAAGCTTTATATTTTTGGAAGTAATGAGTTTTAAAAAAAACTGTGGCAAACTTTTTTCGACAAGTGATCATGGATTTCAAAAGTGCAATTTGTTTGAAAAAAAAGTGTAATGGAGGGGAGTTGGAACTTTTTAATTCAATGCGTTCTAAATTTTACTTTTTTTCTTCTAATTCCTGTCCTTTTCATTTTTAATAAACAAAATAATATGGCTCATTAGACAGATAATTAAAAAAGGATTCAGAAAATATATACTTTTGATAAGAAAAAATCAACACATTTCAAATTATCAGGGAAAAACTGAAATCATGCTTTTAGGAGGGTATGGACTATCCTTAAATTAGTGGCAAAATTGATCGAAGTCACCCCGCTTTACGGTAGTTTTATTTATTTAGTAAGGCAGATCATACAGAAAATGAAAGTGAAATAAACACTGAGATGTGGATCTACAAATATAAAAACTAACAAATTAAAAGTAAAACCCTGGGATCGCGGAAGATAAGATATAAAAGAAGAGGTTTCAAACAAAAACGAAGAGCTCAAGCGCACAGATAAAAATGTTTTATTTGTAAACTTGTCCCACACTTATGCAGATACTTTGTTTTTATCTTTGTAAAAACAATGCTTGTTTTCTTTACTTGTATTATTACATGAAGGTAGTATTTAATAATCCGTAAGTCGATTTTTTTAACAGAACACACAGACAGCACGTTGTTACTGAAGCTACTGCAGCCATTTTGAATCAGCTTTTTAGCCGGTGCCGAGAACCTCTAGGCATTTATGATGTGTGAGTGTGTGGTGCGCGCATGCAGCGCATTATTATTATTATTATTATTATTATTAACACTTTGTTTTACTTCGGTTTACAATATGAATATAGATTATATACATACAGACACAACATAAATTGGTCTATTTACACCGAAAGCGCAGCGCGCCGCGGGCGGACGGGGGATGTCACACCAACGCACGGGAGGAGAGGGGACGCAGAGGGGCAACCTCCTTTCAACCTCTAACAGAAACGAAATTGGAAAACCAATTGATTATTAAAAGTGAGTATGAATGGAGAGCCCATGCCAATAATAACTAGAAGCCATTAGGCTTGAACAATTTCCGCATCAGCCCTTGAGAAAATTGCTTTAGGCTAATTTTCAAGATATCTGAATGACTTATACACTGACTAATAATTTGATACAGTCTGGAATTCATCAAATTACTCCCTTCTTTAATTTATTTAACTTAATCTTGACAGCTTTGCAATTCACTATGATGTTTCGGGGCCAGAAAAACAGTTCACCAATACCTTGTGCATGATACTGATGTTTATTCATGAAAATTGAAGATTTTTCAAAATTTGGTCCAAATTTGGCCCAAATTGTCCAATTTTAGTCAATTCTGACAAAATGACTGTCAAATTTGAAATCAGCACCTTTCAAATGTAATCCATGCAAAATTTCATGAAATTTGAAGAACTTTCGATATTTGGTCCAAATTTGGCCCAAATTGTCCATTTTTCGTCAATTCTGACAAAATGACTGTCAAATTTGAAATCAGCACCTTGTCTAAATTTCCCAATTTTAGTCAAACATGTCCTAAGTTTTCCTAGCATAGGTCAGTCATTAACTATTCTGAATAAACAAAGAATCCGAAATCCGAACGGACTTTCCGAAAACAGCAAAAAAGTGTTACATAGATAGACAGATAGAATGTGTAAACCAAACAATTTCCTACGCTTAAAAGCGCGGAAATTGAATAAGAGGATGAACAAACTCTTTAAAGAACATTAAGAGGTAGGCTTTAAATTGACCAAAAGATTACTAGGGGGACAATCTGGTAGGATGGACTTAAGAGCAAAGAAGAAAAATCAAAGCAACATTTCACAGAAACTTTTATTTATCAAGTATTAAGTGCTGTGTATCATCAAGTGTTGTCGATGTTTGAGAAACATAACAACAAAATAAGAAGACTTATTATTACTAGCATGTAGCTTTAGCTAAAAATGCCCCCGCGCCCAAGCATTCCAATTTATATGGACAACAAGCTATACATTAACAGCGGAAACGAAAACAAGTTTTTGGCCGAAAAAAGAATGTTTGGGTTGATTTGGGACTTGATATGAGGCAAAGTTATATGCTTAAATATTTCCACAAAATCAGTTTTCGGAATTTCTAAACCAACTTGCAATATGCAAACCAAATAGATCTACACTTAAACAGATGAAAATATGCACAAAACTTTGTTACTTTTTGTTATCTCTTAGGTCCAAGTTACACTGATGCTAATATACCTTTCAAAAAGTGTAAATAAGGCTTAACAAGTAATATTAGAAAGTATTTGCTACAAACAAGAGAAATGTGTGAATTGAAACCATGGATTCATATTTTATAATTTTTATAATTGCCCCCGCAGCGAGCGTAAGCGAGCGAGGAGGCATAGTAGTTTCACGATGAAGGCAAATGTCAGTTTCCGATTTTGTTCTTCATCTTCATCATCTTCATCCTCCAGCTTTCGTGTTGACGTTACTACACGGTGGAATACGATTATTAGCTGACTTTGCTTTTTTCCCGTTTCAAAGCATGGTACTGTAAGTGGGAGAGACAGAATGTTTTTTCGTACCTCAACACACACAAAAATCCAATTAAAATCTTTTGAAGGCAATATCCGCCAAAAATCAGTGCATTAAACAAAATTATTGAAAGAAAAATTTAGAGTTATAATATATACAAAAATAAAATGTATGGTTGGCAAAATTTCGGATATCAAGCTGTGCTTCAAAATCCTTGTCGTTCACTTCACTAAAACAACACAAAAGTAACACGAATTTGTCTAAGCAATTTTAGCATACGATCGTCCTAAATAACATAGTATAATATAATAATAAATTAGGAAAGAGATACGAAAAAACATTCTGTCTCTCCCATTTACAGTACCATGCTTTGAAACGGGAAAAAAGCAAAGTCAGCTAATAATCGTATTCCACCGTGTAGTAACGTCAACACGAAAGCTGGAGGATGAAGATGATGAAGATGAAGAACAAAATCGGAAACTGACATTCGCCTACCTCGTGAAACTACTATGCCTCCTCGCTCGCTTACGCTCGCTGCGGGGGCAATTATTATTATTCATGAATATTTAAACAGGATATACTTTTCATTATACACTATAATGCTTTTAACATGTGTCCTGTGTGAAACAAAGTAAAAAGTAAAAATTGTATTTATACATAAAATTTACAAAAGGGTACAAGTTGTGCGCATTCTAGTCTAGCCTGGACAAGAAGACATCAAAAAGGGGGAGAAGGAAGCCTATCAGCCTTCGCAGAAGCTTGCCCTAAAAAATTGAAAATGAAGACTCTTTCCTTGTTTCTAAAGGTAGGGCATTATATAGATGAGCACCAAAATAGCTATAAACGAATTTCTATCGAATTCTTATTTAACAGGAGAAAGTTTGACAAGAAAATTGTTATTTCGTATGGTTTTCGCATGGGTATTTAGTTTAAAATATTCATTAAATCCCCCACACATTTTTCAGTCAAGGGAGCTTCCGACAATAATAGCAGATCTTTTGTAGATTTGGTGTTTTGATAGAATGAACACCGCTGAACATCGTGCCGACCTGCGTTTGATAGAATGTAGTTTCTCCTGTTGTGATTTAATCAGGTTGAGGTTTATGATTCCACAGTATGTCAGGACTGGCGTTATCTTGGAATCATAGATGCTGAGTGCTGCATCTTTCGTGAGGTACGAACGGATTTTTTGTATTTTTTGTGTTCCTACTAGAGGCATCTACGATATTTCCCAGGTATTTGTACTCATTGACGTTGTTGATAACTGTTTACCTATACATTATTTCGAATTTGTCGACGTTACTCAATCTTTTTGCTGTACCAAACAGAAGGGACTTTTCCCTTTTTTTTGTTTTCCCTTTTTTTAAGGTTTGTCTCAAGATATTGTGCAATATTTTCAAGATATTGTGCAATTTTTTCAAGATATCGTGCAATTTTTTCAAGATCTTCATTCATGCACTTCTCAATTTCTCTGATGGTTTTGTCAGTGTAGTAGATTACTGCATCATCAGCAGCATTACGATAAAATTTAATTACATTTTTCCAAGACATTTTCCTTCATTTTTCAAAAACCACTTTTTCATTTTTCACAAAAAATATCCTAGCCGAAAGAAATTGAAAATGGCTTTCCATCGATGTAAAAATTATTTTGAAATTCGGTATATTGATTTAAAAAAACAGCTTTAAATTTTCCAACACTATGAAACACACTGTATTTTGAAAACATAGAAAACACAGATTTAAAATTCACGATATTTTGACATGCTATGTGCCTTCAAGTCACACGTCACGTGTATAAGTGTATAAGTCACATCGCATTCGATTATTGTGGGGGTATAATGCAATACTTCTTGTAAGCAAATAAAATAGAATGACGAAAACAAGAAGAATCAAAATCAGTCGTTTTACTTGGAATGGATGAAATAAACCAAGTAACTGAAAATTAATTTTATTATCCAGAAAGCAAACCAAAGGTTGAATTAAGAAAAACACTGAGCTTAACTCAAAATTTTACTAGCTCTTTTTAAGAATGGGGGTATTGCTGTGAACAATTACCAATACATTTTCAATGCTATTCAACCAAAATACCCCCCTGTTGTTGTTGATATCCTTGTCTTCACAAAGAGAGATTAAATTGTGGCCTAATTTCTTTCAAGTTGTAGTTGTTTGCATACGGTGGCTCATAAGGAGTTCTACTGTGCAGTGGAATCGTGTCTACTGCACAGTAGTCAGATTTCTACTGCGCAGTAGAGGCACTACCCTTTATATAAAGACGTCTCGATACCTAAAGAATATGAGATATTGTGTGCATATGACGAGGGTAATTAATATCTATTTTGTTTTATAACCTATGATCGATTACAAGTAATAAACCAGCCTAACATCAAAACATGTCGGTGAATGTGGAACAAGTAAGAACTTTCTTTTTAGATGTTTTCGTGCACAAAAACAGTACAGTTTGATAATTTCGCCAGCGTTTAGTCTTTCAGGGCTCCTTTGTTTGATTCTCCACTTAAGGTAAACATCATTTGTGACAGTTAGCAATAACTCTAAACCACTTATTATTTAATGCTAATCGTTTTACTGCGCAGTAGCAACAGACTTACTGCGCAGTAGAAAATGTGCTTCTGCGCAGTAATAAATTTTCTACTGCGCAGTAGGAGCTTTGCTACCGCGCAGTAAAGTTAGAAATCTGGGATTTTTTATCGGTATATGTATGACTTACTGCACAGTAGAAATCCTTATTCAACAGCTCAACATGGGTGGCAGATATGAGCCACCGTAGAAACGAACCATTAAACACAATATATTTTATCTTATGTTCGTAAATTCATAGTCATAAGTAATTAATTGGGTGCTGAAAATGTTTTTTTTTTTCTTCTTCTTCGATTTGTAAGGTAATTTTTCAAAATATTGTATGAATTTCCCCTAATGCCATAAATATACAAATATAGTACATGACTATTATCTTCGTTAGTACGAATTAAGAGTTGGATCGATAAAACGAATCTGATTATATGTTCAAGCGTCCTGAATCATCGATGTTGGATAAATGAGGTCCAGATTTTCCCCAGCGAACAAGGCTTTCTCGATCTGGAACCCCGAATGCATCTGATCATTGAGCGGAGTAGTGAAAATGACGTCTTCGTTCGAATCGAGCTTGTGGTGTCGCTAACTCGAATTTTTTTCTTTTCGGCATACACTTCAGCTAATCTTTTATAGAATATGATGCATTCCTTCGCCATCGCACCATTCGTCGAAATCACGAGTGGCGTAAAGGAGCCATTCTCAACTTGCAACACTCGTTCATTATATTGTCGCTTTTTCTCTGATTCGTTTCTTGAGAAGCACTTCGAGAGTTCCTGGTTCTTGTATCGTTAAGCGCTCAGGTCTATGACCCTTATGTCGAAAAATGCTCTTTGACCAGAAGCCCAGAACCCTGATTGACGTCTAATCTCGCTTCTTTGCTTGTGTTGCCGGTTCTTTCGCGCAGTTGTTCACTGTCTAATTCCCCTAACATTGGTTCGACTTTGACATCGTGACATACTTCATTTAGAAGATCGGCGGTGATGTTACGTAGCTCATTATGTCGTAGTGTGACAAATCCACCTTTTTGCATAATAAAGCGTGTGACACGTCGAATCGAGATCCACATGCACACGTTATTGGGAGCCTTTCCAGAGTCCAGCTATAACGCAAGCGAATAGCGTCTCTGAATTCTTGTTTTGACAGATCGAAACCATATTCTTTGATTGGCAGAGATGTTAGCCAATTGGAAACGCCTTTTTGACTGTTTGCTTCAGTTCGTCTTTTTTCTTCTTCCAACATTGTACTAAGCAGTGACTTTCGATACTCAATCCCTTGTATGGTTCCATAGTCTCGTTCTTTTCGTTCGTCAGTTGACTCGCTAGATCTGGACAATGAACGATGATAACGACCGCCTTCCACCTTTCGTTCCACAGACATCTCTTTATGATCTGCCATTGTCGATTCGTTGTGTACAAGATCGAATGGTTGATTGGTTTTTGACATTTGAAGCACTCAAATGTGTGCTCTTTTAGGTTTTTTTGCAAATTATGAAACGTTATGTTTTATAGATAATCACAAAAATATCACATTCTACTGCAACCACATAAACGCACACTGACTCACTGTGTGTTGTCACAAACACAACACCACCACAAAAAACACAAACTTATGATGAACTTTAGCGCAGACTAGTTTTTGCCACGTTGGAACTGGGTACGAGTTGAGTAAAACAGCAATAAAATTACGAAAAAATGGCTGACTGTGTCGCTGTACAAAACGTCAATTCAAACAAGAATGAATATAAACAATCGTGGCTTTCCTGACATTTAGCTTTATCAGATTAGCAATTTGGATTTTAAATTCAAAAGATAAGAAATAATTATAATATGGCGTTTCAACATAATTATTACAGCCAGCGTCACTTAACTCAATCTTCACAACAACAACCATCATCATCAACAATAACAGCAGCGGTACCATCAAACTCGACTGGTGGCGTTCAACAACGAATGATTTCCGCAGTACAAACTCATGATCCGTTTCATCAAAATCAAGGTTGATCATAATTGATGCTTTGTAACTTATTTGATTAATATACAGAACACACAGTACAGAATTCAAAGCAAAAATCGTAAATGAATAAAATATCAATTCATTTTGATAATACCTTCTTTTGTAAATGAATTTATTATAATAAAAGACACTAATTCCTTTTAGGGACAAGGAGTGCAAAAGGAAATAGTGTTTCATTGACTATTTTAAAATTTCTGAAATTGGGTGCCTTTATTTACGCAGCAATTTTGAACGTCAGGCAGTCTATTTTTCAGGTTGTTCTCAAAAAGTCAAGTGTCAAATATCAGATGTATAAAAGAAACTACTAGACATCTAGATACAACATTTTAAATTTATATACAAAATCAAACAAAATATATATATTTTACATCGAATGAGTTTACATTGGATGCAATGTGATTTTTCAAACATATATATAGTGTTCTTTACTTGATTCATTACATGATGTAATGCTATTGATCATCAACTCGTTTTCTGTTAGAAAGTCATCTGTATCAAAATTACTAATTGCTTATACAATTATTCTTTAGAACTTAATTTAGTGTTTTAATTATCTCAGGATAATGTTAGCAGGAAATTGATTGAATTGTTCTATGTTAAAAACTATATTTTATATTTCAAGTCAGGAATATTTCAAACAATTTGTAATTAATATGAATACAGTTGAACCTAGTAGATGTCTACTTCCTAAAACGTTCTCTGACAGAGGTTTGAACTTGTGATTTGCAAGGTTCTATAAAAATAACTGTGTATTTATTTCTTTCCCATGACATGATTCTTTATGCATTTATAGGTATGTCAAATGGCTATATACCCAACAACAGACCGAAACCTCAATTTTTTAAACAACCAGTTACAACAGGACCTAATATTGGTCATCTACAAACTGCTGCAGTGACATCGAATTTATACGCAAAGACTAGTCCAAATCAAAATGTTGGAAGTGTAGCTGGTATAAATGGTACTAGGGGTCCATTGGGAATGCCAAACTCTATAAGACCTCAACAGCATATTTCATCTGCTGGTCCAACTCTTGTATCGAATAATATATCAACAGTAAGACAGCCAAATGCAGCAAGGTCTCAAGGCTTCCCATCACAAACTTCAGCCAATCAAGATCAGTCTAGTCACCCTTCTTATCCGTCAGGTAAGTGGACAGTTTCTGAGCTTGATCTTTCTGCTGTGTGATTATTAAAAAGCTTGGTTTTATATTGGAAAACATTATAATGGAAAAATATAGGGAAAGTTTAGAAGTTAGAAAACTTGTAATTCAGGGTTCAATTAACAAATTGTGATTAGGCCATAGTTATTTAATACTTCGTTCAGCGTAACAGACTTAAGAAAAATAGCGATGCGGAATGCGGGCATTATTCATTATGCATTATTTTGCAAACGAAATAATGACATACAATGCGCATTTTTTAACGATAATGTACTATAAGGCGGATTTTAGAACAGACCTTTTCATAAATGTTATGAAGTATTACACAATATTAACGAGCCATTCTCTATCAGTGCCGTATCCAGAGCGAATTTGGGGACAACGCTAAAACAGCTGGGGGTCTGCGGCACGCTGTAAGCCCTGGTGGGGGCTAAGGGGCCGAAGACCCCCAAAATTTTGAGGTTCTCAGGCCTGGTTGTAAGAAAATTGGCAGGCCTGTGGTCATCGCATGCCTAAATTGATGATATCAGTTATGGCGTGCGATCGAGTTTTTCATCTGTTGCCTTAAGATAGTCTTTATACTGTATAATTTTCAAGTAAATTTCAATGGCAATGCTATATATTTTTGTGATTTTGAAATGCATCATGTATGTAATTGAGATTTTCACGGAGAATAAGTTTAACAAGAGACAAAACAAATCGATTTTACAAGAAATAAAAAAAACGATGTAAGGCTGTAAATAAGCGCCAGACATTGGATACTTTCCGACAAGACTTGCACTGTGTCTGATGTGAGACCCTGCACTGTCGAACATTATGCCCCCTATCAGTTTACCGCCTTGTTCTATGACTGATTCTACCAGCCGTGTTTGACTCTATTTTGCAACAACATTCTCCCAATTAAAAGTATGCAGAATTATATTGTAAGGTGCAGGATATAAACCTCATTAATTGTTAATTTGTTTTTATCATTTACTTATTTTGTAACAGGTAACATATTAACTAGAAAGATCAAACTTTGCATCCTTTTGTTTTGTTACTTCAAAACATGTTTGAAGAAAACATCTTTTACAAAGCTTCGTTAAAATGAAAATATACAAAGAAATAACTATTTCGTAAATCTCTCCACCGTTGTTCCGATGAATTTGATTTGAAGATCTATTTACAATTCCGTTTGCAACGACAGAGGAAAGATTTACGAAAACAGGGCATAAGACTCTGAGGAGTCATAATTAAATAGAAATATGTATTAAAACATTATCAATGGCGAGGCACCTTTCACATAAGCATCGTAATGTACGTGACGAGGTTCCTCTATAATGTTTTTTTTTATTTTGTTTTAGTTGAGTTTTTTAAAGATGCTTTAAGTTATAAAAATAATGTATTTTAATGCGCATTATTTGTCCGAAAAATCATAATGCGGGCGGGTTACGCTGAACGAAGTATTAAATAACTATGGCCTTATTGTAGATTTTCATTTTTTACGAACTTTTTTTTTACACTGTTGGTTGATTTTATTTGTTTATCTGTTTGTGTTTCACACAAAATGGTACATATAACAAATAACAGGATGGTGGTCAGCAACGTCAGATCACACAAAAGACATTTGTTACATGCTGCACATGTCAAACACCCCAATATATCTCAAGATTAGTGATAGAATAAGTGTAATTTAGACAGTCCTCTGAATTTACGACAGCATACAGCCTTTGCTGTCATGAAGCTGCTGTAAATCAAAATTATGATGGCATTTGGGGAATGAATAACCCCATTAATAAGTTCTTTCATTTCTTTCGTTCTATCTTATTCTTTCTTATTCTATCTCATTCTCATTTCCCTGACATCTTCTGTTGATTCTCAAAAATTTTCTTTCTATAGAACATCGCAATTTTCAAATACGATGGCATTTTTTCGCTGTCAGTCTTTTTTCCTAATTCAGAGGGCTGAAGTGAAATTGGCGAGACTTAAACAATGGCGAGTTGTATCTAACATATGGGTAATTTTGGGAATTCCTGGAATTCTCCTGATATCTGCCATTTATTCTCAAAAATTTTTTTTCAATAGAATATTTCTTTATGTCATGTATTCAATTTATAAAATGTGAATAAGACGAACATATTTTTTCTTTCATACTCTTTCTTGTTTGTAAGCAACGATTCACAATGCCAAATAGGATGCCTTTACACAGTAGAGGGCTGTTTTGATGATTTTGATAAAACTAGGTGAAATTCTTTTTTGTTTGTTTTTTTGTTTTATTTGTATTTGCTGTTGCTTCCAATGTTGTGAGCTTGAAGCCTTTTTATGTTGAAAGATGATGAGTTATAATATAATAGACAACAACGATTTAAAATTCCATATTTATTCAGCAGAAGCTTTTTGGACTACGTGCATAAAAATACTAAAAAACTTTTTCACAATTTACGAAAAAGAGACATATGGTTGCTATTAGATACAATAATAATGGAAACATAATGGCGGTAAAAACGTATATACAATAAAAACAATTGTATGTACAATAGAATTATGTAATACCGTTTCTGAATAGATTTAATGTGTTAAAATATATTTGATCATTAAGTATTGGTCTCTGGAGAGCAATAAACGAAACTTTGATGTTCTTTCTTGTTCTATTGTGAAGTGGTGCTGATGATAAAATTGACCATGCGAAGGAGTGTTCTGGGTTATCTAGGAGATGTTTAGCAGGCTCTGACTTGCCATTGCTGCTTTCATGCTCTCTCCATCGTACGCTGACATTTCTTTTGGTTTCTCCCATGTATTCTACACCACAGTTACATGTTCCTTTGTAAATTTTACAAGAAGGGTGAATGTTCTTGCTTTTGAGAGGAAATAACGATTTTACTCTTTTTGTGATCCATTTGACGTTTAATTGATATTCATTATTTGTGAATTTGTGAAATTTCTTCAGGAAGTTTTTTGAAACATTTTCATTTTGCTATATTCGGTGGAATCAAACATGACTCATCTAGTTCTTTTCTTTCTTCTTTTTCATTGAAATCTCGAATTACACTTTCTATGTATCTTTTTGGAAAATCAGCTTTAGTAAATTTCTTTTTTTTTTAGATCTAGTTCTTCATTAAAGTTTGTAGCTATTTTCTTCGCACGGTGTAAATCTGCGTTAATGGCATTTCTTTTATATTGTTTAGGTATTTGCGAGTGAGTCGGTAACATTGTGGGTTTTCTGTTTACATTTGTGATGACAGTTCCATCAGTAATTGTTATCTTTGTGTCCAGGAACGTTTTTGGATTTTCCTCGATGGTTAGCTTTATCTTTTCGTGATAGTTGTTTAGTTCTTGTAGCATATCATCTGGCTGGTTAGTTTTCCTTCTGTTTATTATGTCATCAACAAATCGTTTGTAGAATAAGGGCTTTTTAGGTACAACGATGTCATTTTCCATTTTTACCATCCAAATATCTGAGATAATGACAGATAATGGACCACCCATAGAACATCCATCTGTTTGTCTGTAAAAGTTATCATTGAAGTTGAAGGTGCATTCAGTGGTTAGTTTCATCAATAATCGTCTGAAAATAGTTTTTGAACAAATAGGTTTAATCTTGTTTTCAGTGTAAATTTGTTTGATTATATAGTCGATGGTTTCTTTTAACGGTACATTTGTAAAAAGCGATTCCACATTGCTTCAGGAGTTGTTAACGCAACGTCAGGGAAGAACTATCTATTTTAAGAGAAAGTCAGGGAAAAACATCATTTTCAGGATTTTTCAGGAAAAGTAGTATGTAATGATCATGAAACTAAACAGAGAAGATAATCACCCATTAGTTGAGTCGGAAATAATGAATCAAAGAAACAAAAAAGGGAACAGACAAGGAAAATAAAAAAAATAACATAATAAAAGCAAGTAAAAACGACAACGACATCTACTTTTGTTAATGACTATATAGTTCCTGTTCTATGGAATTTTTATGTGGAAGAGATAAATCCAGTTTCCAACCTGTAGTTTCTTAGTAGTATTCCTGTCTATTGAAGGTGAACTTATGGTCTGTTTGTAATTTTAGTGCTGTATTCATATCATTTGCTCTGTGTATTCTTGTTTATTTTTTATAAAATTCCATAAATACAAACAAGATAAAAGTTGTGTCTTTATTCTTAAAGCTGCAATAACAATTTAGGCTGAAAAACTTTAAAATAAGAATAACCAATATCAGGTCAAAAAAACTAATTGTCTTCCACTAAACTTCTATCCAAAACATTATCAATTCCCTTGTAATATTCTAAACTTAAACAAGATTCGCAAAAATGCGACTATATATTTCCCCAAAGTTACAAACATTTTATCAATTGTTGTGTGTACATTGATAACCATGAGAAAAATGTATCATTAAATAATTACAGTATAACTACCATCAACCTGATACTCAGGTTGAATTTAATACCACAAAAAAAAACTTACTTTGAAGTTATTATGAAATGAAATTGTTCACGGTCAAATGATAAGGTTTCTCTTAAAATTTTTTGCTGAGGAGTTAAAAAGTGACTGAGAAGTTACTATGGACACGTAGCTAAAATGCGACTAATATTTCCGTTCTGGTCGTTCCACTGCTGATGCTCTGACCGTCATCTCCGAACGTGTATGTCAGTCCCTCAATGCTTGTGGTGAGACACGAGCTATTGCTCTTCGACAAGGTTTGGCACCGTGGCCTTCTTCACAAGTTGAAGTCTTATGGCATTTCTGGTTCACTCTTGAATCTTATTAAGTCCTTTCTCAGTGGCAGGAGTATTAAGGTGGTTCTCGATGGTCATTCGTCTTCTTCTTACTCTATTAATTCAGGGGTGCCTCAAGGTTCTGCCCTTGGTCCAACCCTCTTTCTCATTTTCATCAACGACCTTCCCGATTGTATTCTCAGTAAACTTGCTATCTACGCTGACGACACTACTCTTTACTCGTCTCTTGAAAGGACTAAGGACTTGTTTGATAAGGTTGAAATGGCTGCTGAGTTGGAGGACGATCTTAGGACAGTAGTTGAATGGGGTCAGAAATGGTTGGTTTCCTTCAATGCTTCGAAAACTAAGCTTCTCTCTATTAATCGTTTCAGGGACCCTGAAATTCCTTCTGTTCTTATGAATGGAAGTGAGCTTGCAGAGTCATCTCTGGTTCGTCTTAACCTTCACAAAGAATTTCACATGGAATTCTTACATCGAGTCCATTGCTAAATCTGCTGCTATGAAGGTTGGCTCACTTTTTCGGGTCCGTCACTTACTTTCGGCTAAATCTATCATTTACATGTTTAAGGCCACTATTCGCCCTTGTCTTGAGTACTGCTGCCACCTTTGGGCTGGAGCCTCTGCTCATTGTCTTCATCTTCTCGACCGTATTCAGAAGCGCTTAGTTAACTTAGCTGGCCCTGATCTTTGTGCTAGTCTCCACCCCCTCTCACATCGGAGAAACGTTGCTTCCCTGTCTCTTTTCTATAAGTACTTTCATGGGCATTGTTCGGATGACTTGCATCAACTAACTCCTTCTCCTAAGACTTTCTCTCGGAACACTCGCCTCTCTGCGAATTCTCATCCTTTGACTGTTCAGGTCCCAACTTGCCATAAGAACTTTTATTCGTCTAGCTTTTTCCCTCTGACTGCTCGCCTCTGGAATTCTCTCCCTCATAGTTGTTTTCCTGCTGAGTATGATCTGCAATCTTTTAAATCCAAGGTTAACCGCCACCTTGCTCTGTCTTTATAACTGTTCTTCCTTTTCTCATCTTGCAGCTTTCTACCTAGTAGTGGCTTTGGCCTTGCAGGGAGCAACTCATTTAAAAAAAAAAAAAAATTTCCCCTTAAACAACTGCATATCAACAACCCCATCAATGTGTAAGACAATTTTATCATAAAATAATATGAATGATTTTTATTGTTGCAGAAGCCTTTATACCATAAAATCACGGTAAACAATGTAATTTAAGAGAACACTTGCTTTTTGTAACTCGGATAAAACTATCTTACAACATTATACAATCAAATTTGTATACAGGTTTTCTGTACAAAAGAAGAAAAGGAAATTGTTAAACCTATTTAGATACCACAGTATACTTTGGGGTAGACATATAAGCAAATAACTATCGAAAGCAATCAAAATCTCTACTAACAAATGTTATGTGTAACATTTCCAATTAGGACAGAATAGTTATTTTCAAAAAAAAGATGGGCTTAAAGTGACAATTTATAAAACTAAATTCAAGTATTCAGAATAAACATCTCTGTTCAAAAAAATATGTTCACACTCATTGTTTATTTTGTGGTAAAAAACGACCTTCATATATAAATCCCAAATGGAAAAAAAGACTTTAGTAGTGAAAATACATATTCATAACCAAATCACTACATAGCTGAAAGTAGAAGTTCGTGTTCCGGCTTGATTTAATCTACAGACTGTCATTTGTATTGATTAACGTTCGTTGTTGGTACAGGAAAATTGACAGTATATTAAATTTTGCAAAATAAAATATGATATACAGTATCAAAACAGTATACGTGACCATGGAATTCATCCATAGTAAACTATGTTTCTGTTGTTGGATTAAATGACAATCCAGGGAAGCACACTCGACTTCTTTCAAGTTATTATGTGTCTCAATCCTGTGTGTTTTAAAATATTATACGTAATTGGTTTTCTGAACTTCTTATTACGGTAGCAGCGTAAGTGAATACCGTATTAAAACACCCTTGGACTCCTACTACTCCTACTCCTACTCCTCCGGCCGAAACGGCAGTTTTTAGCCTACGCTTAACAGTCGATCAGATTTCGTTCAGAAAATCATATGAAATCTCACAAAGGAACGCAGTCTAAAAATATTTGAAGGTTATATCCAGCAAACATTCTAAAATAAATTTTTCTAATATTTCATCGCTTAATAATACACGAAGAAAGAGATATTTTGGTAGTAAGGCCTTAAGTTAAAAGTAGTAAGTAGTTACTTTTACTAAAAATGCTTAACATTTGGATGTAAGGTAGCTACGATTTTATCGTCGGTAGTTCAACCTTAACGAACTTTTTAATTACATCTAAAATTTGTCAGCTATCTAAACCGTCATTTTGCGTTAAATATTTCAAAGATCACAGTTTTTGGGAAGGTTTCTTGAGTCCATGGAATCTTTGTTATTGTTTTTAATTTTTTTCGAAACAGACGCGTTTTTTTTACACATAAGTTCTTATAATTTTTTTCTTGAAAAAATTCGACTCATGTATGTACATTTCTTTGTTTTGAAAATTATTTGCTGGTGGCGTTTCTTAATAAGACCCCATTTACATTCGATAAGACCTCTTTACACTAACTATTTTTTTTATGGCAATTTTTGGTCGTGCTTTCGAAAGTATCCTGCTTGCTGCTACCGTTTTGCGCCATCTGGCTCTTGTTGCATATACGACATCACCTTTTTACTTGCTGTTTTTGTATGTTCTTTTTGAATTATGAAACTGATTGAACTGGTTGTTCTCCACATGAAAAGGGTTTCCTTTATGGCTGGTACATCGTGCTTTCAGTTCAGTTGGGCTACATTATATCAGGATGTAAAATAAAAATAAATCTTCAGCCTAGCTATTGATAATGAATTTTCACCTTTGCACTGAAACCACAGCTTCAATGGTTTGCTGTTCGAAGCAAATTGATTACCAGTCATCATAACATTGTTATCAACAAAAGCAAAACATCATTGATATATCAATTTTTTCTGGATTTTACATGTTCATTTCATTCAAAAGTTTTTACAAAGCTTTTTAATACAACACTGAACTAAAACGATTCATTTCCATCATTTAACGTTCCATCTGTTGAATCATTTTAAAAGCTAGCAGAAAAAAAGCAAAAATCTTCCACTGCACTGCCCCACTGACTGAAAAAAATGGCATGCTGTAGACTAGCCTCTATTCTTATCTACTTTGGCTAGGCGAAAATTCAATACCGAACGGCGGCTATAAAAGTGAACGGAGAAGAAGAAGAAGGAAAATGCCGGTTTTAACATATATTTCGCCCTATGGGGAAATATATAATTAGTTTTTAAATGTTTCTCCCTGGTATACTATAGTCTGTTCAAAAAAAATGTGCACTAATTTCAGCTTTTATATAAAAACCAGGCTCAAGGGAATTGATGTAATTTGCTAAATCTGGTTTCCACATGATAACTGAAATTAGTGCACATTTTTTTTGAACAGACTATAGCAACCTGTATACCCTTTCCATCTCTGGAATACTTTCTTCATTTTATCATCATTTTCATTTGCAGTCTCATTTTAGCTAAGATTTTAGCTAGGATTTTGTTAATTTTGGTTACTAGTTAACTGAAACCAGCCATCCTACAGAAACAAATGTTTCACATGAAATAACAATATGTTGTTATGTTTGTCATTAGCTCCTTTTTGTGGGGATGCAATGATATTAAATGCAATAAAGAATTTATTGTTTTTCCAGTTCTTCTGAATTTTCTGCAATTCTCTACATAAATCTAGCAAGTTAATGTTTTTTAATAAAATCTTACATGGATAAGGGTTTTTTCTGGAGGATGTAATGGGAAGATAATGAAATGTTTGAATTAAGTGCCAATTTATTGTAGCAGTGATAAATGTTAGAATATTGGTAGATATGAGATTGATACCTGGTTATGATATGTTTTATAAAATATAAAATATATATATATAAAAATCACAGGTACTACCTGGAAATTATGCCTAAGTAACTAATTTTCCAAATGAATGTCTTTCTAATTTAAGGTATGCTTGCAGGGAAAAGGAGACCCTACCCCCAGCAGGTAGGAAGGTGGTTTTATTTATTTTTAATAGAAAATTATTGTCTGCTTCTATATTCTAAAATGCTACTCCACACATGTTTTGTTAGGTTGCCCCAAGCGTACCAATTTCTCAGCCAACTCATTCTCAGCAGCATATGAATGGGCCGCAACAACCAACCAATGCAGCATATACTCAGTACCAACAAAATGTTTCTTCACCAATGGGGAATGTAAGTAGCATTTGTTGCATTTGAGTGAAGTTTTTTCACAATAACTTCGCAAACCATGTTGTTACTCAGCACATATCTGTTACACAACTGCAAATCTTTTAAAGAAGTTTGAAAAAAAGCAAGATTTTTTTAGAAAATGATTTTGTATCAATACATTTTCCATAAACCTGGTTTCTAATCAATTCTCGCATTTTAGCAACATCAACAAACGGAACAAGTTAATCAATTAATGGGTCGACTATCTGTTGAAGTATGTATCTCCATACTTTTTTTATTATTATTCTTATTGACCCCTCCCAAGCTCGACTTTCTATATTGACCAATAGGCACTACGAAGGGAGGGGTTACTTTCCCATTCCAGCTAATATTCATCTCAATTTTGTCACAATTTATCTTACCACTCACCCAGCCCTATGGACCCCAAGATATCCAAAGACTTCACAGGGGAACGAGTTGGTAGCAGTACCAGGGACGCGGTCGGTAGAATTTGTGTTCATCCAGAGAGGGGCTCAAATCCGTTATGCTACTGCTACATTGGATATTCTGTTTATTTAGTGCATTAGTGTAATAGTATATTCCTGTTTAACAAAATTAAATTTCTCACTCTTCAGCAGTCACCAACATATCCCATTAATCTTTTGGAACAGAAGCAAATTGTTCTGCCACAACCATTAACTCCTCCAACACCACCAATGTCACAGGTAAAAAAACAACTTTGTTCCCTGGAAACAATATGAAAACACCATACACATCGTTTCCCTGATTTACATTTAGGAATCACTTAAAAAGAATGCGAACCCACAGTAAGTGACCTTTCAATTTTCTGTTCTTTTGTTTTGACTTATTTTATGCTGTGAAATGGGAATCTTTGTTTTATTTTTAGAGTGCTACGTTGCTCACTTAATGTTGTTCCGCAAACTTCATCGTTATTGAGTAAATGCAAACTACCGTTTGGTATATATGTCCAACCATTCAAGCAAGACATGGTAAGGGGTTTTTAACAGAAAATATTTCGAGTATAAAGCATGTTATTAAAAGTAACTATGGTTTCTAAAGTAAAACTTAAAATGGATAATGAACTCAAAGTGCTTAAGAAAATTTGGAATTTCTAATGATCAATGGTTTCTTTAGCAGCAATATTGCAAGATTTGATTTAGCCAGAATCTAAATGTAACAATTATAAAATCTGCATAATAATTCGATTTTATTTCCAAATGTATGCAAAACATGAATACCTGTCATTACAGTAAATATAAAGTATTTCTGTTTCATTTAGGGTATGCCAATAATAACTTCAGTTATAACACGTTGTCGCAGTTGCCGATCATATTTGAATCCATTTGCTTCTATTTTGGACCACAGGAAATGGCAATGCAATATGTGTTTTCGGATAAATGAATGTAAGTGTAAATTCCATTCATGTTTTATAAGCAAGAAGTAAAAATTTGATAATTTTTGATAAATTTTTGATCAGTACCAGAAGAATTAAGTTATGATTATTCAACACGACAATATATGGATGTTCGGAAACGACCTGAATTGACATCATCTTCTATTGAATTTATCGCTCCGTCAGAATACATGGTACGATTGCATATATATTGTTTTTCAAGAGATCCTTTATCAACAGATTTTTTATTTTATAATTTGTTATTTGAAATATTTAGTTGCGACCTCCACAACCATCAGTCTTCATATTTGTATTAGATGTTTCATTCAGTGCAATAAGTACTGGTAGGCATTTTGTGAAGTTAATGGAAGGTTTGCTGTGAGGGGCTTAAAATAAATATTGGTGTTTGTTTCTCATAGGTTATTTGTACCACACCTGTGAAATAATAGCTCAGAACCTTGACAAATTACCTGGTGATTCGAGAACAATGATTGGTTTTATCACTTTTAACAGCTCTGTTCATTTCTACAGCATTAAGGTAATTATTTTCTGTAATAAGTTAAATTGTTTTCCATGGTGACTAATTTCTTATGAGGAGCCTATCTAAACCTTTACAAACTTTTCCAGGCTTCACAAAGTCAACCTCAAATGTTTGTTATGCCTGAACTGGAAGGTGAGTAAAACATGTTCACTGAAGTCTTAAAGTGTCTTTGTCATAGTATAATTATTATGATCATTATGTATAATATCTCTAATTGACAATACTCACTTAAATCATGATTTATACTATACCCTCTTCCAATCCATTACATATGTTTTATGCATAGATGTGTACTTACCTGTTCCTGACGGCCTGCTGGTAAACTTAAAAGAAAATAAAGAAATGATTTTACAGTTGCTGGAATCATTACCTTCATCGTATCAATCTGTGCATGACACTCACTCAGCCACCGGTGCCGCTGTATTGTCTGCTCGAAAATTAATAGTAAGTTGAAACAGTTGTATTACTATTATGCTGAAATGAATCTGTCATTCTTTGTTAAAAATCATTTGCTTTGACTTAGTCTTCTAGTGGTGGGCGCATCACAGTATTTCAAACTTGCTTACCATCTGTTGGCCCTGGTCGACTTGCCCATCGTGAAACTAGTAACATGACTGGAAATAGTAATGACACACAAAATCTTAATCCTATCACTGATTTCTATAAGAAACTCTCACTTGATTGTGCAGGAGAACAAATAGCAGTGGATTTATTTTTCCTAGCTGGACAGTATTGTGACATAGCTTCATTGTGTAAGTTCACATTTAATTTGAATCTTCCCTGCAAAAATTTTGTAATAAATTTCTTCATAGGTTTCACTGCTTTAAACCTGATTATCTTGAAGTTTTTAATTTGATTTTTAGCGGGTATATCAAGATATTCTAGTGGTGCCTTACACTTTTATCCCAAATTCCATGTGCAAGACAACCCTGGACAATTACAGAAATTTTGTTATGATTTCAAGTAAGTAAACTTTTTAACAGCATCATTGTTGATTGATGTTTTTAAAAAGCAATGAAATTTCTCAACTTTTCTAAATTCCAGACATTATTTGACAAGACCCATTGGTTTCGAGGCTGTCATGAGACTTCGCTGCACTAAGGGTTAGTGATTATATTCTGCATGGAAAGTGAGAGCATAGAAGGAAATTTATTAGAAAATAGTCTTCTAACCAACACGAGACTGTAAACAATTGCTGCCACCGATTTCCTTAAAGTTCGTTTACATAATTTTTTTCTCTCTCCAATCAAGTACAACTATAAGGTAAATAATGTTTTACAAGGAGCAGTGATTTAACCGGATGTGGGCAGTGCGGGAGAATGCATAAAAAACAACAGAGAGGGATATCCGGAGGTGCATATACTAACTAAGCCTGATAAACTGTCAACCAGGACAGCTTCCTAATCTGATGCAGCCTGTCAACCAGGACAGAGGTGGTTGAGGGCCTTAGTCTGATCAAGTGAAACTGAATGCTAGCTGCTAGATAATTGCGAATAGTGTTGAATGACAGTCGGGCGGCCAACGATGATACAAACGATGATACGAAGTAGATTAACACGTCCTCTTGCGCCGGAAATAAGCTAAAACCATGTCTGAAGCAAAACTGCTGATACGCCCGGAAAGCTGTGCTATAAGTCGACCACGTGGAAGGAGCTAATGCGTGTGCCTGGTAGAAATTTACGGAGCTGGTAATATGGACCAAATCAGAGGATTGACATCGTATGCTCCGAGTCGGTGTTGGGACACACGAGCCGAAATCAAGGGAAAAAAAGTCGGTAAAAAATTTAGTTGGGGAAAATTTTAGTCGGGAAAATTTTAGTCAGCTGCAGCGTTAAAATGTCCTGGCACAGCAAAATATTTATGTTGGAACGAGCCGAGAACAGAAATAAAAATCTGACTAGTGACATGGTTACTTTGTCTCTGCTACCCGACCTCCACACTTGAACAATCGCTAAGTTGTCAGTAAAAATTAGAATCTGAGAATTCTGCCAGTGAGCATATGTTTATATGGTAATTCAGGAAATGTGGTGGCCAGGTTGCATTAAACCAATGAGAGCCCCAGACAATAACGAAACCGCACCCTTACAGATTGCTTTTTTTTTAAAACAACTCTCGTTTAGTGCATTTACGCCTATTAACCCACCAGCGTAACTGAGGTAGGTCTGCAGGTGGTGCTAGTGGTGGTTCTTCTAATGGTGGCGATGAACGTGTGATTCCGGTCGCCGTGATCTGTGTTGCTGACGTCATCGATGCATCGGGAGTGGTTAACATTGTAGATACAATCGGAACAATGTATGATGTGGTTCGAACGATTAGAGCCACAGACGTAGGAATTGAATCGTTAGGTGATAAAATTGGTACAATTTACGGGCCAGGACTTGCGTGGACCCACTATCAACAATGTCCAACGAGTTGCACGCTCACTGTAAGGTCGTGCGAGGCACGAGAGAGAGATTCCACTAATCTTAACATTAGCTCTGCCCCGCCGTTGGGGTCGAGTTCTCCCGGCCAACACCATCGTTAATAAAGCCAGCATGGCAAAAACCTCCATTAACCGTATAGCGCTGTTAGAACCGATGGATAGTGACAAATCGAACTGCAAAAAATGTCCTTAGGTCTTCGCCTAATAAGAAATACTGCGGGTCTACAAATTGGGTAACATTGATAATCCGAATAAGCATTATCTAAAACGCATATTTCATTAAAAAACTATCGGTCACCAAATTTGGTCAACGAAACTTTTTTTAAGCTTTCAATTTTGCGATAGCCCACGGCCTAAAAGGACGTCTAACACAAATTAAACCGTTGCTTCACGAGATATTAATGGATAACTCTTAAAAATATCCAGAAAATACTTGAAAATTTGAATCTTCGTAAAACGTGACTAGCAACGATAACGAACTGTCATAAATTGCGGAACGCTGTGAAATGGGAACGAACAAACGCGAGCAAGGTGGATTAACTGGATTGCCGCGCACCACCTGAAAACTGCAGAACAAGGAGACACGAACGCCCTGGTTTACTATTGTTAAGTAAACTTCAACCCACTTTGGTTGACATGAACATATTTAAGAAATCTTGATTTTTTTCGTCAGTTTTCTTTGAAAGTATTCATTTTGATTGGGTAGTGTTGTGCAGTGGCTTTCAATTGTCCCTTATTGTTTCAGGTCTAAGCATTCAAGCATTTCATGGGAATTTCTTTGTGCGATCTACTGACCTTTTATCGCTCCCTAATGTAAATCCAGATCATAGCTTTAGCATGCAGATGGCAATCGAAGACTCGCTTACTGACTCCAATCTGGTCAGTTTCCAAGCTGCTCTTTTATACACAACAACGAAAGGTGAGTTTAGTTCTTTGATACTCTTGTTCTGTGACGATCTTCATCTGCATAGATAACTAACGGGTTGTTGTTTTTAGGGGAACGCCGTATAAGAGTTCACACATTGGCACTACCTGTTACATCAAAGCTCAGTGATGTTTTTGCATATGCCGACCAGGAAGCAGTCATATGTACACTATCCAAACTTGGTATGTTCCTCCACATACTTGCAACATTATCTTTCATCTTCAGTAAGCAACTTGTTTTCGTATGTATATCTCTTTTATTTTAACAGCTGTTGACAGAACTTTGAGCTCATCACTTGGTGATGCAAGGGAGGTACTAATCTTCTTCTTTATAATCTTTATAGTGCTACCTTTGGGGGTTTATTTGATTTGGAAACTTCAATTAATACGGAAAATGGAGTTAAATTTTCTTAATGGCCTATTATACATGAAGTTATCCAATTATACTCTCGTATATTTTAGGCGTTAATGAATGCGTGTATTGATTGCTTGAAAGTTTACCGAAGTGAAGTGGCGAATCAGAGAAACAGTCGGGCGGTCATAGCGCCCTTCAATCTCCGCCTATTCCCATTATATGTGTTAGCCTTGATGAAAAGTGTAAGCATCCCTTTACTCATTTTCGTTTTTGCGACGCCATTTACGTTCGTCTGGTAGTGTGTCATCTATTTATATTTCTATTTAGGATGCGTTTAAACTTGGTAGTGGTGTGAGCCTAGATTCGCGGGTGTTTCGTTTGCTTGAATACAAATGGCAAACGTTTCATGATACAATGTTAAATATATACCCCCGTTTATATTCAATACTGGATCTCCTTGAAGAAGTAAGAAGTGTTTTGTTATAAAAACAATGGAATTGTACTCCTGTATTCTTCTATTTCTATGTTATGCATATTTGTTTTTGTTTTTATTTAGGATCAGTCTAGTCAAAATCTTCCCATATTGCAAGCCTCTGCAGAGAAACTCAGCCGGCAGGGTATATATTTAATGGATACAGGAAAGGTGAGAGATACGATTTCGTAGTTTGTTTGATTGTTTGTTTGTTTGTTTGAATGATTGATTGATTGATTGATTGATTGTTTGATTGATTGATTGATTGATTTTTTTTATTTTTCGTCTTTAGTTTCTCTATTTATTTGTCGGGCGAAGTATTTCCGAGCAAGCTATCAACGAACTGTTTGGTGTTGCAAATTTCAATGCTTTACCCGAACAAATGGTAAGATTATATTTTTCTGTCTAGATTTGGTTTTCGATACTTTTCTTAACTCCATTATTTTTCTTTCTAGAATTCTTTGCCTGAGCTTCAGACTCCTTTAAATAGTGAAGTTCGAAAATTTATCTTGAAGTTGAGAAAAGACCGTCCATTTTTTGCAACTCTTGAACTTATCAGGTAAACTGTTTACTGCAGTCTTTAACCCGTCCAGTCATTTTTAAACTTGTTAAAATAGCCTAACAACAAGTCTTCTATTGAATGGATGGACCTACCAAACATCTCCAGCTGCGAATCAAATGTGCTCGAAATTAGGTTGTGTCCATTCATCCGCTTGTTACGGTGGCCAACAAGTGTCACGGCAAAATAAAAACTGTCACGACAAAATGAAAAAAGCCACGGCAGAATATACAAAACTGCCGGCAAAATAAAAAAGGTCACGGCAAAATAACATAAGAAAATGGTAACCTCACTGTGATAGACATGTGTTTACATACAAGACGTCAGTAGCTTTTATGGTTCGCAGCAAATATTTATAAATATCACTACTCCCTCCCTGAACAATTTTTTTGATTTTGAGAAGAGGAACTGCATTAACAAGACTCCTTAAGCTTTGCCACCAAAGACAGTCTGTTAAAACACCTGTCACTAATGCATTGATTGTAAAGTACAGTGAGGAAGGCATTGATACTGGTGCCTTGAGAAAAGAATTTTTTGCTGATGCAATTAAAATGATTGGGAAGGCCCTTTTCCCATTTGGTACACCGTTTTACCTGCTCCACAATGGCTACAAAAGTTGTCTATCTGGGCCACTTCATACTCACAGAGTAAGCACAACATCTTTAATAGGTATCCTAGGAAGGACGAATGACATTAAACAGATAAAAAATTTATATTTCAGCCTTTTTTATTTTGCCGTGGGTTTTTTTTATTTTGCCGTGAGTTTTGTGTATTATGCCGTGACATTTTTTATTTTGCCGTGACACTTGTGAGCTACCGTAACTTTTGATCGAAAACAAGAACATTTGAGGATGTAGTTCACAATTGCATTAACTACTCTCAACAATAACAAAACATTCTAAAAATACAACATGATTTTAAATAGGTTTTCTCCCTTACATAAAAATTGAAGAGCTTTTCGAAATTTGGTCAAATCTGAAAAAGGACTGCCGAATTTGAAATCATAAATTTTCAATTGTGCTTTGTGCAACCTTTTTATGAAAATTGACGAACTATCGAATTTTGGCCCGAATTTGGCCCGAATTACGAATTTAGTATCAAAATCGTTCGTTGCTTGGAGAAGTATGAGGAGGAAAAGCTCGGGTATTTTGAGAACTTTACCACAGGTACCCTAATTTTAATAAGGGACGTTCGGCCAGAAAGAGCACGATCACATGTTGTTTTTTAGACAAATATGCTAAGGTTGTCAGTAGTAACCATAAATCTACGCATGTCACGTGATTAGGCTTGAGATGGCCACACCTTCGTCATCCTTACACACCTTTTCTTATGTGATTATAGGGAAGACACAAGGAATCGACTTTTATTTTTGAATAAACTAATTGACGACAGAACGGAATCTTCAATGTCGTATCACGAGTTTTTACAACATATTCAAAGACAGTTAAATGGTTGATGCGACAATATTTGCGACAACGACGGCAAGTTGATAGATGACGGCGAGAAAAATGCTCTCGATAGTTTGACCGACGCTCGGGTTGAACAGTGATATGTGTTAGAAACTGGTGCTATTTTCACTGAAGCGACGTCGTCATTCCCTTTACAAAGTACATGTCTATGCTTTTGAAAAATTTTAAGATGGAGAATGAATAAGAGATTTAGACATTCTAATGTATCTTCTTCGTTTTATAAAATTTTGGAAAGAAAATAAATCCTTTCGAATTATATAGAATTCCAATAGCTTCGACAATTCGAACACTGAATCCCTAAAGAAATTTATCTCACTTCTTGTTTTTTTTTGTTTGTTTTTTTCGTTTAATTTCTTCTCGGCACGTTTTTCGATTGAATTTCGATTATTATTTTTTGTGGGTGCTTTTGTTTTCGACGACCCGTTTTTCTTATCCGCTTTGTAAGCAAACTGTAAATTTTGCGTAAGAAGATAAAAAATAACATATCCTTAAAATTTTATGAATCGGAATTATCAAATTTATCAATATAATGTCTGCTTAAAATGAAATTTCTGTCTTGTTGCTTTTCCTAAGCCATGTTATGGTCAACCCTACTTTTGATAGTCATGGTCTTAACGAGACTCCATTGCGGAGACTTTGCTCGATTGACCAGCTTTTAAATTCACGGGAACTCTTTACTTGTGTGACTTGCATCAAAATTATTTTATATCCATGTCGCATTAAGAACAAAACCCTGTAAATGAACATGAATCCATGTAAATGAACATGAATCCATGTAAATGAACATGAAATCTGCAGTGTCTATTCCACAAATAAAAATCCGCGAAGTCCAAAGGTCACTTGCACTCGTCAATGTTTTCGGTTTCGCCCTGTGCACTCCTCCTTTTATGATGCTTTTATGATGGTTTCGCCCTGTGCACTCCTCCTCCTGTGCACTCCTCCTCTGTGCACTCCTCCTTTTATGATGCTTTAATAAGTTCTACTTACTATCATAACTTTGATCGCTCTAAAGAGAACTTCAATTTCTTGTGAAACATAACATTAAAAAGAGATGTGGGCTCGAAGTTGGTTCGATATTGCCATTGGATACACAACATTGCAAACATCCAAATAACTTGAAAGAAAACATACGCAATCTTCATACAGGTACTCGTCTACTCATTCGCCTGTGATCACATTGTTTTTATTATCGAGCTGTTTGCTTTCGAATGCAATTATCATTTAATGGCTAAAATCTCTTGCTATGATAGGGCGTGAGATTGTGGCCTTTGCATAATAATATGAAGCCGAAGCAGGGTTTCATTCTCATATGAACTGATTGGGACATTTAAAACATGCCGTTAATATTGCATGAGGTAATTTAAATTCAGTGATTTTCAGAAATTACTGTAATCAGCAGTGTCTAACCTTCATAAATCTTCGTTGTGGAAAAAAAAGCAGAAAATAGAAGTTATGGACGTGTAAATTTCTGAAATTTGATGTTTCATTCACTAACTTATTAATCAATGTAAAAAGAACGACCTCTTAGAAAGAATCGACGCCGCTCCTTTAAAGCTGCATTATCTCAAGAAAATAAATTCAGTTTCATATGTCTTTTGTGAGGAGGTACAAGTGAATGAGATTCACATTCTTGTTACAGTGAGTATTTTCTTTAAAACATTAAATTCAATTTCTTTAAACTGATTACGATGGACAAATTGTAAATATCCGCAGAAGTATGGCGGCCAAAGTAAAAAGCTAAGATTCTCAAGTTCTGAACTAAACATTGGTTCAACATGAAATTAAATCTACTCTTATTAGATGACAAAAAGAAACTGGATTTCTTTATCGATTCCTCCTGTTTTATCGATTCCTCCTGTTTTAATGAAAATGAACTTCCAAGGTACACACAACTCATCATCTGCATTAGAACGATTTTCACAGATATTGTTTTTGGTTGATTCTATGTCATTCTATTATAGTTTATTTTTTCGGTTCATCGTGCTGTAGCATGACAGTATCGATACATAATAGGTATATCGGGTATATATCAGGTATATATTGTTTAAATCGGTTTTTCGAGTCAATCAGATATACATCCACAGTATGCAGGTGTTTACACACACAAAAAAGATAACTCTCAGAAAATCCCACATCCTATACAAATTTCTTTATTAATCTTATTTGCCTTCATTTCGTTCGTTTCATATTTCACTTAATTATTACGTCTATACGTCAGTAGAACTCGACTGATAAAATAAATACGATTAATTTTTTTATAAGAAGAAAAAGTTTATTATTTGATTTGTAAAACAAAGCTTGTTGAATGTTACTTTGTCAGGCATTGAAAGTTTTTAATCAAACTGATTGTATTATTGTGAAAAACCCTCTCGAAAGAAACATCTGACTTAATCATTTTCTTTCTTCTTCAGAATTAGTTCTGGTCCAGGTTTTTACATCCTTATGCATAATGGGTATAAAAAGCCTGGTTGATGGCAAAAGTTTGAATTTGGTTGTAGAAAGGCCTTTGCATAGGCAAAAGAAGCAAGGACATTCATCGCTATAGAATATTTATATGGGCTGGTGTATTTTCATGTAATTCATGAAATATCTGTCTTCTTTAGAAAAAAAAAACAAAGGAAGTAAAATTCTCTTCGAACAAAGAAGATATGGCTCATCCTCAAACCCTGCCAACTCTCGTTGGAGTATTCTGTAATTACTGTTACATAAACACCGGGATGTTTTCCTGTAATGTTGGTTATCCGGTGAAAGACACCAATATTTGGTTAGGTCAAAATGCCATATGCGCTGGTGGACCAGTTTTACCGATTCCAACGCCAAATTTTACATTTCATGGACCGTATCCATTCTGTGGAAATATCTCGTCACCCCTCAACGGCAAGTCGAAATGTTTCCCTCACGAAATAACATTGAAGACTTTCAATGCGTCATGTTATGATCCTATTGGCCGTCCACACTCGTACAAATGCGAGGCTACATCACAACATTGGGTCTTCTATCCACCGCAACCAGATTTTAGTAGCCATTCGGCGGCCATGGCATACGTGACGATGTGTTTAATTACTTGCCTTTTGACTGTATCGCTAAATACACTCAACATCTACATAATTTACAAATCAAGGCAATTGTATGCATCTAAAACGATGATTTTTGGGTCGCATATGGCTGGTTTGGACTTGCTGGTGGGACTCCTTTGCTTGCCTCTGTACGTTACCTTGGTGTATAGTCGAAATCAGTATTTTTACAAAGGAGATCGTGTTCTTTCTGACAAAACATTCCGCTTACTGAATGAGTGGTTTAACAGATTGGACTTGTTAATTTTGATGGCTTCCTTTACAAATCTTGCTTTGATGTCCCTCGAACGCTTCATCGTTGTTTACAAGCCGTTCTGGCATATGAAACGAATAACCATGAAGAAGATTGCTTTATCGGTGCCGGCAGTTTGGCTGTATACTTCAATCATGTGTCTGCTGTATTACTATGTGTTAAACAAAGTGTGGTTCAGCTTTTTGACTGGCTTCGTCATACCAACTACAGTGATGATGGTGTCATATAACCTCATCATTTGTACAATCAAAAAATCAACGAGAGTTAATGGAAACGACGATGAGAGCATGGCAAGCGAACAGAGACGGAAAACCGAACATAAAGTGACGTTAAACTTGTTAGTCCTCGTTGCCGTGTTTTTAGTCTGTTGGATTCCGTACTTTGCTTTGCTTTTGCATTACAACCGTCGCTATGACAACGAAGAAAGCACTTATTTTGAAGACATAAGCGCTATATCGTTATTCCGATGGATTAAGCTTCTATCTTATTGTCATTGTTTTCTGGATCCAATACTTTATTCGTTATCGCGGCCGAACGTAAGAGTGGAAGTCACGAGGATTGTAAAGGGAGAAAAAGCCTTTTCGAAAACGTCCTTCGCAACAAGATCAACTTTTCGTCAAACACAAAAACATTGTTCGACATATAACAAAACATCTGGATATTAAAAGAATATAAAATAAAATATCCGACGATTTTGACGTCTGTATATCATTATTATTTAAAAACACGATTAAACTTCGCTTTCTTCGTTTTCAATTCCTTTAAAAAGATTATATTCGCCAACAACTTTTTGCCATGGCACAACTTTATTCAAATGTTTCCGTTGCTTTTTACGTTTTTGGCCCTCCGGATCCTCAGGATCGATGTCTTCCTCCTCATCATCATCACCTCCATGCATCTTACTGGACATCTCTCGATACAATTTTCCAGCATTTGCACAACAGCACAGAAATCTGGAGCTCCATGCAACTTTAAAAAGGATTATCAGCGTTGTCATTATATTCACGGGAATCGGAACTGATTCCGTTTTGGTCATTTGCCATATGACGCTGCCACGCCCGTATTTCCATTCGATTTCCGATCGTTCCTCGATCTTGGCATATGTACCGCTCATCATTGCGATAAGCAGGTTGATTAATACGATGATAGCGATTATTTGGTAGATAGCAAACACTAAAGTGGCGATAAGGTATGTTTCTGCTGGATTGTCGTTTCTCTGAATGGCAGTCAGTTTTCGCGGTCGATCTGTAAGACCAAAACATGCAAAGAACAACTCTTTGAAGATAGTAATAAAATCTTCTTTTACGTTGATGTGCGTGAAACCGTTCGGGAAATCCACTCTAGCTTTATTATAAACTGGCTTGTATATGACAGCCATGTGGCACGAGAAGACGGCAATAAACATGAACAGGACGAAAATAAATTTGACCACATCCATGACAAGGCTCTTGATGATGACTGACCATGGCCCAAACAACTCATGCATGTTCAAAAAATCGAATATTTGTAAGACGAGTAAAAGAAGGACGAATGCAAAGAAATTGTCTCTTGCATACATCAAATGCTCTCTCGTCTCTCCCTCCACAAATATGGCTACCACATTGCATCCTAGGGCGATACTGGATAATATGCAGTTGAAAAGGCGTAACAGTTTGTACTCGTTATCAGCTATTTGACTCAAGAATAGGGCGCATATCCAGATAAACAAGGCGCACTCCCAAGGCGTTGGATAAAGCTGAAAATGTAAATCAATTAGCGGAAGATGAAATTTTTCTCAAGTATGAGATTTTCTTGTTGCTGATATGCTATTACTAATGCAATATGTGCAACGTGTCATTATAAAGCATAACTGTGCTGTGAAATCGGAATGAAATTACCTTCCTATGCCACACCATACCATATGTCAACGCGAAATTGTAATAATAAGCAGTCAGAAGGAGAGCTACAGGATGAAGAACTCCTCGTGAAAAGTGATGACGTGACCTTGATTAAAATTGTTTTGAATTCGAATTCATTACGCAAAAAGTTGGCAGAATTTATAATCGAGTAGAGATCCACCAACTGAAATCCCCTCTTAACTTGGTTTTGGATCGACTCACAACTACCAAACGTTTTAACTAATTCTGATAAGTCGTTTTTTTCTTGTTCCGATAATTTCCTTTTGAAAACTTGGAAAAGTTGCATTCATTTCAACTTTCACAAGGTGGAACACAAAATGTTTAGAAGCTTGAAAAGCGTTTAAGCGCAAATTATATTTCAAATTAAATTTCCGGTCTGATTCGATTAGAAAAATACGTGAAAGCGCAAATTCTCCAATTCATCCCAGGGAAATATAGTCAAAGAAGTACTTAAAGTTTAAAATACTGTATTCTGATAAAATTGAAGTTGTGAAACATATATGTTGTTTACAAGCTGTTATTGATCTTCCTCTTCCATTCCAGAGTGAATATAAACATAATACTCGGCCACAACCTCCTTCCATGGAACAACTTTATTCAAATGCTTCTTCTTCACGATTTTCTTCTCCCTTTCTCCCTCATCAACTCCTTTCTCTTGTTCGCGCGCTTCTTCTGCTTCTTCGATACCGTGAAAATTGCTTGTCATTTCCTGATACATCCCCCTGACATTCGTACAGCAACACATCACTTTTGACGTGAGTATCACTCTTAATATTATTACAAAAGTTGTGATCAAATTCACGGGAATCGGAACCGATTCGGTTTTAGTCATTTGCCATATGACGCTGCCACGCCCGTATTTCCATTCGATTTCCGATCGTTCTTCGATCTTGGCAAATGTATCACTCATCATTGCGATAAGCAGGTTTATCAAGACAATAATGACGATTATTTCATAAATAGCGAAAACGAATGTCGTGATATGCTCAACTTCGTTTGGACTTTTAGCTCTTGAAAATGCTATGCTAGGAAATTTTGTGATGCCAAAACACGCGAAAAACAGTTCTTCGAAAACCTCTTCAATTCCGCCATCGTTCGTTAAGTCGAGCGTTTCGACCGCTAAATCAATCCTGGCTTTGTTATATACAGGTTTGTACACGACCGACATGTGCGCGGTAAACGTTCCAATAAACATAAACAAAACAAAAATAAATTTCACCACATCCATCACTAAACTTTGAATGATTACAGACCATGGCCCAAATAACTGGTGCATGCTCAAAAAGTCAAAAAGCTGCACCACAAGTATAAGCAAAACGAACGCGAAGATGTTATCTCTTGCATACATCAGGTTCTCCCTCATGCGATTGTCTAGATAAATTGCCACTAAATTGCAAGCAATTGCTGCACCCGATAACATACAATTTACTAATCTTAAAATTCGGAATTCATTTTCGGAAATCTGGTGCAAGAACAATCCACACAACCAAATTAATAGAACACATTCCCATGGCAATGGATAAATCTAAAAGCAATATATTCGACATGCGTTTTATAGGTTGGAAATGGGAGATTGCGAAGCGAAAGAGGGACAAAGAAATTGTGCTGCGGTGCTCCACACAGTACAGGCGCGGATCGAGGGGCGGGGTCAGCGAAAACCTTCGCTACAGTTGTGCTGCACAGCCATCTTCAGACAGTCTTTATAGGATGAGATCCGCTTCTGTAATGAATGTATTAAATGCATGGTGCGTCATCACGTGCACTTATGTGTTTACCTGCTAACTGAAAGATGGTACCTCAAGCTACGACCACATTGCTAGTATCTCATGGTGACGTCAGGAAAGTTGATTGGCGCATCAAGTTTTGTGTCGTCGCAATAAAAGCGCAAGAGGATTTTAAGAAAATAAACTTTAATGTTCAACTTCTCCTACTTGTTGGAAGACAGACTTCCCTTCTCAGAAATTTGTGTTCTGCAAAATATCACAACT
Source organism: Turritopsis dohrnii (assembly GCA_027922465.2). Classification (NCBI taxonomy): domain Eukaryota; kingdom Metazoa; phylum Cnidaria; class Hydrozoa; order Anthoathecata; family Oceaniidae; genus Turritopsis; species Turritopsis dohrnii. Next base: position 208,545 of record BQMF02000376.1, on the reverse strand, counting down.
TGCTTGTTGATCAACACAGATATATACCTGCATCGTCAGAAAAGAATAACGCAATAATAAAAACGGAAAAAATCACTTCCACACAGGCCCAACCACGAAAAAACGAAAAGCGAAATAAAAGCGATACTTGGCATTGTTATATAATTTCAACACTAACATTGATGACAACAAAAAGCGAAAATGCATTTTAAAAGTTTTTCAGTTCATTGATTTGCAATTCCAAAAGTTCGGAAAGTTCACCCACAGTTCACCCACATGTGAACTCACATGTGAACCAAATTTATCATTGTTTAGACTGCTTTTTATTTATGTTTTCATCTGTTCATTTCGATCCCCTTTGTTTCCCAATAGTCCTTGACTACGGACTTCCACGGGACGACGTTATGTAAGTGCACACGAACACCTCTTTCTTCTACGTCATCATCGTTACTCATTTCACTGGATGTACTACTGGTGTTTTCAAATTCACTCAAACCACTTAATATATAATGTATAGTAGAAGGTTTACAGCAATAGCATTTAGTTTTCCAAATGGATTTCAAAATGAGAACCATAACAGCGAATAATGTCATTGGAATCGGGACAGAACTTGATCGGGTCATTTTTCGGATCACCCTAGCCCTTTCGTATTTCCATTCAATTTCCGATCTATCTTCAATTCGGGTATATGTGCTACTCATCATTGCAATCAACAAGTTCACAAGAACTATTATTGTTATGATTTCATATAAGGCGAACACGAACGTAGCCAGTTGATACGTCACTTTCGGACTGTCGTTTTCTTCGACGGAGGTTAATTGTGTCGGTCTGGGGGTCAAACCAAACAATGCGAAAAATAATTCGTAAATAATAGTGGTGAAGTCATTTTTTTTCCCGATAGGCGTTAAACTTGACGGCATATATGTACGCTTCTTATTGTAAACAGGCTTGTATATTACAACCATATGCATCCCAAAACCCCCGATGAACAACAACATGACGCATAGAAATCGAACGACATCAAAAACCAGGTTCTTGATAATGATAGACCAAGGTCCAAATAATTCGTGCATGGTCAGAAACTCTAAGATCTGCATTACTAGAATTAACAGAACAAACGCCAAAATGTTGTCACGTGCGTACATCAGATGCTCACGTGATTGACCTATTGCAAACAATGCGTATGCATTTACACCAATCGCTGCTGTGGAAATAATTACGATCAGTGATCGAAGGACATTTGATTCGGAATCTTGAATTTCGGAAAGTAGCAAAGCAGTTAGCCATAGCAACAGTAACCATTCCCATGGCAACGGATAGACCTATAGGATTGTAAAGAATCAATAAACAAATAAGGAGTTTATGTTATGGTGCGATGGTTAACTGTGATGTTTTTAAGGTTTACTTGTTGTAGGTGTTTAGCGATGTTACCACGACGACAAAGTTGACGTATGCATCAAGTTTGTAGTGACGTATGCATCAAGTTTTGTCACTTCCTCCATAGAATACCCGTGATGAAGAAATCTCCACTTTTAGCCACGTCAATTCGAGGTTAGGAGATGGATGGTTTTTATTTCACTTACTTGATTACGATTGGAAGTGATTTTAACATTTCCAATGAGGTTAGCATTTTAATGGACGGTAATGTCGGAAAATCATGTGAAAATAAAATAAACAAATTCAGTGAATATACCATTTAAAACTACACGTTTTTCGACAATTCCATGTTTATATTTGACTAACAAGCTTTCGGAGGCGTACCGCTCTCCATGATCACGTCGATAGTGTACAAACAGATTAAATTTTTTTTTTTTTTAATCTGTTTGTACACTATTGACGTGATCATGGAGAGCGGTACCCCTCCGAAAGCTTGTTAGTCAAATATAAACATGGAATTGTCGAAAAACGTGTAGTTTTTAATGGTATATTCACTGAATTTTTACTAGACAGCTTTGCAACATGATATCAACAAAATAAACAAAAAATAGAATAACACATCACACGAACATAGGTTACGTTATTTTTTTTCAAAAAAGTATATTTACAATATCGTTCAATAAATTATTTCCAAAACATTACGAAAATATTAAACGTTTATATGGCGCGCGACATGGAGCACTCACCAGTGCTGATTTAGTCAAGAAAGGCAGGCGCAAAAGAACTGCGCAAATCAAAGACGCGTAGCTAACCACAAACAAAAATTTCATTTGCAACATTAATTCTAATATCTATAAAATAAAATGTTTTTTTTTACTTTTACAGTTTATTTGCAAGTTTATATCATTGATTCAATTTCTTCATGTTCATCAGGCTCAATGCCATGATTCATTCGGAATTCTTCAACAATGTGTGGCCATGGTACCACGTGTAAAATAGGGACTGGGGCTGAGGTGTCACTAGGATCGTATTCGTCCTCTGCTGTAGACTCGCTTGACTGACTCTCAGTGTTACTAATCTCGTCTGGATTTTTGGGCGGTTTCTTTTTGGCATAATGGTCGATGATGACAAAGCAACAACAACAGGAGTATTTGATAGAAATCCACACGATGGTGATGAAAGTAGCAAAAACATTCGCAGGAACAGGCATAGAATACGAATTTATCATCATCCGTATAATTCCAGCTCTACCGTATTTCCATTCGATGTCGGAACGTTCATCGAGTATTGCATAGGTGTTGCTCATCATAGCGATGAGAAGATTGACCAGCACAATAACAGCCAACAGTTGGTACAAAGCAAATACTATTGTCGCAATTATATAGGTAATTTCCGAGTTGGTTTCCAGCTCAGCTGCTGTCAACTCTGCCGGTCGATTGCTCAAGCCAAATATCGAGAAAAAAAGCATATCAAAGATGGTTAGTATGCCGTCTCTTTGGCCGACATATGCCGTAATGGTGTCGGGAATCTCCACCAGTCTTTTTCCATATATAGGTTTGTAAATGACGGCAAAATGTAACGTGAATCCGATCATGAAGAGAAACATTATGATCAGAAATTTTATGACGTCAACGATCAAACTAAGAATGATGACGGACCAGGGCCCGAACATTTGGAATAGCGACAGAAAATCCATGATTTGTACAACTAAAGCCAACAGTAGAAAGGCTAGTATATTGTCACGAGCGTACATGAGATCTTCTCTTGCTCTTCCTTCAAAAGCAATAGCTGCAAAATGCATGCCTATGCCAAGAGCGGCCATAACAAGTTCTACCACACGAAGGGTTTTGGAATCTGGTTCGGTAATCTCTGAAAGTAAATGACCAGTCACCCATATAAGAGTTATCCATTCCCACGGAGTCGGAAATCCCTATAAGAAACGTTAAATAGAAATAAAAATTGAAATAAATATAGATAAATGGAGCACCATCCCATTTCCACAACCTCGAGCTCAGGGTTTCTTTATTAAAAGGGCAAGATACCCGGGATTCGAGGTTGCTCAGTTGAGGCAACTCTAGTATCGTGAAAAAATATCAGCAACAGTTCAACTGAAACATCAACTGAATGTGAATATGTATACCACTTACTTTATATATCCATTTGTAATGTGTGTGCTCCATTTGAATGAATGTATGGTGACGTGTATTTCCTCTTGCGTAATATCTTCTATGACTACTTTGTACTGAAAATTATTGCTCAAAAGCACATGTTGAACAAAATTCAAGACCGAATTTCCGCGGATAAAGATTTAAGTTAGGTATTTTATGTTTAAGTTTTCAAAAATTTTAGACGATGAAAGAGGTGCTAGTGTATGTGCGTGGTGGATTTACTGGTGTGTATGTTATCGTGTGTGCGTGAATAGAAGTAAAACAGGAACACAGAGTCAATAAGTAACTGGCCTCACATACCTCTAGATACGACCGATCCCAAGGCACCACAATCACCAAGGTAAGTACAATAATGAAATACATGTGTGACACAATGTGACAAATGAATTTTAAGGTGGGAATCTTGTTCCAGCGATGAAATGGCAAGCAGAGGAAGAACCAGAGCGGAGGAAAGATAAAGCAGATGATCGCCACCACAATGGCGACAACTCCTTCGATGTGAATATCGTTACCTGAAGGAGAAGATGCAAAAGGTTTAACGAACAATTCAGGTAGTAACTTCACATGACATTTCAATTTCTCTCTCATGGAGCTAAAATAGTCACCTCTCCACAGATCTGATAGATATCCTTGTACATTGGCATGAGCAACACAATCTTTGAACTCGTTATCGATCAGAATATCAAGAAGAGGTTGCTTGGCGTCATCGATGGCGTTAAGGAGATTTTCACAACCATACGTCGTGGCTATATGAAGAATGTCGTACGTCATTTCCTAAAAGATGAAATGAAAACCAACCAACTTGCAAAAATATACAAACATAGTTTTACTGAATTTCTTCTTGAAAAATGGGTTTTGACTTCAAATTTCAAATTTTCAAATTTCAAATTTTCAATTTCAGATTTTCTAATCATAATACAGGGAGTATTTGATAACCGAGGCTAATAAGGCATGATTACAAGACATTCAAAACATTCAGTGAAACAATGTGAGGTGTAATAATGATGATGGCTATACCGAAAAGCTTTTGCGTATTTTAAATCTTGTTGTTATTTTTCTACATACACGTGTAATAAAGTGTTTCAACAGAAATCATGTGATTTAGAAAAACAACTACAACGTACAAAAAAGTCTTCAAGACGGGATATATATTTTCGATTAATTACCTCACAAAACTGAGCAATCTCTAGGTAATCTTGACTTTTATCTTTCACTCTTAACGACTCTTCACGATACATCAAAGTCAGCTTGATGGCAGTGTAAATGGGCGCAGGAGAATTTAGAATGAAATCTTGGGCGGAGACATTGTTGTTCAGTTTACAACAAATCATTAAATGAGCCAAAAACTAAGTAAACAAAATTTTATAATGAGTAAAATGTTACTTGCAAACCCATGGTCATTAGACAAATTCTTCTTATAAAAATAGGTTTTACTGTTCAGTAATACAGATAGTGTGTCACCTTCTTGTCTTGCAGAAGTTCTTCAACATCATATTCATTCAACAACAAAAACTTCATAACATCCAAATGATGGTTTTTGGCAGCAAACGCCAAAGATGCTTTTCCTTCCTATGAAATGCAAAAATTTATCAAGTCATGATTAAAATAGCTGTTGTCATTTTTGAAGTACCCTAAAATACTTTACATTGTCTTCAATGGTTGATATTGCACCCATCTGCACAAGATATCGAACCACATCCAAATATCCAGCATCGGCTGAGTAATGCAATGGCGTCCATCCATTCTAAACAGAACCATATAATCAGACACAACATATCTATGTAAAATATTAGAAAATATTAAAAGTTATAACAGGATACGACTCTTACAACATCTTGATCATTAATTTCAGCTCCTTGTCCCAGTAGTAACTGTACCAATTGTAAATGTCCATGCGCTGCAGCAAAGTGTAATGGAGTCCTTCCAAGGCCACACTTAAACATGATTTGATCTGCTGATCTACTTAACAACAGACTTGTTACTTCCATGTGGCCTTCGATGATCGCAACATGTAATGGAATAACTTTCTAGAGAAAAAATTATGAATATGAAATAGCACTTAATCAATATACCTTTTACATCTCAAATGGTAATGGTGTTTACTTTTTTGGTAGTTGGCACATCCACTTGAACTCCGTCAGAATTAATCAGTTGACGAACTGCAGCAACATGGCCGTTTTTTGCTGCCAGATGCAAACTTGTGAACCCATACTAAGTAACAAAAGATAAGGTAAAGCCAAAGAAATGGTGAAAAAACTTAGTTGATAATTATCATTATGATAATTTGTATGATAGAAATTTACCTCTGTGTCTTCAGGGATTTTTCCATAAGGACACTAAAAAATTCATTGGTAATGAAATAATACGTAATATGTAATACAAAAATAATATGTGTTAAGGAAGAAAGCCACAACTAACATTACATTACAAGTGAATAAATGTCTGACCTCACTTTGAATTCCACCAGGTACCTTCTGTAGAAAATCTATCATACAGCCTGTTTGATCGTGTTCTGCAGCGATATGTAGCGGAGTATATCCATTCTATACAAAATTATGTTTCTGTTTTCAAAATTGTGCCATGTCAACATTGATTGAATGGAAAGCAAAAATTTTTACCTTGACACTAACTACTGAAAATTGTATTTTTCCTCTTAATAAATCCAAACTATTTCTCTGCCCATATTTAGCTGCTAAATGAAGAGGTGTCATTCCGTCTTTATCTTCTTCAGATACAGGCACACCTTCTTCAATCAGCAATTGCAGCACTTCAGTGTGACCACCAGCTGCTGCCAAATGAATTGGCATTTGTCCAGTACTCTATAAGAATTAAAAAGTTAAAAATTACAATCAAATTTTTCATAGAAACAGTTGATCTCTCTTGAACAGTCCTAATACCTTGTTTTTCATTGATGCCATAGCTGGATCAGCTTTGATAAGAGCCTTCATTACTTCACGGCTTCCTTTTGATGCAGCAATATGCGCACAGTTGTTACCATCTTTATTGATTAATCCTGCTAACTCAGGAAATTGATTCAAAAACATTCTCACTATTTCTGGATGATCATTTTCTGCTGCACCATGAATTGGTGTTTGTTCGTTCTGAAATAGAACAAAAGCACAGACTGTCAAAACTCTTTGCAATTTCTACAATAATTATGTCAATGTTGAAATTGAAAAACATTACCAAGTCAAGTATCATTGGATCTGCACCAAGTTCAAGCAGACATTTGCAAGCATGCAAATGACCTCTTTCAGCAGCGAGATGTAATGCTGATCGTTTGTTCTGTTAAAGATACACAAACAAATAGAAAGGTTGTTTATTAAAATAATCCAGTTGTTAGGAATGATAAAGAAAATAAAGACAAAACTTGTACTGTTACATACTAATGCAAGAATGTCATGTGATGCAGCATATTTATTTATGAGCAACTCAACCAACTGGTTATGGCCATTTGCAGCTGCCAAGCTAACTGCAGTAAGTCCAAGCTAAACAGTAAATAAATCAGTAAATAAGTAATTCATTTTTAATCATTTTTTTTGTTATATTTTCTGTACTTTCCACAAACAAGGATACCTTTGTTTTGGCATTAACATATGCTTTCTGCTCCAGAAGAAGCTCAGCACATTCAAGATGGCCATTTTCACAAGCGATATGTAATGAAGCTTTTCCATACTATGATAGAATCATAAATACAGTACATTTATTCCAGTTTTCAAAAACTCCTTATTTCTCTATTTAACCAAGTTAACTCAGGAAAGGTATCTGTAAAATACCTCATCAAAAACATCAACTCTGGCATGGTTTTCAAGTAGTGTTCTCACAACACTTGTGTAACCCAGTTGACAAGCTATAAGCAAAGGCGACCATGCTCCTTTGTTTGGTTGATTAGATGCTTTGCTGGCTTCTTTACCAGTCATACTTTTTAAGATCATACGTAACACGTCTGCATTACCAGCACGACAACAATAATGAAGTGGTGTTTCTTCTGTCTAAAGTATAAATAATTTCAAAATTGTTATTGTGTAGTGTAATCAACTGAAAAAGATCATTCATTACTGCAGCTTTTGTGTGAAATGTTGGAAAGTATTAAAAAAGTAATGTGTAAAGCGTCTTTGAAGAGAATTTTTTGTGGTGGTGGTCAGAGTTTTCAAGACAGTGCCAATGCAAAATATAAAAGAAGGAAAGAAATTACCTCAGTAGTCACTGGATTAAGTTCTGCATGGTTATCAACAAGTATTTTACATAAATCTGTATAGGTCCTTTTGTTTTCCACTTTTGGTCTAATGCTTGCACAAATATGTAAAGCAGTCTCTCCAATCTGATGAATCAAGCATATTAAATAGGAAACAAATTAAGTCAACATTTTCGATAATTTGATTAAATCTAATGTAGTGATCAAAATATAACAGTCTAGTTAAATAAGTTTTATTCCTTACATTGTTTGTTGAATTGATTGCTTTAATGAAGTCTGGTTTGGTCATATCTCTTTTCATATCATCAATGATTTCCAAAGTGATAGCTACAGTCATATACCTCACAGCCAATTGAAGAGGGGTATCTCCTTTCTAAAAGAGATATTGAAATTATATTGAAATATTCCCAGCATCACTTGCGATAACAAAAACAATTAACTAGAACCCAAAGTTTAAAGTACCTCATTTTTCACATCAACCAATGTTCCACTAGCAATCAACATCTTTACTACAGGATAATTACGATGTTTTATTGCAGTGTGCAATGCTGTATCCCCTTCCTATAATAAAGATAAAAATTAACATTTCGATAAAGTGTGTTGATTGCAAACTGTTTGATGTTTATCTAGTCTTCTTACAGAGTTGGCTTCATTTACACGTGCACCACTTTTTGTCAGCATTTCCACAACATGTTCTGAGTAACGTTGTAACTTAGCTGCTAAGTGAAGAGCTGTTTCATTTTTCTATAAAAAAAAAGAAAATTAATTACAAATTTCTAGTACCACAACATAAAAAATCTGTCATTTTCAGGAATTCATTTTCTATTTTTATGACAAATAATCTAACTTCCATATACAATGTTTCCTCATTTACAACATTTCATATCAAGAAAAATATGGTAACTAATCCACAGCAAAATTTCCACAGCAAAACTTCTATGAATTGTATTTACCGCTCCTCCTTTGTCATTGACATTTGCTCCCATACCAAGCAAAATCTGCACAACTAAATGTTTGCCATATCTCACTGCAGTATGGAGTGGTGTAAATTTGTCCTAAAAATAAATATGAAAAGGAAAATAGTTACACACATATTGGGATCAGTATTTTTCTGCAATTTTAGAAATTAGAAAGTAACCTTTGTTGTTAAATTGATCATAGCACCCTTTGATATTAATGCTTTAACAACATGCACATGTCCTTGTTTAGCTGCTTCATGCAAGGCCACAGCACCATCCTATACAAAAAATATTAGAAGCTACGCATTAAAAACATCAAGGCAAAGTTTTACTTTTAAAGCTTGTCATGAAATAACTCTACTTTTCATACAAGAATTCATTGGTGGAAAGTTTTAACTCACCCTGTTTGGCATTTGCACTTGCACACCTCTTTTAATGAAATATAGAGCCACCTCAGCATGGCCACATTTTGAAGCTAAGTGAACCAATGTACTACCATCCTAAGAAAAACGACAAATATGAACAACAATATTGAAAACAATGTAATAAAATAGCAATTAGCAACAACAGATAAAATTTATGATCCAAGATAATACCTTTGACCTGATATTCATGTCGGCATGAAATCTATCAATTAGCATTTCAATTATATCTTTACTTCCAGCCTCTGTAGCAACGTGTAATGCTGTTCGATTGCGCTAAACAGTAATCAATATTTATAATACAGCAACAACTTTATACATCATATTAAACAACATTAACATCTATGCTTTGCAATACTTAGTCTTATAATAATAATAATAATAATCGATTTATTTCCAATTCCAAAATTTACATTGGTTCTTCTATTCTTCTTTTATTCTGTTTATTTTGATATTTCTTTCATTTCATCCATCCCTCACTTCCTATGTCTCTTGAAATGTTCAATCTTTCTGTTGTTACATAGTAAGAATGTTCAATCTTTCTGTTGTTACATAGTAAGAATTATAGCAGTAGGATATAGTTTTACTTGCTTTATTATAAAACTGATCCAAGGATCAATGACAAAAGAAGTAAACAAACGGAAAGTCCTCTGCAAAGGATTATCATTTCCACAAACAAACAAATAATAAATAAATATAACAACAGAAACATTAAAAAATGAAGAGTAAGAGAATTGTGTGATAAGTATCTTACCCTGTCTTTGATGCTTGCTGAAGCATTTGATTCATGTAAAAACTTAACAATTTGTTCATCTGATTCAGCACAAGCAATATGCAAAGGTGTTTGACCTTCCAGCTAGAATAATAAAGTCAAATACACTTCAAAATGAAGTACCTTTCCCGAAATAATCATTCTTCAATAGTCATATAATAAGATTTAGCTGATTTTCACAATTATATACAATAATTTCTTTTCTTTTTTCATGTGCGTAAAAGAAATCAGCCATCTTTAAAAAGAAATCGAAAGCGTAAATAATTCCTCGAATTTGCAAGAAGCAAGAGACCCTGGGTTCAAAGTTGTAATACGGACTGTGTAGTTTGGTGTTGTAAAACTAGAAAATTCAATTTAGCCAACTAAAAAACATTTTGTAAAAATAAAATAAACTTGGATTACTTTGAACTGATAAGATTAGAGTCTACCTCGCAACCTCGAACCCAGGGCTTCTTGCCATTGCGATCGCATATCAAAAGGGCAAGAAACTCTGGGGTGGGTTCGAGGTTGGTCTACCGCAATTATTTATTATAATCTTACATTTGTGAGATTAACTTCAGCTTCATGATCTACCAGCACTTTTACTATGTTGTAATCGCTTCTTCTTGCTGCCAAGTGTAACGCACAATCATGGTAATCCTTGGTGATAGCACGAAGTTGCTCTGGAACGAGGCTCTGCAATAACACATGCACGATGTTGATGTTACCCTTGTTGATTGCTAAGTGGATTGGAATCAGTCCAGCCTATGAAAAACGTAAAATAGTTCCAGTATCTTTTTGTTGGTGCTTATTCTGAGTCTCCCTAGCATGAGTCTCCCTAGCATGAGTCGTACTTTGTCTTGCTCAAGTTTTGCTTCTTCATCCATTGTCTCCAACAACAGCTGGACAACTTCCAACGCCCCTGATGATCTGGAGCTAGCCTGATGCAAGCATGTTCTTTCGTAATCCTACACGAAAATGAAAATCCTCCGTAAAATCACCGACAACATTTGACAAAGCGTTTTTTGGTGGGCCTCCGAAAAAGTTTTTACCCCTGCCACCATGAACGGATCCGCTCCTGCACTTATAAGTGTCTTGACCATTTCAGCTGACGCATGTGTCGCTGCGTGGAATAAAGCTGTACGTCCATCCTGCAATAAAAATATTATTGATCTAAAGTATTCCTTATTGTGCAATCCTACCTGCTACTCATTTATTTGAAATCTTGATCTAATCTCACATTGATCACAACGATGGAGTTAATCAACACATTTTACAACTTCATATTACAGAAGCATACATTTTTCTCCGCACCAACAAAGGTTAATCACAGACTACAAAACTCACCGCATCAATGTCGTCTACGGGTATGCCAGTTTTTAATAATCTCTGCACTGTATCTATTTGATTTTGTCTTGCAGCAGTCATCAAAGGTGTGATCCCTTCATCCTGAAAACATCGGAAAGACGAATTTCATTTTAATACCTTATTCTATCGTATTCTATGCTTAGTGAGAAAAAACATATACATCATATTTTCCTTTGAGGTTCAATATCAAGCCATCCTTTTTTGCTCGTGATAACAAGGCATTAGTTCCTTTCCAATTCTTGTTTCTTACAAATGCAAGTATTTTGGATTCTAAAGCTTCCGTTTTTTCCGTTTTTCCTTCATCCTCCAGTGGTTTTATAATCTTCTTTACAGAATTTTGGGACGACCCCAACTCCATTTTTTTCATTTTTCGTCAATGATAAATAACAACAACAAACAACAACAAACCACAATAAGTGATAGCATGAGTTGTAAGGTAAAAATAAATGATAGAATTTATTTTTGACACAAATTTGCGAAAAATGTTTTAAAATGAAATCGAAACAAAAGAAGAAGACTCTCAAGCAGATGTCTTTTACCAAAAGATGAAGATCAAACATCTTTACCAAAAGATGAAATCAAACATCTTTTTATGTAACTAAGAAAGCGTTCAATGATGAAAGTAATTCGATATTTTTTTCCATCAATAAAGTGTTTTGGTGTCGGGTGAAGAGAGGAGACTGTTTGAAGCAACAGTACTAAGATACTTATGTTAATTATTTGATGTTTGAAATTTATGACGTCAGTTGGGTTTGTTCACTCAGTTTGATAAATGCTTCAAATCAAATTTTGCCCAAAATTGAAATAAATTATGAGCTAACGTGCAGAAGATTTTTATAAATGCATAATTAAAATATTTTCCTATTTTTAACTGTATTGCTCATTGAGGCTTGAATATAGACAATTTGAATATGGTGAATCAATGATTCATTACGCAGCTTACAGTTTTCCAATTCTTCGCTGTATCTCAGTGGTTCACGTAACTATATCGTTTAAATGTTTATTAGTTGTTTTGATCTTATTTCTTCAAAATTCCAATTCATTCCAATTCATTTAGTGTTCGAATCGCATAAAAGATTATGTTTCAACTTTCCTGATATTTTCTTATGTTTTTAAAATTTTTAAATCACAAACTAATTACTGAACCTTCATTAAAAAATGAGAAAACGTGATAAAAAAGCAACGTGCACATCATTTAATTTGAAGTCTTGTTCACTTACTTGTTCATGGGAATTCAGACGAATATACACGTTAAAAAAACAAAGGGAAGAACTTACATCATAGTTATCAGGAGGGTAGAAGTCTCTTGGTTCTTTCGGTCTGTAGTTTGAAGGTGAACTGGCGTCACTCAGAACCGTTAAGGACGAGTCTCTTCTGCTAAGACGTCGAACTGGCGTACGAATTGGTGTATCTTGATGGATACTGTCGCGACTACTGCGAGAAGACGGCGGCAAAGAAGCGTCATCAAGACTATCTAAGTATCGGTGCAAAGACGAAGACATTTTTTAAAAATTTCTTTTTGAAATTCAAGTGCTTTAATTTCTTCTGATTCTCGTTTTCACATCAAATATCTTCTTGTTATTTTCCGTGAACACTCTACACCAGAGTGACAAGTTTTTGTACGAAAGACATCACTCCATTTTCCTTAGTGCCATTTTTTTTTATATTTTCATTTTCGATACATTTTACCTGAGATGATTGTTTCTTATTTTATTTATTGATTTTTTTCGGGTGTTCATATTCATAATAAGATATTTAGTCATTCAGAGAACATTGAATTGCCCAATCAAATTTAACTAAAAAATTGTATATTATCCAATGAAAATATAGTTAAAATTGAACAATGAACTCTTTCAAAATTCTGTTAGGAGAGTGACGATACAACATTTAATGTGCTGACGCTGCATGACGAAATATCCATGGTCAGTATTTCTTGAGAATAAAAAATTCTCTAGCAAGAGAAAGCTACCCCAAATTCACCAGACTGAAAGAGGAAAAGAGCATTCTGCACGTCGAAAAAGAAGAGTCATTCACTGAAGATCTCGACAACTAAAGAAACAAACTTATGAATAAAAAAATGAAAAATTTGATGAGAATGATCATCGTGACGTTCGTTACATGGAACCATTATTCTTATATCATATCTACGGTGGCCCATTAGTGCCATCAGTTATTTAAGTACACTTTGATAAAAACTGCGCAGTAAGCCACCATTACTACTGCGTAGTAGCACCTCATTCATTTCTCAACTGAGAAGTTCACTACTGCGCAGTAGAACTATGCTATTGCGCAGTAGAATAATGTCGAAAGTTTCACGTTTGAAGTTATAGTTTTTATGTCATATAGAGCTAATGAGATATGTAAACTTAGATAAAATCATATGATATATGTCACTATGTTTACCTCCGTCAATCCTTTTCACCTCTAAACTAGTACATGATTTTTAACATTTTATTCTACCTTTGTAGAAAATTACAAATAAAAATAATTCCGTCTTTAATTTTAATAATTTAATTAAATCAAATGAGTGAAACTGGAGTTTGAGTACAAGGTTGCAGTTGGTGAATCATGATGGCAGATGCTTTAGAAGGTTGCAGTTGGTGAATCAAGATGGCAGATGCTTTAGATGTTCAATTAGTCTATTATGACCATTATCATGGATGCGCTAAAAATAATATCAAGAAATTAACGGAAGAGAGTCCAAAAACTCCACTCAAACATGAACATTTTTGCATCGAACAAGTTATGTCATTGAAAACAAGTTTGTGATTTTTTCTGTAAACGGTGAGTCCTCGAATGACTCTCCACATTAACAGCGGCTCCTGATCATGTCAGTTACACGTTTTTTTTTAAGCTTCAGTATCTAAGTACAAAGTCTAGGACATCACTGCAACCTAGTGTAACCACCTAATGTAGCAATTTTAAGAAATGTGCTGTAGCTATCCTAGTGCTGCATCATTTCAAAATTTCTTGTTGCTAATTTATGTAAGATCCTTGTAGTACTGTTGCTTAACGTTTTGAGATAATTTACTAGTGTTGCTTAAAAACGTGTTGCTTATAAAAAAAAACGTGTAATAGCTTTTCTTCCATCCACAAAAAATGCAGATTTGATATTGCGTTTACATATTATTTAAAGGAGAACTTAAGTCATTTGAAACAGTTTCAGAAACGATGAAAAACTGTATTTGCATTTTTCGTTCCTGTACTGCCATTTAAAGTTTTTTCCAAAACATGATCACCATGGCAACTTGAAATCACAACGTTCAAAAAGAAGTTGCTGACATAATAAATAAGACAGTTTTAACAATGTATCGTTGTCGTTATCGATAACAAAAAACTACAGTTGCAAGCAAAATTGGCAATGACATTTATTGTCATTTCTTCTCCGGCTCGGTTTGATGAAGCACATTAATGAAACTACTGACATTAAATCACTGATGATTTTTTCAGTGAAAGTTCCGAACTCACTCCGGTGCCTGTTTTGAACATTCAAAAACCTTTCGGCTACTTTTATCAGTGATATTTTATCTACTATTACTACAACAAATTGAAACGTTTTTGATCTGATCCAAGTTTTGATCCTTCCTTGTTAGAAAAAAAGAGATCAGGCGTAGCTATTGCAGCACCACTCTTCAGTGTGATACGAATTGTGATCCAGACGTTCTTTATCAATTGTCGTTTTTCTTTTTACATTTACCTTCGAGGATGGATGGAGTAATCGTATGAGTGAAGAAGCATATAGTAGCTATAAACATTTTTTCAGTTCAGTTTTTTATGTTTTTATGTTTTGCACACTATGAAAATGACCGGACTCGAACACGTAATGGATCATTCTAATGCTCATTTTCACAAAGCGTGTCTCACAATAGTCTCAAACACCTTACACGTTTTTCTCAAAAGTTAAAGGGGCACTAAACTAAAAAAATCACAAGTTCATTTTTTGCACTATTTGATATAGCTTTGAAATTGCTGAAAGACAGTTTAAAGGTTTTTTCCGAAACATGATCTCCATGGCAACGTGACATCACAACGTTCAAGAAGATATTGCTGATATACAAATATGTGAATGTTTTAATGATATAATTGTTAGAACATTGCATGTAGAGTGCTAAGTAACTGCAGTTATAAAAAAAGCAAAGAAATTTATTGCCATTGCTACTGCGGCTCGTTTCCAGGTCTCTATTACTTTTTGCTGACAAAGATATATATCAGCATCCAACACTGTTACTAAGGCGAATTTCGCTTTAACTTACGTCCAGTTGAATACTGTTCCATTTTCTAAAATTTCGTATCCCTTACCTGAGCAGATCCCCATTTATAGGTTTGTCAGCAAAAATCAGAAGAGATCTGTAAACAAGCCAGGGTAACTATGGCAACAATTATTTTTAGTGATTTTATATCTGTAGGTGTTTTCCACTGCACATGCAAAATTATCATCACTAATATTTCTTCAGTTATTTATTTACATATTTGTTTGTCAGCAATTTCTTTTTGAACATTATGATGTCACGTTACCATGGAGATCAAGTTTTGAGCAAAAACTTTAAATGGCAATATCTCGGGAACGCAAAATGATTTTTTGAAAATTCAAAAACCGACTTTCATCATTTTTAAAATTCTTCCGAATGGTATAAAAAAAATCAATTTTGATTTTTTGAGTTTAGTTCCCCTTTAAGCAACAGTACTACAAGGATCTTAGGTAAGTTACCAACATTTTTTCACTTTTTGAGCAACGTGTATTGTATAGTTACTAAAATATAGGTGAGGGGCGCTGTTGCTTGTCGGAAATCATCGTATAATAGGGAGTCACGTCTTATTTTGGGATTAGTGATGAAAGCGTCGTGTTATATGACATGACGAAACGAAAAATCATGGTATCAAGAAATTTAAGCCGAAGACTAACGCGACGTGTGACTCGGCTAATGAACGAAAATTGTCCCACAATACATAAGAAAGAACCATAGTTACGAAAAAAAACCCGGGTTCGTGTGTCGTATTTGGGCAATTTATCCGTGGAAAAAGAACTTGAAAAAGAATGAGTGTATAGTTCCATAATGGTGGAGCTGGTTATTGACTGCTCTTCGTTTGTTATGGATACCTAACCTGCCCAGACCTCACTTTTGTAGTGATGGATGAAACGGGTATATGTTTTCAATAACTATTTTAGGATAGGAGAAGTGAGTTGATTTTCTTCAAAGAACTATTATTTTCCACCATTCGATACTGAGAGTGAGAAATATGGGGGAATATAAAAACAGGGGGCCAGATAGACGACTTCTCACCACACACAAATAATGATAATGGTGTGTTGGGTGATATCAGGAATGAGTACTCCAGATTTAACAAATTTAACTAATAAATAATGGTATGATAATAACTGACAAAAATGTGCACACTGGCCAATTATGCAAAAAATAAGCTTTTTCATTTAGCACACGTAAATTAAAAAATATATATATATAAAACATAAAAAATACGACCATAGTGCATAGTATGTTTTAAAACGGGGGTTGAACATATGATTCTATAGAAAAGTTGAACAAAGATTATTTTTTCCATAATATTGCTACACTGTGTCCTTTAAAAAGCCTTGTTCTTTTGAAGTAAGTGTTACATTGAATGCATTACTCACATTTCAACGAAAGCCTATTGTTCTTATAATTTCATCAAAACAACTTATATATACACAATATTTTAGTATTCATAAATTATTTACGATGTGTATCCAACCTCCTGAAAATTCTAAAAGTTCAGACATAAGAGTTAGCTTTATTTTATAGCAATCATTAAAATTTGAAAGGTCACCGAATCATTCAGCTGTGTTTGTACATGAATGTAATGAACAAACTATATATATCTTATATATAATAGCGAGTGTGTGTCACACTTTTATTTCAGAGAGTGATAAATTTTGTTGAATTTTACGGTCAAAATCTTCTTAATCGTGCTCATATTTTTCATTAGGCCATGCATTTTTTACGATTATTATATAGTAGTATGTGCCGTAACATCCGTTTTTTAATCTATCACGGTTGGAACCATTGCATTGCATCCTCAATCGAACGCAACGTTTAAGGGGAAATATCTCGAGAACCAATAGGGATAACTGACGTTTTTTAGGGTCCACGATACGAGTGATGGGGTGACGCAACATTTGGGCCTAAATTTTATTTGGTACTGCGGCTATGACGTCATCAAAATCTTTGATCGACGATATCTCTGCAACGGTTGATCGTAGTGAAACGATCCCATATATTTTTTTGATCAGTTTTTTTAGCTCTACAACATGGGTACACTTTCCGCTTCCAATTCTGTAATACAATTGTGACGGTTTATGGGAAAAGGATAACAAGCGAAAAAGCGATTTGAAGCACTTAATCGCTTTTCCACTTCACAGAATCGCTTTTCCGCTTCACATGAATCGCTTTTTCGCTTCACATGAATCACTTTTTCGCTTCACATGAATCACTTTTCCGCTTCACATGAATCGCTTTTCTGCTTCACATGAATCGCTTTTTTGATTCTATATCACTCACTCAAGTGTTGATTAAAATTCTGATAAACATTCCCCCAAGGAATATACCAAAATAACGATCGAACAACTCAAAAAAGAATTATAAGGGACGGTTCCTATTGACAATAGCTTTAAAACAAACTTTTTTTGTCTTTTTTCTTAAACTGAATGTGAACCATGTTCATTTCACATAACAGCCGTAGAACAACTTAAACAAAAAAGAATTATAGCAGACGGTTTCTATTTGTAGCAACTTGAGAACAAACTGTTGTTTCCTTAATCTCTAACTGAATAAGAACCAGGTAATCAGTTCAGTATTAAACACTAACAACACGTGCTACCTGTAATTATACACCCTCACATTGAGTTTTCAAAATAATGCTGAAGTCGCGATAACAACAACATCTTTTGAGAGTGTAAACATCTTTATCAATAAAAAAATGTTTTTCATGAACTTTTTATTTTTATTTGGCAAAATAGCAATTAGATATAATACTCCCGGTTATCTTTCAACTTCGAAAACTGGCGCATGGGAATATGAAAAATATAAACATACACAGACGTTAAATGAACGAAACGTAGTGAGTAGGTGAATCCTACTTTTCATATTCTAAGAAAATACCATTACTTTTTTTATTTATATCGTTTGGCATCAAAATCTCTTGGATGGTCACATACATGAAACATGGAATCTATGATGTAAACAATCTTATTACGGCGATAGCAACGATTTTAAGTTTTTGTTTACATTAATTTTCTTTTCGAAAAATATTTTTTTTCTCTCTTGGCGCACATTTGTCTTTAAAATATATTTTGCAGCTCATGCAAGTATATTTCTTTTGTTATAAATTCTGGTTATTAATTAAGCTACGTTTACATTAGCGAAAGACCCAATCAGGTCCTTTCTCTAGTATTCGTCCGTTTCTTTGCGCATTAAATTTTCCAAAAGTGGAAAACAGCCTTTAGTCTAAAAATAAAATCTTTTTTTAGTTTTTGTATCTATTCATATTATTGCGCCAGTTTATAATACCGTTTTTCACCATTTGGTTCTTGTTTACGAATCATTTTTTATTCTTATTATTATCTTCCAAATCGATTTCGAAATCACTTTTTCGCTTCACATGAATCGCTTTTCCGCTTCACATTAATCACTTTTTCGCTTCACATGAATCGCTTTTTCACTTCACTTGAATCACTTTTTCGCTTCACTAGAATCACTTTTTCGCTTCTAATGAATCGCTTTTTTGCAGCGAAAAATCGCTTTTAAAGAATCGCTTTTTCACTTGTTATCCTTTTCCCATAAACCGTCACAATTTTCGTCATGCTGAATTTGACACATCCTTTCGAAGTTAAACACGGTAAAAATTTTTACCCGGGTTACTAGTATATATAATATATGTGTACTTCAGACATAAATAGAAGACAAAACTTTTTGTTAGTACTACTAGTTTCATCCTTTGGGAATCCTCAGCTAACTGAAATACGTTACAAAAATATACAATGTATATATTGGCTTCTTTTTCGATTGGTTTTGACGTGACAAGTTGTTTAATATAAATTTGTTCTGGTGACGGCACTTCGTTAAAAGTTCGTCACGCTTGTTCAGGAGGTTTCTGTCCCCGCTTTTTTCCAGTATCAGAAGCTTCTCATTTAAGTCGAAGGATTGTACGGCCGGCATTTCTTTCTGATCTTCCATGATATTGTTGGTGATTCATTTCTGTTTTTTAATCTCCAAACTTCCTTTGAGAGTTCAGTGTCTTTTTCATATCTGCTATGGTTGAACGATTTCTTATGATTTGCGAAGCGCCTTTTGAATGTTCCCTCACATAGACCGATGTAAGATTTTGTGGGATAATTTGGAACATTTGATGTTACGGTTGCCTCATATACAATGTTCTCGGTGAGACATTCGTTGTTCAATGGACACTGATCTTTTATGCAATTGCAGGTTTTTGCCACATGGTTTCGTTCTTCGAGTACAGTTTTGTTGTGGCTGTTGATTATAGAGTTGACATGCAACTGTAACTGATTTTCAGGGTGTTACGGTTGAAAATCTTTCTGTACTTGTGGTTATGTGGGAAATGTTTGTCAACGAGATTAAGGAAGTATTTACCCATGTTCGTTGAAACGCTTTTTGAATATGGTGGATTGAACCAGATAATTTTTCGTTTACGACACTCGTTGTTCATTGATGTTTCGTTGCGACTCTCGGCTGGTTTGTATTGAAGCTTGTAGTTATATCCACACCTATCGAGTGTTTCTTGGTAGTATGGAGCAGACTGCTTGAAGATGTTTTCGTTTTTCGATAATGTGTTGAGCCTTTTCTCGATTGAAACCGGTAACTGTTTGATTATGTTCGATGGATGATTTGATTTTGCGTTGATATATATCGTTTCGTCATTGGGTTTACGATAAGGTCGGTATGTACCATCTTCTAGATTGAAGGTTACGTCCAAATAATTTACGATTGTCAGGTTACATTCAATTTCAAGGTCGAGTCCATTCTTCTTGAAAATGGCATGGAAGTGTTTACGTGTTTGATCTGCTCTGGGACCGCTGATGTTACGAAAAACAGCTAGGCCGTCGTCTCTGTACAGACCAATGTCGTTCTTGTTGTAAGATTTTGAAATCTGTGAGAGTATATATGTGACGGTTTATGGGAAAAGGATAACAAGTGAAAAAGCGATTCTTTAAAAGCGATTTTTCGCTGCAAAAAAGCGATTCATTAGAAGCGAAAAAGTGATTCTAGTGAAGCGAAAAAGTGATTCAAGTGAAGTGAAAAAGCGATTCATGTGAAGCGAAAAAGTGATTAATGTGAAGCGGAAAAGCGATTCATGTGAAGCGGAAAAGTGATTTCGAAATCGATTTGGAAGATAATAATAAGAATAAAAAATGATTCGTAAACAAGAACCAAATGGTGAAAAACGGTATTATAAACTGGCGCAATAATATGAATAGATACAAAAACTAAAAAAAGATTTTATTTTTAGACTAAAGGCTGTTTTCCACTTTTGGAAAATTTAATGCGCAAAGAAACGGACGAATACTAGAGAAAGGACCTGATTGGGTCTTTCGCTAATGTAAACGTAGCTTAATTAATAACCAGAATTTATAACAAAAGAAATATACTTGCATGAGCTGCAAAATATATTTTAAAGACAAATGTGCGCCAAGAGAGAAAAAAAATATTTTTCGAAAAGAAAATTAATGTAAACAAAAACTTAAAATCGTTGCTATCGCCGTAATAAGATTGTTTACATCATAGATTCCATGTTTCATGTATGTGACCATCCAAGAGATTTTGATGCCAAACGATATAAATAAAAAAAGTAATGGTATTTTCTTAGAATATGAAAAGTAGGATTCACCTACTCACTACGTTTCGTTCATTTAACGTCTGTGTATGTTTATATTTTTCATATTCCCATGCGCCAGTTTTCGAAGTTGAAAGATAACCGGGAGTATTATATCTAATTGCTATTTTGCCAAATAAAAATAAAAAGTTCATGAAAAACATTTTTTTATTGATAAAGATGTTTACACTCTCAAAAGATGTTGTTGTTATCGCGACTTCAGCATTATTTTGAAAACTCAATGTGAGGGTGTATAATTACAGGTAGCACGTGTTGTTAGTGTTTAATACTGAACTGATTACCTGGTTCTTATTCAGTTAGAGATTAAGGAAACAACAGTTTGTTCTCAAGTTGCTACAAATAGAAACCGTCTGCTATAATTCTTTTTTGTTTAAGTTGTTCTACGGCTGTTATGTGAAATGAACGTGGTTCACATTCAGTTTAAGAAAAAAGACAAAAAAAGTTTGTTTTAAAGCTATTGTCAATAGGAACCGTCCCTTATAATTCTTTTTTGAGTTGTTCGATCGTTATTTTGGTATATTCCTTGGGGGAATGTTTATCAGAATTTTAATCAACACTTGAGTGAGTGATATAGAATCAAAAAAGCGATTCATGTGAAGCAGAAAAGCGATTCATGTGAAGCGGAAAAGTGATTCATGTGAAGCGAAAAAGCGATTCATGTGAAGCGAAAAAGCGATTCATGTGAAGCGGAAAAGCGATTCTGTGAAGTGGAAAAGCGATTAAGTGCTTCAAATCGCTTTTTCGCTTGTTATCCTTTTCCCATAAACCGTCACATATAGTCCTACTAACTCACAAATTTCAGCACCGTCATACGCACCCATCGTCACGTCAAACGAGGCATTATTCTTCTTAACCCATGGCTCACCGTTACTGTACAAGAGCGATTTTCGGGCATGTTGTATAACTTCGAGGTCGTTACTGCTGATTCTCACATGTTTTTTCGCAAAAGATTCATGTAAAGGTTTTTTCCTTAATTTTGTTAGCTATGTTGTTCCAAACGTTCGCAGCTCTGTATCTGAAAGATCTTTTATAAAGCAGTATAGTTGAAACAAGGTACATCGAGTTTAAAATGGTTTTGTGTGTTTCTTGACTGACTTTTTGTTATTAAACATTGAGAGGTGATTTGTTGTTTTAAATCTTGTAAGTTTTGCAAGCAATTGAATGTTTGGAACGATAGTGGAAGTCTATATGCCTCTAGCGTGCTCGTTGGAGCAGAAGATTGTTGGGTACCGGTTTTTTTAAAACATCTGGCAGCTTTCATGTGAATCTTGTTGATAGTTGCAATGTGAGTTGAACTGCCCCAAATCAGGATACCATATAGAGCAGAAGGTAAAATACCCTGAAAGTAGATTGCTTCTAGTGTGGCATTGGACATTACTCTCATGTAAGGACCCAATATTGATCCTTGAGGGACTTCAAAAAGAAATTTTACTTTCAGACTTGGCACCATTTAAAACAGTAAACTGTGAACTGCCATGCAAATAGTTTTCGAAACAATGACCCTGAGATTCCACATGCTGACAGTTTTTTCATTAAACTACTAACTAAACTACATTGACTACTATATAGCAGGCTGAAGTTCTCCAAGTGTTCATTCATTACCATGCAGATGTAACGTTCAACAACTTTACTTGCGATGGAAAGTAACGAGATGGGTCCGTAATTTTTGCAATCCTTTTTCGATCCTTTCTTATGCAAGCAGATTACTTTTGCTCTCTTCTAGCTCTCCGGAAAGGTTTTAGAGTTCACACTTTTCTTGAAGACTTTGAACAAGCCGTCAATTGATATATACAGCTGAGATGTTATCAGGTCCACAAGCCTTGGAATTTCAGATATAGAAGGGGTAACACTGTAAATATTTGAATTGCGAATACAAGCTCGAGGTACTGGTATGTTTGACGACAGACTCCCACCAATGTTGGCAAAAAAATCATTCATTAAATTTGCCTTCTCTGTGTCATCTAAAATAATAGCTGATTTGGTTTCTAGAGGACCGATGATGTTATTCAGTGATGTCAGCCCATTGAATTATTTCACTGTCTTCCAAACGATTTACTGAAAGATCCTTGAAATTCATGTTTCCAGTAGTTTGCTTTGGTTTCGCGAATCAATTAGTGCAATGATTTCTCATCTTTCTATATTGCTTCCATTCGACAGAGTTTTTATATGACATTAATTTGGCTTTGTTGAGCAGTCTGTATCTGGTGTTCATCAATTTTCTTATAACAGGAAATCTATATTCAAATCACCAAGTATAACAATGTTTGTGTGCAATCCTGCTCATAATTATTTCAAAGTTTTTCAAGAAGTGATGGTCGTTTGGTGTTTTTCTGATCTGATGTTTATCTCAAGCCAAATCGACTCTGTTTTCCCTGTATTGAAATTGAAACCAGCCTTATATACAGGAAGGGTTCTTTCAAAATAAATAACACTCCACCACAATAATTTTTGTGTCCATGTCTGTCTTTTCTTACGAGGGAATTAGTTATTGATTTCCAATTCAGCATTGCTCACATTACTACTTAAATGCGTTTCAGATATTGCAAGAACATTGATTTGGTAGAGGAGTAAACGTATCTGTTTGATTCTATTTAAAAGTGCATTTACATTTATGTGAGCACAACACATTCCCCTCGATACCTTTAAGGTGTCTCTCAATTCTGGAAAAGGATTTTCTAGATGAAAAGGCATGATCAATGCTCCCAGTGCATCTAGTTATTCAGTTCTACCCACTTCCACTTCGCTAGAGTTGTAGCTGGATGAGACTAGTGGTGCTGAGTTACCGGATTTTTAGTACAGCATAAGTACCATTCTTAGTTTTTATATTTACAATTAATAGCTGTTGCTCTACCGGATCTAAAGAAGAATGGCCTCCCCCAAGGTTTCTCACAGGTCCAGCCTTTTATTCCTATCTAAAAATGTAAGTATAGGAATTTTTTATCTTTAATAAGTTTATTTGAATGCTTGATGAATATTGAAATTTATCTTGTTGACTTTTTCATCTTGTCACTTCATGAGGTTGATGCCTGGAGACAGGTTGGTTTAAGGGTCATACAAAATTCATACCCAAGACAACCTTTGAACACAATTAGTCCAGGAAACATAGCTTATATCCTTGCAAAACTGATTTCAATCAACTACACTATTTTAAGATCATCCTGAATTACTGCATTACTCTATATCTCACAAGCAATGGATATTGTTATTATCATTGTTAAATCCAAAATTTGCTAAAGATGACAGTTTAAGCTCCAGTGCCTCTTGCTTATAATTCTTTTCTTGCATCCTGAACTGAACAATGTCAAGTAACCCATCAAGAGCATGATTGAAATTTTCTGCACTATTGTAACGATTGTAGGACAAATCATCTAATACGCTTCCATAAAACAGGAACTATTATGTTTATACCAACGATACATCATTCAACACAATTTGATCAGGAACCTGCACAGCAGCCTAAGTGAACTCATGTTGATGGTAGTTTTTATATTAACTGACATGATTATATACAACCTAAGCGTACAGTGTGATAGTGCCAAATCTGCCTTGTTTATATGGCTACAAAATTGTACTTCACTGAGCAATATAATATCTAAGGTCTATTATTACCCAGTTACAGTATCGAGAGTAAAGAGAGAAACAAATTCATTGCTAAAGTACATCATTGTAAGTTTTCAAGATGAAACTCAGATATGTGTTAGAAAAGCTTTAAGTTACAAAATTTACCTTGAGACAGGTAGATACAATTTTAGTATGAAGTTGTTTGAATGACCTTTTTTTGGTGGTTGGTATTTATTTTTGTAGTTGCATTTTTAGGGTTGTCTTTACTGCTAAGTACTTTTATAATCAAACATGGAAATTCTTGTTTGTTATAGGCTAAATTAGCAATGATGAATACTAATCGTTTAACTAATAAAGCATCAAAAGACAAGAGTAGGCCAAAATCTTCTGGTGAGTCTGTATCTATATTTTCAAAGTCATCTCTTGTCTCATCAATTTGGTGTTTTAAAACCCCAACAATTCACAACACGTATTATCGTGAAGCAGCAGGCCCAATGTCTTTCATGTGTGTCTGGTATCTTAAAAAGAACAATTAAAGTTATTATATAAAAGAAAAGACGAAACTTTAGTGCTATATCTAATTAATCTATAAGCATCAGCGAAAACAACTTGACAGTCTGAAAAGAATGACAAAAGTTTTGTGTGGAATGAAATATTAATATTCCATTATGTTTTCATGGAAGAAAAAATAAAATTATTTTCAGTTTCATTGATTCCATAAATTTATAAATGATGTTTCCTTTCTCACAAAATTTTTTGTGCTAATGACAGAAGACAGAATTTTCATTAGTTTGTTTTGGTGTTCTATATATATTTACTCAGAATTATGACTTTAGTGTATTTATGTATGATTTAAACTATTTATAGAAAAACTGAAACAGCTTGTGACCAAGAAATCAAATGAAACCATTGAAGAATGTAGTGCAAAAGAAGACGTGGTTGAAATGACGTCATCAACACAATGTGTGACTCCAGTTGACATGTATAAACCATTCAAAATTGATCCTGAAAAATTGCTAAGTGTATGTGAAACAAGTGTTGTTTCTTAGAGTATTTTGGTCAGAGTTAAATTAGGTTCAATCTTCAAGTTTGTACGATGATAATTAGTACAACAAAAGTCAGTAGAGAGTGATGGATGAATTTCCTCCCTTACTCCTAATTTTATAATTTCTTGTTTTTGTATGCATCTTCAAGATTTTATGCATTTCTCATGTATTTATTGTTGGTACTTTTAGAAACATGTTCCACAGCCTCCACTAAATAAGCCAAAGACTTCTATCAAAGTAAGAAAACCTGTCATGCCGAGAAGTTCCAAAAATAAGGGATCGAAATTAAAGTAGGGTTTGTTTTGGTTGAGCATTGTTTTGGTTGTGATGTCAAAATCTGAACAACCAGGCTGCAAACTTGTTTTGCTTTGTTTATTTGGCCTTCTGGTGTTACCACTTCACTTTTGGCACAGTTTGTTATTATTTCAGAGTGATGGTTGCTCATCCACTTTCTCCGGAGGTGCCATACAAAATTGATCAAGTATTACCTCCAAGCTCAGGTATATCTTCTTTTGTAAACAGAGAATTATCAGTTTAATCAGCATTACTGGGAGGTATGAAAGGATAAGATGAGGATGCATAATATATGCACTTTCTGAATCTGAAAGCACAGTCAGACATTGGGAATTTTGATAAGAAGCTGTTTTTAGCTGATTTTGGAATTAGAAAAAAAAATTTTTGTTGTCACAGTTGTTCTTTGTGCTGTGCTGTAATAATACATTTGTTGTTTGTCATTTGTGAAAATATGAAATGCAAGTACAGTTTCTTTGTTTTTTTTCAGTTCCTGACTTAGCAGAACAAGACACCCTGAAAGATTATCATATTCTTGGAACACTTGACGAATTTCGTGAAGAAGCTTTTAAAACAGGCTATCCAATGAATTTTCAGTCAATTAATGATTTGTGTGTGAAAGATGACAATTCATCAAAATCTACATCAAGCGATGTTTCCACAGAATACAATATCAAGGTGAATGCTCCTGAAAGTTTTCGTTTTCTTTATGATTATGCAGTTTTTTCACATGATGAAAGAAACTGTCACACATGAAAAATTGATAGACTTTTTGTGGTCTTGTAGAGATTCATGAATTTTGATTTCTATTAATTTATGGAGCGAAACCTCCATGCTGAACAATATGAGATATATCGAAACTTTGTAGTCAAACATAAACAGGTTTTTTCTATGCATAGAAAGTGAATAAATGAACGTCACATTAATGAATGTTGTTAATTTAACAATTTTATTTTTTCAGATTAATGAAACTAATGCTTTAAAAAATTGGAAGAAGCAGATGGCTGAGCGAAGGAAACAGCAAGATTATCTATCTAGTATATAAACTCTTTTCCGTTATATTTTATTTGTTTTTAAAAGATGCATAGTTTATAGTTAGTCTAGTGTTGGTTTTTTTTCATGTCTCTTTTAGAACACATGTCTGTTTCGAAAGATATGTTGATAATGAATCAAAGTGATGCATTTCGATCTGTACAGGAAGAACGGTAAATGAGAAGAAATATCTGAACTTTTTTTAAGTGATATTAATTTTGTAAACACCATCAAGTGTTTTGAGATTTCTTTTGCAGGTCACTTGTTGATAGAGCAATACCAACAAAAGACTATGGAAAAGGATGTGAGTATTTATCACTGCATCCATTGTGGGGTTTTCTTTCTTTCTTTTTTTTCTGACATGCATGTTTATTACATAGATCGTGTAGGAAGTGAATTCTGGAAACAAGTGGAAGCAGTTGGCTGTGAAGATGGTATCAGGTAAGCATTTTTCATTTTTATGTTATTTTTGATTGGTAAAAGATTTTCATCTTACATATGTTTCTACTTTGCTCGTTTTCTTCTGGAATTCAACATTTTGTTAACATTTAAATTATGTAAATGTGTTACTTCTTTTTTCAGTATTACTTTAAACAAAACAGAGAAGGGTTTAGTTCCTCCAATTGAACATGTCGGTCATCCAGCTCATGTCAAAGAGGAAATGGGACAGAATTGGGGTTATACAACACGCATGAAAAATGTTCATTATCCTTGGTTTAAATCTTCATATTTGAAAGAACGGAAAGAACACCTTCAAGATGTTATCAATGAAATCGATCCACATTTGCCAGTAAGATTTTCTCTGATGACCAAACACCTTATGTTAATGTGGATGTGTTATTGAATGTTTCTGAACTTTTCTTGCAGTATATAGATGGTTTAGAAGTGGTTGGTAAGTCAATTAAGAATAGTGTTGATGCTGACATTTACCATGATGAAAAAAATGATGTCAATGCTTTGGAGGATGGGAACAGAGTGGAAGAAGAAAATGATGAACAAGACTGGTATTTTATTTGCTTGTTGATTTTTGTTTGTACTTGGGTAATTATCTTTTCATGAATGAATATTAATTTGGTGGAATGAATTTGTTGGCAAATTTTGTGGAACTTATTTTTGTGATTCAAAATTTTCAACTTTCTCATGAAAAAACACATGAAGGGACTTTAAAAACCTGCTTAAAAGAAATGAGTTTTTATTTAAGTGATGTTTCTTTGGTTACCTAACATGTTTATCAACACATTTTACTTTATATGAATATTGCTTTTATTCGTAAATTTTTACCGTCTGAAAAACTTATGCTGCTTTTTAAATAAACTTGTAATGGTTTGAGCTTAATTTATATTGATGAAAATTAATTCTGCACTCATCTGGAAATTCAAATTTATTTTTTTGCTGAATATAAGTCATTGTGAAAAAATATGAAAAAATTGGTGAAATTTTTTGCAAGAATTTTAGTTTTAGGCAGGTGCATAACATTTTTCAAGCACTTAAGTAGTCCGAAAAGCTTATGTTAATTTTAACTTTTAATGATTAGACCTTTATTTGTATTCAACATGGCGTCTTTAGCTCAATTTTTGTATGGGAGATATAGCTAATTATATGAAGTTTGAGGATTGTCATGTCTTGTGGTCCCAATATTTTGTTTCTTAGCTATGACCCACTTTCCGCATATGCTGATGTCATTCAGCAACCAATATTTGGTCCATTGTTGATTATAAATGGACAAACCGCATCATGGGAAGGCAGTGAAATACCAGAAAACAATGCTACCGGATTGTCTGTTCGACTGTTTTTTGAAACCGAGGTTGGTTCAAATACAAGCAGCACTATTAAACTGACCAATGACGGAACCACTGCTATTTATTATCATTGGAAGGTAGTTATTCAACTGCGATTTCAGTTTGTTCACTTAAATAAAGAAAATAAAACTTCATATTTCCTCTTTTTTCTAGAAACTTCCAAAAAATTACTTATTCAATATGCCACCAATTCAACCAATCAAGCGATTTTATTTTGATATTGCTGATGGTATATTCCTCATAGTAGTTTGTTTGTTTGTTTGTTTGTTTGTTTGCTGAGAACTGTTATGTAATCACATTCATTTTGTATAGGTACCATACTACCTGGTGTCACGGTTAATATCCCATTTTTTTTCAAATCTCCAAACACTGGAATATTCATGGAAACCTGGCAGCTCGAGACAAAGCCTGTATTTTTAGCTGGTGCAGCGATAAAGGTGATATTGAAGGGGATTGCTACAAAAGAAGATGCTCATGAAAAGCAAAGAAAACTTTTAAATGTATGTGTTCTTGCTCTGTTCTCTTAGCTCACAACTGATCTTCATTAGTTTACAACAATTGCAAATACCTATACAGGTAAAACTACAGACCAGACAAAATGAAAGGATGGCAAGAAGAATTATTAATGATCTGCTTGTGGGAATCAAAACACCACCTCGACCCAGTACACCAGAGGGTTTTTACACTACAGTATGTTTTCTCTTTCGTTTTTCTCATACGTTTTTCTCTTTTTCCTTTTTTTTTTGTTTTATTTACGAATATTTTTTTTCAAGCCCAAAAGCGTTTGAGAATAGAAGTCTTAAAATATAATTGGTAAAATTTTGTATTTTAGGAAGAAGAGCATTTCGTCAATAAAAATGACAAGGTCAGATATATGTGACACTCTTGTTGTTATCAATTTTCCCAGTTTGATGGTTTCACGTAACCCTCCCCCTTTGTGATTATTTATAATTACACAACCCAATGCTTCCCATTATGTACGAAAGTGCAAGTGATTATAATGTAATCAATTATCTCATCTAACCTATTAGCTGGTTTACAAAAACGATATTATCAATGAGTTGAAAGATTTTTACGAGACAATTCAACCAAACCAACAGTGGGATTTACGTGTAAACACTATTTTGAAGGTAAAAAACAACAGCTGTCTGTTGTGAAAAATATCCTTTTACTCATCTAAGAGCCGAGTTGTTCTGAATATGTTTTCCAGGATGTTCTATCAATACAAGAAGAAGAAGAAAAAGAAACCGCTCTGCAGAAATTGAACGTATACGTCCAAGATTTACACAACCCGGCCCAAACCCCTGTCTTCCAACAACGTCATCACATATGGTATGTAGACATGATCACGTGATTTATATTCCGAGATTAGGTTGATGGTGTCGAGAGTTGTGATCTACACAAAATGTTCTTCAAAGTTTTTACTTCATCACTTCTAATAACATTTCAGTTACTGTAACAACGTTTCAATGTTGCCAACCTCGTTTTGGATTTCTTCCTTTCTATTGATTGTATGTTTTAATTAACTGTTAATTTTGCCGAAATAATGAAGGTCTTGATGATCATGTAGTTTCACTATCCTGTTAACTGACTTAACTTTTAATTCCATCCTACTTCTCCTCATAATGAAAGTTATTTAAAATATTTAAAGTGCTTGATAAACTTCGTGTATTGATTTCTTATTGCACTCCACCACTGTTCTATTTTTCATCTATGTTCTAGCTATCAACTTATCTGTGAAAGTATGGACAAGATTTCTTGCCAAGCCCTGAAATTACAGTCGGATTATAACATACCTGCGCGTCCTTTCATCATCAAGCCAGAGCCAAGCCCTAAAAATAAAAGGAAAGTTCAACCTGAAAGTGTAAAACAGCCGAGAGCCGAATCCAGAAGTACTAAAAAAGAAAGCCCGCTTGGAAGAAACAAGACTCCAATAAAAGAAAAAAATAGAGGTATAGACTAAAACCACTCTTCCCCAGTGGGCGAAATCGTCAAAAGTCCCTGCGATGAAGAGCATTTTTATTTAAATAGTCTGAATATTTCATATGGAAATGCACTCCTTCGCAGTAGTTGTTTAGCAAATTTGCCCACTGGGTCGTTCTTCCTCGTTTAATGAATGGATCTCCTCTGTTAATTCAAAAATGTCCTCTCATTCGATGAGCAATATCACTGTATGACTGCTTATTATTTTTATTCTTTACCAGCTGAAACCACTGCTAATGCTCCCCCTGATGAGGTAATGATTGTTACTTAAATGTTTTTGGAATTGATTTTTGTCTAGGGGGTATTATTTAATTGGCGTTTATTTTACATTCAGTTAAATGAAGCGAAAACTGTCGATGAAGATCGAAATGATCCGAACTATGGTAAATATCTCGAAAAACTGCAGATACAGGTAAAATGAACACATTCTTATCATTTTTATCAAAGTAACAGAAAGGATCGAAACATTTTATTAATCAGGTATGAAAGCACAATTTCCTTCAACTTCCCCATGGAAACGATGCCCTGATGAAAGTATGTGACGGTTACAGAGCTTCGTTCTTTGTCAGGCTTGATCAACTTCTTTTCGAACAGTAGATATGAAAAGTTTGTTTTGTTTTTTTCAGGTTTACACGTGTCTGCAGGAAATGGTTGAAGGTCTCCAATTGGTATTATCTTCTTGAATGTTTTTTATGATTATTTAGCTGACTTTTCCCTCTGTGGAGGAGAGTATTATAAGTTCAACTTTGGTGTCGTGTGTGTGTTCTTCAAAAATATTTCGTTTGTGCACACAGGTTTGTTTATGGCATGTATGTTTACATATGATAAAGGATCTTAAATAACCTTCCACCTGGGAACTAGATTGGTTTCCCTGTCAATTACAAGCTCTTCTGAAAAAGACCATCTTTCATCTCTTTAGATCTATTAATAACATCCTGAACATGATCTTTCTGCTTAACTAAATATTTTATTTTAGTGGCTGGGATGTATTTTGGCTAAGCTTTTTATTTATGTTAACTACAATGGTTTCTTTCTCGAAGTGTATTTCTGAATCGAATTACCAAATGATTTTTCTTCAGTCTCAATCACCAGGAGATGTCATACTTCGCTTCTGTTGTAAATAATGTGGTTTACTTTTAATATATTTCAATAGTTCAACTTAATATATAACATATTTAATCGCAACAAGATGTTGTTGTTTACAACCGATGTACATGTTATTTTTGAAGATTTTAAAAATTATTATTCAATAGTAGTCGTTTTCTTGATTGCAAACCATAATTTTGGTCTAGATTTTTTACGTTTTAAGTATAATCAATTTTAAACACGTTTTTTGTGTGTGTATTCCTTTATACTATTTTGCGTGTAAGATTGTATGTAGATTTGATCTATCGTTTTGAAGTTTTGAAATTTTTCATTGGTAATACAAAACGATTTGGAATATGTTACGGTCTCTTCTGAAGTGAAGTATGTTGAATGAATCTCCAAATTAAACTTCCTTTATGTTCCAACTGTTTTTGTATACTCTTTCAACTTAAAGCTCAAGTGGTTTTCAATGCCAGCCTTGTAAATGTTGTCTCAATGTTTAATTTCTGCACTGTTAACTCTTTCAAGAACATACTCAACGATCACCGTGTTTGAATTTTTCATTTAGATTCTAAATCAACGCACACATATACACACATGCGAAAGAGGAATACATGAATACGTAAAAAGATTAAACCGGCATGAGTCGACCACGAAAACGACACGGAACACAACCAAAGCGTGTATCGTTTGCAGATGACGTCATCGAACCAACGCAGGAGAAAGGTCGGTTCCTGGCGAAAATCTGTCAAAAAAAGTTGTATTTGATTGGTGTATCGCTCGCAGTTCTTTTGTTAGTTGTCGTGTTATGGCCATCTCCGAAACTTTCTGCACATGCGCGAAACTGGCGTGATAGTGGATACATGTTCAAATACAAGCAACATGAGGTTTTCTACCAAGACATTTTTTATATATCAAATACAATCAAGACAAAACCTGTCTTGCTTATTCTTCACGGATTTCCTACAAGTAGTTACGATTGGAATAATTTAATTCCGGAACTTCACCGGAACTTCCCACGGATTATTATCCCCGATATGCTTGGGCTTGGTTTCAGTGACAAACCTGTTGGACATGCATATTCTATCATGGAACAAGCCACGATACAAGAAACGCTGTTACATAGTTTGAATGTCACAGAAGTGCACATTCTGGCTCACAATTATGGAGATTCAGTTGCTCAGGAATTAATTGCCAGGCAGAATGATCGGGTTTACAATATGACTATTCGGATTAAAAGTCTTTGCTTATCTAATGGTGGGATATTGCCTAGTCAGCATAAACCGCTGCTCATACAGAGAATTTTGTTGGTTCCAGTGATAAAATCGTTTTTATCGATTTTTGTAAATCAATTTGTATTTGATTTAAGATTTCCATCAATATTTGGCCCGGAAACGCGACCATCGAGGGAACTTTTAAATGATCTTTGGGCAATTATTCTTCATAAAGAAGGTCATTTGAGCCTACCAGATGTACTGCAGTATATTCCCGAAAGACACGCAAATAACGAGCGATGGGTTCACGCATTACAAGATACTCGTGTCCCGTTACATTTAATTTACGGACCCATGGACCCGATCAACACGCCCGATGGATTCCTAAAAGCTTATAAACAGCTAGTAAGACAATCCACTTACACTGTACTAGAGAATGTTGGACATTATCCTCAACTCGAAGATGAAGTTGGATTCTTGGCATCATATCAAAACTTTTTACGTCGAGTCATGGAAAAAAATTAATCAATATCTCATATGCATCTTGAATCTTAAATTTTATTGCGTCCCTAGCAACGTTTATAATTGCATCCCTAGCAACGTTATTGTATTATTCCTGGTGTGCTTCCTTAACTGCTGGCTTTTACTGTAGTTACAATCTATTGCAACTTTGTACTGACACTTTACCCGCACATTGTCTCCTTTTCATTGTTTGGGTTTTTTTAGGATGTTATTTCTTTATATTATCGTTTTAACAAATGGTTTAGGTTTTAAGAGTTGCTCGGACATATTTGTTTTTTCCTTTGTTGTTGACAGAACAGTTGTGTTTCCTTTTGTTATTTCTCGTTTTAATGCGCATGTGTCAATACTAGAACAACATGACTACACAACGAACGTTACGTGCTGCCAAACAGTTAGTTCGTAAAGATTTGCGATCAAAGCTTAAGCACCTCACACACGAAGAAAAGGTTAAACAATCACAGGCAGTGACTAAAAAACTCTTTGAGTTAGACATTTACAAAGATGCGAAATCCCTCAGTCTGTACTTGAGCATGCCAACTGAAATTTTTACCTTTGAAATCCTCGATGACGTTTTTCGCACTCAGAAGAAATGCTATATTCCGCACTATGTCGGAGATGATATGAATATGGTGTTACTTAAGGACAAAGACGATTTCGACAATCTTCCATTGACATCTTGGAATATAAAGCAACCACGTGATGATGAGGAACGAGAAACAGCAATGAACGCAGGCGGTCTTGATGTAATCATAGTTCCCGCCCTTGGCTTCACAAAAGATGGAGATCGGTTGGGAAGAGGGAAGGGATATTACGATAATTATTTTCGAAAATATGAAGAAAAGTTTAAGAAACGACCTTACCTGATAGGCCTAGCTTATAATGTACAAATTTTAGATGCCGTTCCTGTAGACGGCTTCGATGTTCAACTTGATCATGTATTGTTTCCGTAGAATGCTTTCAAACCAACATTCTTCCTGGTAAACGTCTGTTGTTGGCGAACGTTTAAGTCGCTCGATTTCATCTTATTCTTTTGAAGAACTATCATTTAGATTTTGTAGTTTTGTATTCTATATTACGCCATCTTCGAATTGTATTCTATATTACGCCATCTTCGAATTGTATTCTATATTACGCCATCTTCGAATTGTATTCTATATTACGCCATCTTCGAATTGTATTCTATATTACGCCATCTTCGAATTGTATTCTATATTACGCCATCTTCGAATTGTATTCTATATTACGCCATCTTCGAATTGTATTCTATATTACGCCATCTTCGAATTGTATTCTATATTACGCCATCTTCGAATTGTATTCTATATTACGCCATCTTCGAATTGTATTCTATATTACGCCATCTTCGAATTGTATTCTATATTACGCCATCTTCGAATTGTATTCTATATTACGCCATCTTCGAATTGTATTCTATATTACGCCATCTTCGAATTGTATTCTATGTTACGCCATCTTCGAATTGTATTCTATATTACGCCATCTTCGAATTGTATTCTATATTACGCCATCTTCGAATTGTATTCTATATTACGCCATCTTCGAATTGTATTCTATATTACGCCATCTTCGAATTGTATTCTATATTACGCCATCTTCGAATTGTATTCTATATTACGCCATCTTCGAATTGTATTCTATATTACGCCATCTTCGAATTGTATTCTATATTACGCCATCTTCGAATTGTATTCTATGTTACGCCATCTTCGAATTGTATTCTATGTTACGCCATCTTCGAATTGTATTCTATGTTACGCCATCTTCGAATTGTATTCTATGTTACGCCATCTTCGAATTGTATTCTATATTACGCCATCTTCGAATTGTATTCTATATTACGCCATCTTCGAATTGTATTCTATATTACGCCATCTTCGAATTGTATTCTATGTTACGCCATCTTCGAATTGTATTCTATGTTACGCCATCTTCGAATTGTATTCTATATTACGCCATCTTCGAATTGTATTCTATATTACGCCATCTTCGAATTGTATTCTATATTACGCCATCTTCGAATTGTATTCTATATTACGCCATCTTCGAATTGTATTCTATATTACGCCATCTTCGAATTGTATTCTATATTACGCCATCTTCGAATTGTATTCTATGTTACGCCATCTTCGAATTGTATTCTATGTTACGCCATCTTCGAATTGTATTCTATATTACGCCATCTTCGAATTGTATGCTATATTACGCCATCTTCGAATTGTATTCTATATTACGCCATCTTCGAATTGTATTCTATATTACGCCATCTTCGAATTGTATTCTATGTTACGCCATCTTCGAATTGTATTCTATGTTACGCCATCTTCGAATTGTATTCTATATTACGCCATCTTCGAATTGTATTCTATATTACGCCATCTTCGAATTGTATTCTATATTACGCCATCTTCGAATTGTATTCTATATTACGCCATCTTCGAATTGTATTCTATATTACGCCATCTTCGAATTGTATTCTATATTACGCCATCTTCGAATTGTATTCTATGTTACGCCATCTTCGAATTGTATTCTATGTTACGCCATCTTCGAATTGTATTCTATATTACGCCATCTTCGAATTGTATGCTATATTACGCCATCTTCGAATTGTATTCTATATTACGCCATCTTCGAATTGTATTCTATGTTACGCCATCTTCGAATTGTATTTTATATTACGCCATCTTCGAATTGTATTCTATATTACGCCATCTTCGAATTGTATTCTATATTACGCCATCTTCGAATTGTATTCTATATTACGCCATCTTCGAATTGTATTCTATATTACGCCATCTTCGAATTGTATTCTATGTTACGCCATCTTCGAATTGTATTCTATATTACGCCATCTTCGAATTGTATTCTATATTACGCCATCTTCGAATTGTACCCAACCCAGGGTCTCTAGTCTCTTCCAAATATACGTAATCCGGCAAGGAGCCTGGGTTTGAGCTGGATTTATGACATTTTATAATTTATACAGTTTCTGTAATAACTTTTTGTTTATGGGAAATGTTATTTTGTTAGCATGTTTTGAAAAAATGCCATTTCTTTACAATAAAATGAGTAAAAATGTTTAAGCTTCGGGGACACGGGCAACAATTTTCATGCGATTGCAACAATGGGGGCAGCCAATCAACCTTTTCTCGATCATCCATTTCAAGATATCTCACCCCTGCCAGAAAGCAATGATGACAGCACACAAGGCCGAGATAAAAGGTCTTGTAAACCCTATTAACGATGACGATAATGACGAGTTTTTCGTACGCGAGGATGATGATGATATTGATTTCCAATGGAACGCTTTTAATTTTATTATTGACGATGAAGAGAAGAATTTCTTTTCACTACTGTAAAACAAATCTTCTGCTTATTATGCATTAATTCTGATATTGTGAAAACTTTTATCACAGATAAAATTAATTTTTTTGTGTCGTCAAATTAAATCCCCGCCAAATTTAGCATTTTTGTCAATTCGCCAAATATCCTCGGGAAATTTTATGAAATTTAACATTCGCCAAATTAAATCCCCGCCGAAAATCGCATTACGGGCATTCGCCAAATTAAGTGCACGCCAAATTTTATACACTTAAAACATAAACGCGTGTTCCTCTTCTAATAGAAGACTAGCCGCCAAGGCGGCGTCGCTCGCCGCTCATGTCCACCTGCTCTGTATCACTGTATCAATGAACGTCAAATTTCCTTATGTGTTGAGATAAGTTGAACAGTGTTGAAGATAAGGTGTATTGGATTGACGAGGGTATTTTTTGTATTTGAAGCAGCTACATTTTTGAGAAAACTTTCCAATGTTAATAAAAAGATTTTTTCTGAAAAAGAAAACTTGGAACCTGAGGATTCTGATACACACTTTTGTAAAAGTTTGATTGAAGTGATGAAAGGTTTATCAAGTGAACAAAATATGGTTATGTACTAAAACGTAGTCTACTTTAAAATGTTTGATATGTAAAAGCTTCCAAAATTCGAAGGCTGCGTTCCTTCATTAGAACTTACATTGCGTTATTGGTAGAGTCTCGCAGACTCTAAATCGCAGACTAATTGCCATTACTAGTAGTAGTAGGAGGAGTCCACGGGTGTTTTAATACGGTATTCGCTATCGCTGCTACCGTAACAAGTT
This sequence comes from Turritopsis dohrnii, assembly GCA_027922465.2. Classification (NCBI taxonomy): domain Eukaryota; kingdom Metazoa; phylum Cnidaria; class Hydrozoa; order Anthoathecata; family Oceaniidae; genus Turritopsis; species Turritopsis dohrnii. The sequence goes on along the minus strand of BQMF02000376.1, from coordinate 170,745 downwards.
TATAGTTGTTCTGTTTAAATCTGAATTTTCAGCACTATTACAATTCAAAACACTCTCTCTCTGAAACTTGTAAACATTAATTTGAAATAATCTTATGAAGGAAAAGCCTATCCACACAAATTAACTTGTGTTAGCATGCTGCAAATTTACTGATGGTATACATCACAGAAAAATATCGCTCATGCACTTTCAACCTCAGACACATCTGTGGTTTCTTTTGCCATCCGTTTCGAGCACACTTTAAAACTGCATTTTTTATAAATTTCTCATAATTGTTTTATTTGGTTTATTTACTAACTTGTTTGTTGGCTTTTGAAGTTATAAATTCAGGTTTATTCCCTGTTTCTCTCCTCTCCGATCTCCCACCACAGAACTAGTTGTCGGCTTACCATCCCATATCAAATACGATCATATAACAGGTTGGTCAGAAATTGTTCATTGAAACCTGTCAAGCCTACCTAAGTGTATAAAATTTGGCGAGGATTAAATACCCGCCAATATTTCGAAAAGTCCCTATTCGCCAAATTAAATCCCTGCCAAATTTAATATAATTATATATTTCCCCATAGGGCGAAATATATGTTAAAACCGGCAGTTTCCTTCTCCTCCTTCATCTTCTCCGTTCACTTTTATAGCCGCGGTTCAGAATGCAATTTTCGCCTAGCCGCCAAAGTAGATAAGAATAGAGGCTAGTCTACAGTCAAGTAGTACGCCATGTTTTTTCAGTCAGTGCGGATGGGCTGTAGAAGATTTTTGATTTTTCCACTAGCTTTTAAAATGATTCAAGGGAATTCAACTTTAAATGATGGAAATAAATCATTGTAGTTCAGTATTGTCTTAAAAGGTTTCGTAAAAACTTTTGAAGAAACGTGTAAAAACAGAAAAATGTTGTTTTGTTTTTGTTGTTGAGATGATGATTGATTCTCACGGACAACTCTTTCGGCTCCCGTAACATTTGCTTATATTCAAAGAGTCTACCATTATGCGAGGGGAAAACATTATCATTCTCAAAGAATTCACAGAGCGGTAAACAGCGAAAATGAGCTATGAATATTACGATCAACTGCCTCCAGAGGCACTTGGCAGATACAAAACAAAGTTAAATTTATGTCAGTTGGAAGAATGTCCGTATCGTTTTCCTAACGATAGATGGAAGAACAACCCGAAGCTGTGGCCTACTTTCGAATATCCTCAACTTTATCATTATTTGGTTAAACATCCTCGTAAGTGCCTGTCAGTCTGCCTTTGTTATCTATTTCTTAAAAGTTGTCAATCTTTTAGTTAATCATTTTACTTTATTCCTAGGTGTTTTCTCCATGGAACAGATGGAAAATTATAAGTCTTTGGATGCCATTAAATATTTCAAATCTGGATGGGTTGGCAGAATCTTACATATCAAAACAACAAGTTGTTTCATTTTCAAAGCTGAAGTGAAACCATCATATCGTGTGACAGAGCAACCACATAAGCCTTGGGTTGCAATCAATGATAGTGGAAATGTGGTGACTGGACATTGCACTTGCATGGCAGGGTAGGTTTTTCAAAACTATGTTTATATATATAATAATTTCAATCTAATGATGCCTTAATTTTCTAATATTTTTAGCTTGGGAGAAAGTTGTAGTCATGTTGCAGCAGTCCTCTATAAAATCGAAGCTGCTGTGCGTCTTGGTTACACCAGTTCGACCTGCACTGACAACCCTTGTCAATGGAATTCTTGCTTCACAAGAGGGGTTGAACCGAAACCAATTCACGAAATTAAGTTTTACAAAGATGAAGCCAAGAAAAAAGTGAAACCACGAAATGTTAAAGTCACTTCAAGCAGTTTCAACCAAGAACTTTACCTTAAAAAACTTGCAAATCACAACAAAAATATTGTTGGATTGAGTGCATTTTCATGCCATCAAGATGCATTTGTGTCTACGAAAGAGCCTGTGAAAAAACTGACACTACCAAAAAGCTATTCAGCCTTATTTGATGAAAACAACAACAAGCTATCTGCAAGTGAGCTGAAGATATTATGTGATAAATCCCTAACAATTCTTGACCAGTCACAAATTGACTATGTAGAGGAAATTTCTAGGCAACAGAGCAGTTGTTCAACATGGCATGAACTCAGAATTGGACGCATAACATCATCTGTAGCCCATAAAGTGTTGCGAACAAATGAGAATAACCCTGCCAAGTCTTTAATTCGGCAAATATGCTATCCATCAACTTTAAATTCAATGACTATACCATCTTTACGTTACGGTATTGAAAATGAAAAGAATGCCTTTGATTTGGTACAGTTTTTGTGTAAACAAGGGCCTGCTCCAGCAGTTGCTCCAAAGGAAGTCATTATCAAAACAAAGTACCCGCACAACAATTTCACCATCAGAAAAGCTGGACTTCATTTAGATAAATGCAAACCTTATTTGGGAGCATCTCCAGATGGATTGATCAATTGTAACTGTTGTGGAAAAGGAATCCTCGAAATTAAATGCCCATTAAAATTTAAAGACACCGGGGTAAAGGGTATTCAAGGAAATACAACTTACTGTATTACTTCAGATTTCAAATTAAATCCGAAACATGAGTACTATTCACAAGTCCAACACCAAATGTATATTGTAGATTGTTCATATGCAGATTTCTTAGTTTGGTCACCAAACTCTGCTTTATTGATTAGAGTTGAGAGAAATGACGAATTCATATCCAAAGCCCTTACCAAGTACGAAGGAATATGGAAAAAATTCATATTACCAGAATTGTTAACACATAATAGTTTAACATTAACAACTCAATCGAAAAGGAAAGTTGCCTCCAAAACATTTTGTTATTGTAAAACAAAAAGTAATTTCGAGGAGATGGTTGGTTGTGATCACTGCAATGAGTGGTTCCATATAAAGTGCTTGGGATTGAAACAACTCCCAACCGCTAGCATTTGGTATTGTCCAACTTGTAAGAAGGAGAAAACTTGTAATATAAACTTGTAAGAAGGATAACACTATATAATAAGAAGAAGTTTTTTGCAGATAAAATTTTTTTTTATTATTTTTGTTTCCCGACTTTACAAATGTTAAACTATATACAATATAAGCAGTTATAAAAAAGTTATTGATTTTCATTATATACAATACTTGTGTCATGATTCACAAGCGCCGCACAAACAGTTAATATCTTATCAATACTAGACAAGTCCCTTCCATTAGCTTCGTCCTTCAGACTTTGTATTGTGTTAATAGGTAAAATTCCTTTCAATATTGTATATCGGTTACGAATCAGTCCAATAACACGCTCAATATGAATCCTCACAGATGATATCTTTCTGGAACGCTCAATGTCTCTAGCCGGCATTTGTTTCTGTTTCTTTGTAAACGCTGGAATAATAAGTTCGGCAGAACACTCTGCAGCAAAGTCATCTTCAAGGGTGAAGCCTCTGTCAGCCAAAATTTGATCATGAGGCATATGAAAATTACTTGAAATGTAACCACATTCCCTGACTAATTTCACATCAGAAACTCTGCCTCCCCAAGCTTTGGAAATGTAGGTAATTTGACCCAAAGGATTGCAGGAAATGAACACTTTAGCTGTTGTGTGCCTTTTATATTGACTAAAGCACTGTGCTCTTGGCTTTAAACCACGAGGCGCTTCAATGTAAATTTCAAAACAATCAATTATGCATGTCAGCTTAGGAAATTTCGCTTTGAATATTGGCGGTATAATTTGATAAATCCGATCCCGGTCACAAAATTTTACCATGAACTTGAGATTATCATTCATTGTATCTATCCATTTCCAGAAGAATGATATGACAGTACTCTTGGGTTTATTCTTGGCACAAGACAACAACTCAAAGGGTACATTAAATCGTAACTTTATAAGGGTAAGAATAAACTGATCTGCCAATGGAACACTGTCTTTTCTTTCAATCATACCATTTTTGAGGCTGTTAAACATAATGTTGATGGTATTCCAATCCAGGCCAGTTAAAACTTTTGCATTTCTCATCATTTCCTTGCACTGACTTCATAGAAAAAGGGTTTGTCTCTCTCAGCAGTTTGTTTTCAAGTTTCACTTTCGTATTTTCTAATTTCAACTTAGTATTTTCTGCTTTCAAAACAGACAGTTCTTTTTTCAAATTTTCTATTTCAATGTCTTTGCAATCACTGATTGTGGGTGTCCTTACTTCTGGAACAGCAGGTGACGACAAGGATCTTTGAAAATCAATAACTGGAAAAATTTCGTCACATTGTTGGGAAAGACTTTCAGGAGTTTCAGCAACTGTTTCCTCTTTGCAAGATGACATTTCCAAGCGTTTTCGGACAGCTAGTTTATCTTTCTCCCTCTTACGTATCGTTAATCTTTCGTGTCTTTCAAGACTTTTGATATTACCTTCCTTGCTGATTTTACTGGGAATATAATCAGGGTGACTTGGATTGTCACTCTTTTTCCCTGAAACAAATAAAATAACACAAATTAATATAAAGGACATTATACAGTTATAATAATGACACGGATGGGTGATGTATATATATAGTGAACAACAACATTGTCTTAAAGAACATTACTATTTATGTAAGAGAGTTTCGATTGCACAATACCATACTTTTCTTCTGACAAAGTTGAAAAATGTAAATATAGATCACGTACCAGTTATGAAATGATCAGAGCATACATAATGGTAAGCTGATTTGGGTGACCACAACTTGTTGCGATTTACTGAACCATCATCTGCTGTAGAAGCTCTGTTAATAACAGAAAGCCATTTATTTCGCCTTTCACGATTACTTGGAATTCTGAAGAAACTTTTTTCAGGATTTTTTGTTGCATTATTACGACAGTAGCTCATAGCACAGCTCTTAGGCATCTTTAACGCTTGAATGTCACTACCATTTATGAGAAATGTTTTCCCCTCGCTCAAAATTTATCCGAAAAGTTTTTACGGCAGCCGAAAGAGTTGTCCGAGAGAATTGGTAATTAAATGCTTGGAACAGCAAACCATTGAAGCTGTGATTTTAGTGCAAAGGCGAAAATTCATTATCAATACAGGCAGAAGATTTATTTTCATTTTACGTCCTCATATAATGTGAACTGAAAGCACATATGATTTACACGTACAGTGCTATAAAAGGAAGTCTTTTTTATGTGGGAGAACAACCAGTTCAACCAATGTTAATTCAAAAAGTACATTACAAAAACAGCAAGTAAAAATGCGATGTCGTATATGCAATAAGAACGTCAGAAAACCAATTACGTATAATAACAGACAAGATTGAGACACAAATATCTGCTCGGAAAATGTGCTTCCCTGGATATTCATTTAATCTGACAACAGAAACATAAATTTACTTATGGATTAATTCCATGATCACCTATACTGTAAATTAAATCAAACCAGAACACGAAACGTCTACTTTCAGCTTTTTAGTGATTTGGTTATGGATATGTAGTCTATTTTCACTACAGAAATCTGTTTTTTTTTTCATTTAGGATTTACAATGGTCATTTTTTATCAAATAATAAATAATTTGTGTGCACATATTTTTTTGAACAGAGATGTTTATTCTGAACACTTGAATTTAATTTTATAAATTGTCACTTTAAGCCCATCTCTTTTTGGAAAATAACTCTTCTGTCAAAATTTTTTGATTGCTTTTTGATAGTTATTTGCTTTAAATATTGAAGATATTCTTCAGCGCGTAAAAGCTTTAGTAAAAAGAGAATAACGAGAAGTTTCATTTTGATTTATAATTTAATTCAATATTTCGTCCTGCATGATGATGTTCTGTGGATGTAGGACGAAATATTGAATTAAATTATAAATCAAAATGAAACTTCTTGTTATTCTCTTTTTGCTTATATATCTGCCTCATAGTATTTTTAATACTTATACTGTAGTACTAAAATTAAGTTTGACAATTTTCTTTTCTTCTTTTGTAAATTTGATTGTATAATTTTGAAAGACAGTTTTATCTGAGTTACAAAAAGCAAGTGCAAGTGTCTTCCATTACATTACATTGTTTTGTTGTGATTTTATGGTATAAAGGATGTCAAGCTTCTGCAACAATAAAGATCATATTATGTTTATTATGCTAAAATCGCCTTACACATTGGTGCGGTTGTTGATATTTAGTTGTTTAAAATTATAAAAGAAACCTTATCATTTGACCATGAACATCTTCATTTCTTAATAAATTCAAAATAAGTTCTTTTGTGGTATTAAATTCAATTCTACCCTGTTTAGTAAGGACAACATTTTTATCTGAGAGTATGACATTGATGGTAGTTATACCATTCATTGTAGTTATTTTATGATGTATATTTATTTTTCTTATGGTATTTAATGATGTATATTTTTCTTAACAATGTATAATGTATAATGATGTATAATTAAGTTTCGCAACTTTGGGGAAATATATAGTCGCTTTTTGCGAATCTTGTTTCCCGTTCGCCAAATCAAATCCATTTACAGAAAAATGAAAAAAGAGCGTTTTCCCCCCAAAAATACATTTCGTTTACATTTTTGCAATTTTTTTTTTTTTTTTTCAATACAAGAATACTCACATCCTATAAAATTAGTCGATACATGATGGATGCAGCTGGCATCTATGACGCCTTGGAAATGGGGGCAGCCAATCAACCTTCTCTCGATCATCCATTTCAAGATATCTCACCCCTGCCAGAAAGCAATGATGACAGCACACAAGGCCGAGATAAAAGGTCTTGTAAACCCTATTAACGATGACGATAATGACGAGTTTTTCGTACGCGAGGATGATGATGATATTGATTTCCAATGGAACGCTTTTAATTTTATTATTGACGATGAAGAGAAGAATTTCTTTTCACTACTGTAAAACAAATCTTCTGCTTATTATGCATTAATTCTGATATTGTGAAAACTTTTATCACAGATAAAATTAATTTTTTTGTGTCGTCAAATTAAATCCCCGCCAAATTTAGCATTTTTGTCAATTCGCCAAATATCCTTGGGAAATTTTATGAAATTTAACATTCGCCAAATTAAATCCCCGCCGAAAATCGCATTACGGGCATTCGCCAACGCGTGTTCCTCTTCTAATAGAAGACTAGCCGCCAAGGCGGCGTCGCTCGCCGCCCATGTCCACCTGCTCTGTATCACTGTATCAATAAACGTCAAATTTCCTTATAAACGGCTCGTACAACTTGTGTTCAACCAGAAGCAGATTCGAAGTCACAACCTTTAGTAAAACCAATCTTTTATCAGTGTAACAATACACTCAAAACGTAGAGAGAGAAAACTTCAACTTTTTATTAGCTTTTGTTTTAAAAAAGTTACGCGCTCTAACATGGGTGCTATCAAGCAGGGGGAAAATGGTTTCTCTTCTTAAAAAGTTCACACGGAGGAGAGAAAAAAGGCACGTGCTAAATGAATAAATAGAATAAAAAAACGTTCTATCAGAACGCTTAACAATTAAAAGAAGAAATTAATTTATTAAAAGAAAAGCAAAAAAAAAAACATTTTGTTTTGATATGATACTCTTTTTTTACCTACGGTTTTTAAACGTTTTGATTGCTCAAAAAAAAAGTTCACCCGTCTCAGGCAGTCAGGCAAGAGTTAGTGGCAAACGGAACATATGCTACCACGTTCTGCCACTGCTGCTTTTTGTCCAAAATGTTTAATCAGTTAGTTTCTTTGTATTTAGTTGATGTACTGTTTTCAAAGCCAAGTCAACGTGGAATATAAAACTAACAATAACAATAAAAACAAAACGTTATTCCTATTAGTTCATCAGCCAAAAAAAGTCACGTCACAACTCAATCTACCATTTTGCGTGACTTACAAACAAACAAACAAACGGAGAATCGGCTATTAATATATAGACTAGCCGCCAAGGCGGCGTTGCACGCCGCCCATGTGCAGCCTGCGTTGTGTCACCACCTGCTCCAAATTATTGCACTTAAAACCACTGATAAGACTTCCTTTGCCTGGTTTTTATTTACGATTTTAAACCAATCAAATATCAGTTTAACAATACACTCAAAATGCAGGAGAAAAAACTTTTCAACTTATTATTAGCTTTTGTTTTACGCGCTCTAACATGGGTGCTGTCAGAAGTAGGTGAAAAAATGGTTTCTCTTAAAAAGATCACACGGGAGGAGAAAAAAATGCACGTGCTAAATGAATGAAGTGAATAAAAAAAACATTCGATCAGATTAAAAGAAATTGATTAAAAGACAACTTTGAGACAAAAGCAAAAAAATATTTTGTTTCATGATACTCTTTTTTTACCTATCGGTTTTTAAACATTTTGATTGCTCGAAAAAAAAGTTCACCCGTCTCAGACAGTCAGGCAAGCTTTAGGATACACTGGCAAATCGCACATGCTGCCACGTTCTGCCACTGCTGCTTTTTGTCCAAAATGTTTAATCAGTTAGTTTCCTTGTATTTAGTTGATGTATTGTTTTCAAAGCCAAGTCAACGGTGGTCCTTGGAATATAAAACTAACAATAACAAGAGGACGGTGTCCTTAAGGCTAGCGGATTGTTGGACCGTTGGTTCATATTGGTTCACGTGAAACAGAATACCAGCTGTTTACGTCCTAAAAAATTAACGCGGTTTTCTGAAATTCGCGATAATTTTATATGCCTTGATTGTCTGGGTTTTTCTTAAATTCGTCCACTAACTCTTCTAACTGATCTTCAGATAACATATCAGGCCCATTGATGCAAATTCGCATCAATCTGTCTAAGCTATTCTCGCTTAGTGGCGAACGTTGGTGTGCACAATAGATTCATCACAACCCACGTTCGACATTTGCTGTCGAAGGTGGGATAAGTAAGCTTTAGATGCATCAAGTGTGGATAAACTTGAAGACTTTCGTCTATGCACATTTTTCGGAAGATATCAGCAGATGTTACTGTATGTTCTGCTTACGATGTTGCTAGAAACTGACATCTTTTTACCTTGTCGAATTCTTTTCAATAGACTTTCTCGAGTTTATTTTCTATCACACTCCGCCTCGTTTTCAATATGCTATCCATGTTAACCCTAACGAAAACGAGGCGGAGCTTGATAAAAATTAAACTCGGGAAAGGTCTATTAGGAATTATTGAGAATGAATTTGAAAAGAACAGTTGGCTATTTAAAACTTTAACAGGTGACAATGCGCAACGAAAATACACGTTTTTTTTTATAAGAAAGTCACTTTTTAGCACGAGCCTCGTTTTTCTTAAGGTTTTTGACCAAAGGAGGCTGAGATTTTCTTAATATTTTCTTAACTTTTCCGCTCTGAATTTCTTTTGTTAAGACTTTGCTTTAATCATAAGCAGTAGCAACATCAATTTTGAACAAATCACTTTTTCCTCCAAATAGCAATACGATTTCCTGCGGAATTCTTTTCAGTTTTGCTGTTTTATGAAACTTATGTTACTTGAGATTATATCCGTTAGAATGACGTCAGAATACCAAAGTTAACCGTTTTTTCCCTACCGAAACTCAATACGACCTAAAAAGCTGATGTTTCAAAAAAATTGATTTCTGGAAAACTGAGGCTCGGCATTTTCTTAAGGTTTTGAAGTATTTGAGCCCCATTTTCTTATAAAAATTTTTCTTATAAAAAAAAAACGTGTACTTATTTTTAAAACCTGTATACACCTTTGCCGAATTTATGCTTACAAGCTACATTTTGGCCGAGTTGTCAGTACGGGCCTAGCCTCTGTGCTTATAATTACCACAAATTTTCCCACTGCGATTTGCAAATGAGCAAGTCTGTAACTTAATAATTACCAAATAACAAAAGAACGCATCGAAACGAGGCCAATACTGACATTACAGCCAGAATACAACATATAAAAAACGAATTCGGGAAAGGTGTATTGCAAAACAATAGCTAACTAATAAGTAGATGAAAGGAACAAAAAAACAGAATGGCAAACCGTAAATAATGTACTCGGTGTTAAAGTACTTTAACTCGGATAAATCAATTAGGTTAAAATCATCTGCGTGCTAGAAATCACAGTCCTAAACCACACGAACGTAAACAAATCAAAATGACGACACGGCCTTGCGAGAGGGCTCAACAGGCTGCCAAGAGCTAACAGTTACAGTGTTTAGGTTTATCTTTTTGCTTGTCAAGATTATTAACAATCAAATTAATATGACCGTTAAAGAAGTTTTTATTCAAATTTGGGCGCCGATTTTTTCGCGCCCAATTCAGCTATGTTAAGTACATCTTCCAACTTAATTTCTTTGATGGTGAAAGACATAGAATAATCTAATGCATTGGTTAAAAGTAACAGGATAGAGTTGGTCATCAGAAATCTTCTGGGTCAAGCAACGAAATAATACATCTTATATATACTGATCATAAAAAAAACTAGATCATAACAGAAGGACTGTATAAAACAGTAACATACATGTACCCATGTAATATCAACAAAAACCAATTGTTCAGAAGAATTATCAAAGACAACTGCATCCTAGGGTGTATCATCTTCATTAGAGCTTTCAGCCACTTTCAACTTAATTTCTTTGATGGTGCAAGACATAGGATGATATTGGACAATGAATGTATTGGTTAACAGTAGCAACTGGAGTTGGTCCTCAGACATCTCATAGGAGTCAAGCAATGAAGAACTGAGTGTCAACGTAAACCTTGCATTCTGCACATTCATTATAACTACCCACTGCTTAATTTGTGAGAGGTTTTCCAAAATGCATGTTCCAGTGCATTTTTCACAAGTGACTTGATCCTTCTTACCTTTACAGTCGATTATCACACTGCAAAATAAACACTTGGCTGTATGCTCGTATCTAGCCGCAATGAAATTACAAGTTTCGGTAACATCTGAATCAGTCTGATCTGGGGAAACAATATTCTCCATAGCATCTACTTTCCGAAAAGACGTGGTGTGTGTAGTTTGAAGCTCTGCCTCGTTGTTGTATATAGATTTCCTAACATTTGCTAAGATATATGTGTCACTGCTTTCCAGGTTTACATATTCCCTCCAAAGGGTTATCTTTATATAATTAGTTTTGTCGCATACATATCCACGGCGTATTGGTACATTTTGGCCACCGACCATGACTGATGTGATGTCGTCCAATTTCAAAACACCATGGACATTTATGGATTTATTAGTGGTTACTTCATTGATAACCTGATCTATTGTCTCAATAGGCAGTTGATATGTTGGTTGGAAACCAAGGCATTCCAGCTTGATGGAAGACTGTTCATTTATTAACAATGTTCCATCTTCAGCTTGTTTAACATTAGTTATACACAAGCCACTCTGCAGCTGCTCGGCCTTATCCAATATTTTCCTTTTAGTTGGTGAAAAACAGACAGCACGGTGCATGGTTTTATTTGCTGATTCCACATTCAAATTATAGTATGGTTTATTATTTTTTTTCCCAAACTTGATAGGAGACATATTCATAATGTATCCCTTCACAGATTGAACATCACCTAAATAAATTCAACTCATGTCACAAGACTCCTGGATGGCTTATTGTTTTACAAAGTTAAAAAATTGTATGTCATTGCGCATGAATAAATATATTAATGAATGTATGAAAAATACGTCTATTTAAAGATAACCTGTGTAGGTAGGTTAACTTTGCACTTAAATTAAATATCTATTAGGCACACAGAAAAGAGGCCAATCATTACAATTTACCTCTCACAATAAAAAAAAAGAAGTATAAAAAAATATATATATATATATAGTATAGTACCTTTCTCACTTTCCATATCAACTTTTTCAATCTTACGTTTTGACATTTCGACCTGAAAACAAGAAGTAGAAGATTATAGATGAGTTTGTCAGTTTTAACATTATTGAAATAAACATTAGTGTTTTTATTTTGAGAACATGAGCATGCCTTTCCCTAGATGCTCTCTGCACACTTCAAGATTTTGTCGCTTAAACTTGGTTCTTCACACTTGAAATCTATATTTGTGAAGTTTGTAATTTCAAGCTTATAACAGAGCTTTGACTGGTAATTAAAATCAGGAACTCGTCTATTTTCGTTACTCGTGTCAGGACAATCATAGAATTTGTTAATGTATATAAAAAGCAAAATTAAATTTAGAAAAATACCTCCCAAAAGATTTAAAACTTTTAATATGATAAAAGAAAAAGTTTTAAAAGAATTAAGGGTCGTGATTACAACGATAAACAGTGATTAAAAACCACTAATTACCTTGAGAAATGTGTGCACGTCCTATTTCTGTCAAGTACGTTAAAGAAGAGAAGTGGCTAGAAGCTATCGCATCAAAGTACGGGCGGATTGCGACCGTTGAGGGCGCGGGCGGTAGAGAGATATGAAATAAAGTAACGTAAGAAATAAAGTTTGATTCTGCCAAAATTGCCCAATAGGTAGTCATTTACAATGAAAAGATTCAAACTATGCCATATTGAGAGAGGATTTAGCAAGGTTTGACCGCCGTGTATACCTTTCACGAATTTCTGTTTAAATACCGTGTTTCGACCTAGTTACATCCAACCTCGTTATGCATTTTATTGTTAAATCAATGGTTTGACTTAATTACATAGGAATTATCATCTTTTATCAAAACACCCTACGGAATGATCAACAACAACTTTTATTTTAAAAACGAGGTTGGATGTACTATATGGGTTGTTAAAACACGATGCTTAAACAGAAATTCGGGAAAAGTGAGTTGTTTTGGTGTCTGCTGAGGTAAACCAGGCCAGATAATTCGAAACAACTAGCTGTTTGCTGCCCTAACTGTGATGGTCGAGGAGAAGTGTTATCATAGTATAGTAAACCCTTTTAACTATACGTTATCCTAATTTCACCCCTACTTCTGCTCTGCTGGTCATATCCATACCACTTTTCTAATATTTTTCCATAAAAAAGACCACCAGGATTTTTTTCATTGGTCAAAATATACGCAAAATTGCATTATTTTCCCCAACGCTGGTGGAGAAAACACTGCGCACTGTTAACAAGTACACCTAAGTATGGAATTTTGACAGTAACTTGTTACCAAAAATCAATTGCAATTCGGAACTAACTTAACTTTTACAGCTTCGTGGTCAGAAAAGTAGACACTGTGTATTAATACATTGATATCAACTTTATCTACAAAGCTCTGGTGAACATAAACGTGATCAATTAAAGATCCAGAAATGTGCGTGGAACTATTGACTACCATTTTGTAATCGGTTAAAAACTCACGCAAGAAGTTGCAATCATCTTTGTAATAATTTATGTTAAAATCGCCTAAAACTATATGGACGGTATCAACCTGACATCGCAAGTGATCAATCATGTAAATAAACTCGTTTTGTTTGATTTTGTTCTGACGGTATAATAATATGAAATTTAGAGGAATATCTAAGAAGGATTTTGATAGTGTGTATAAGGAAAAACCAGGAATCGTCCTAGAGTACATAATGTTGATGTCATCTCGGTGTGCCAGAGCCAAACTTGAGTATCTGTAGGTATCTGTTGAATTCATGGTTAATTTAAAAGGATGCAAAAAATCCGAAATAGATGACGTGTTGCACTCTGATGTTAGCTGCGTTTCTGTAAGGAATAAAATGCTACTTTCCATTAAAAATTGGTCGCATTTAATGTCTATTGCGTGTTTTTTGAGAGATCGTACATTAAGAAGACAAAAAGTCAAAGAATGATCATCTAGTGGATCAATAGTTTCAACTTGTTCTAGTATTGCGTTTTGTCTCATATATTCATATTCATCAGATGCCCGTTGATCCATTCTCACCGAATTCATGTTAAAAGTCCCAGTAAGATAAAGTCCTTGCAATGATGTAACACGACTCAAAGCAACATAAACTTGGCCGTTGTTGAAGCGTTTTTGTTTGAAAAGATCAAAACTGAATACAATTTTCGAAAATGTCTTCCCTTGAACTTTATGAACGGTACAAGCCCAAGACAAAACTAAAGGAAACTGAAACCGCTTAATACTAGGAGAAGAAGAACAGTTCTTTTTTATTTTGATCTCTTTCTCCACTCTTTCAATGGGTACTAGATTATGCAATCGACCATAACTATCCGAATTTATGGCTTTCATACCAACACCATCTTCGTCCATCTTTATATATATCTTTTTAATACTCCCTCTTTGATCAAATTTCAAATTATGTATTGTTCCAATCTGTCCATTACATAACTTATCTTCGACATCAACATTTGTAGTCAGCATTACTTTTGCATTTATTTTGATAATCAACTTATGGGCAAGACCGCCAGTATCCATTTGATTTCTTTGGTAAACCTTTTCTAATACGGCATCGGATATATTTGATGGTAACTTATCATAAGCCTCTACTACTATTTCCCCTCCTGATAATGCGTCTAACATAAGTTTGTTATGTTCACTTACTGGAGCATTTTCTGCCCAAATATGCAGAGCATCTGAAGGATAATTTGGATCTTCTAGATTAATAAATCTTGATTGTAATAGTTCAACGTCTCTGTCAGTTAATATACCTATTCTTATATTATTTAAGAGATCGATGAATATTGTATCTCCTTTTTGTCTCATTACTTCCGTCAACTCAGCTATTTTGAAATATCTCCAGCAGTGGTCTATGTTTAACATGTTGTCACTGAATTCTGAGTATACTGGTCTTTGTTGAATCGGAGGAAGCTGATAAAAATCACCACAAGCAATAACTGATATTCCTGCAAATGGAACATCGTGGATATTTCCCATTATTTCACATAGTCGTTGATGAATGTAAAGTAACAGCTTATTTGAAACCATTGATATCTCATCTATTATTATATTCATCAGTTCAGACAACCTTTGTCTAAGCAAAGCTTTTCTTTTATCACTTAGCTTAGAAACACACTTTCCATTTGACCTATCTGGTAATATACCTAGAGTTGAGTGAATAGTAAAACCATCAACGTTAACTGCTGCCACTCCTGTTGGAGCCATCATTAACATTCTCTCTTTGTTAGCATCTTTCATTCCGTACGTAAGGGATTTTTGCAGGTAAAATTTAATCGTGGTAAGAAGATGTGATTTACCGCAACCGGCACTTCCTGTTAAAAATATATGAAATGGGTTAGGTTTTGGCACCTGATCGGTTTTCGAAGATTGAATCATTTTCCGAGTCCAGTTGAGAATAAAATTGAAAATGTTTCGTTGCTTTACATTAAGAGAACGTATTCTTTCATTTAGATCGTCATCCGATATCAAAGGTGCTACGGTTTGTATTTGAGCCCCACCTTGGTATTCATCTTCATTATCTTCATCATAGTCGCTTGGTTCATTTTCGATTATGCTCTCTCTAAGTTCATCATTTTCTTGCTCTCCAAATGGATCTAAACCTCTTGGATTCTCATTAAACTGGGCAAATGCTTCCTCAACCACTTTCCCATAAGGTTCGCAAATGATTTTTTTTGCATTAATTGTTTCCAACACCCCTAGTTCTAATAACTTTTCCATATATGTTTGAGTAGCGCTTGCTTTAAGCTCTTCTTCTGTTCGGAAAGGGTAAAACATCATTAATAGATGATGTGCGAAGGCCTCAGGTTTTTTTATTTTGTTGGGAACATGATATCTTAAAACACTCTTCGTTTTCCTCAATTTTACACGTTCCTTACAAGACATAAGGGGAACTGATTTTGGCAAAACTGAATTTCTATCAGATAAAGTTAGTTCTTGGAGAATTTGAGGTTGACAGTCGTTTTCTCCTTCCTCTTTGTTTTTGCAATCAAGGGAATAATTTGATAAGAATTCCGCGTAGCATAATGAATCTATTGCAGCATATTTTCCATTTTGAAAAGTTCGATTCGGTCGGTCCATATACCGATCCAACATGTTTTTCTTAAAAATATTTGTCTCGTCTTCAGGCATGTTACAAATTTCCAGTTCTGTTTTACAAACACGATAACGATTTTCAGGCAAGTTACTGTTTGCAAAAATAACTCCTGGAGATGTTTTACGTAGCCAAATTTCTGGTAGGACAATAGAAACAGCTTCTTGAATAGACATTTCTCTATGTGTTCTATATGCTTTTGATATAGATTTCATTTTCTCTTGAAGGGTTTTCCTTGAGTCATGAGCCTCTTTTGCCGCCTGTTTCATTGCTTCTGTAGATTCATCTTCTGATTTTGATAAATAGGCGCACATATAAGCTACTGCTTTGTAATAGTCTAGAACAGGTTGTATATCTATATTTGCTTCCCAAGCTAGCAGCCCCTCTTCGAAATAGTTATTAACAAAACATGAATCTGGAGAACGTTTAAAGTGAATTTGGTAACTATCATCGGTTGATATGGCAAGACATTTGATATATTCTTCTTTTTCAATATTTAGTTCTTCAAGGATGCCATCAACAGATTTTGGTTCTTGATAATCTTCTTTTGATGGGTTAAATATGTTATTATATTTGGGATTTAAGTTTCTATTTATGTAATCTTTCACTTTGCTAAGTAACTCTTTTCGCATTCCCAATACATTATTTTTGTCTTCTTGTGAAAGCGTATGCGATAAAGGTTCTGCGATGATGGTTCTATCGCAAAAGAATTTACCAAAAGAATATCTACACTCGATGTTTGTATATTTTCGACATGATTTCGAATGATGGTGTACTTGGTAAACCTTAACTAATTCCTGTAACTCTTTTTGTTTCTTGGGTAAGTAACATTTAATGGCATTATCGACAAACGTAACATATTCTGTTTTTGTATCTGAAGAAAGTTTTGGGGCGTCTTCAACCCATAGTAACGAGTGAATATGGGGACTACCACGTACTTGAAATTCTACTCTTATCGCGTAATGTGTAACTTTACCCAGAGTTCCATTGATCACAATATATTTAAAGAAGTTTTCTACACGGTATTGAAAATGTCTTGCCAACAAAACTGGATTAGATTGGAGGACGTTTGTTCTCTCCAAATAACTCATACTTTCAATTTCTTCTTTTGTCAATTCTTTACCTTTTAGCTTTTGAATAATTGCGACTAATTCATTCCAACGTAAGTCAGCGCATGACAATGTCATAAAATACGTCGGCAATCCGAGTTGCTTAACCATTGCAAGAACCTCAAAAAGAAATCTTTTCCAGTAAGCTGGAGTCCCTTTTAAGTTATTCATGAAGTTGAATGCATTGTCGCTTGCAATTAAACCATTGATAGTTTCTTTAAAATTTTGTGAAAGTCGTCCGGCCGTTAGACCTTCGGTTCTGATTTTTTTCATGGCAATGTTTACACAGTTAATAAGATTTAAATGCTGTGTAACCGATTGCGCATAAAATATGTAATCTGGGTCAGACGCGAACCTCTGTGTATAATTAAGTAATCTTTGGTTAAAATATTTACAAGGGCTTAATTTAACCTTCCTTTCATGTGTATATCCAAATTTACCGGTGGGAAACAGATAAGGATGTGCGAGTATTTCACAATTTTCATCACAAACTATGGGCACAGGTTCTTTATTCTCACCAGGTGCAATTGTTACATTTGAACTATCTAATACATTAAAAGATAGCTCCGGAACATACGCAGTTTCAGAGGTGCCGATCCGGTAATTATCCAAAGGGTTTATATCTTCATTTTCTGGTAAAACTATTTTGACCTGACTTATATCATCATCATTAACAAAATGGATTTCATCCTCTTCATCTTCGTTGTCAATAGTGTTTACCCAAAACTGTGGTATGTTCTCAATGTTTATTTGGATATCTGAGTATAAGGGATTGACGCTTTTTAAGTAAATCAAAATTTCTCTAACAAAATTTGGCCGTACAGGTTCAAATAAAATATTCGATTTAAAGGTCATTTTCCTCTTAAGGGCAACTCTCACAACTCCATTATTATCCATTCCTCTTGGAAGAACATTGCAAATATCATCAGCATTTATCGGCACATTACATATTGTGCCCTTTATTTTCGGAGCTTGCCCTTTGCTCATTATGGTGACTTTTTTGAATAAAAGACGTTTAGAAATAATAATTTTCTCTAACCTTCTGATGTCTGAAAATTGTTCGGGTAACTCATAAATGTTTAAATCGTTAAAAACTGCCTGACATGGAATTTTATGTTTTGAAAGCTTAGAGTGGCACGTTTTGCAAATGTATTCGTGACCATCAAAGCTTAAAATCCGCGATGAAAACACATTTTCGTTAAAACCTGCATACCTGCTAATATCAAATCGAACTACAGCTGAATAGTATAAAGTTCTGTTGCAAATTACGCATATATAATACGGGCCTTTCGACACCTGCGATTTGAAATCATTAACCCTTTTCTCACTTGAATTGTTTCGGGCTAGCCTTCTTATTTTTTCAGTAAGTTGAGCTATTCTGTGCTGCTTGTCAACATTACGAGTTCTGCGCCGCCTTTTACTGTTTAAAGCTTCTTTTTGTTCAGCAGCCAGGTTATCACGATATTTACGTTTCCTTTTGCTTTCCGTATCTTTGAATGCAGTGTCAAGTCGGCGTTTACGATATTTTTCCCGCCGCGTTTCTTTCTCAAAGTACTTTTTCGTTTCAGTAACAACACTATCTGATAACAGAGCTTTAACGAACTGTATTTCGTAATTTGAACACACATTGCCAAATTGGTCTAAATAAAAGTATTTTATATACTCTTCAGCGTCGTGGATGGAGTTAAATTTTAATAGGACTGATGCACCCGAGGAGTTCACCATACCGTTAACATCACGACTGTGCGAATCAAAAATATAAACGGAAGATCTACTTATAAAAAATGCTACACTAAGACCACAAGCTAAAAATATACCGCAGTTGAAATCAGGGGGGACACAAAGAATGCACTGAGTGTTGTGAGAGAGTTCCCCTACATGTACGCAAGACTTACGAAAATCTATTTTGTCATGGGAAAAGCTAATATCATCAGGTAAGTCAGAAAACGCAAGGAATTCATGAATATATCCCATGCTTGTATAGAGCATATTGCCTTGCTTTAATATATTATCTAAATCCCATTGAACCCAACGATGGAGAGCTTTAATATTAGAGTAACAAATTGACCATAACGCATTGCACATACATTGGGTACCAGCGGAAATTCCGAAACGCGGGTCACCTTGGTGGAAGGAACCTTTAATAGTCTTAACAGGAACAATCGGCCCGGGGTTTCTTTCTATATCGCCAGATCTTAGTAAAATAATACCTAAATAAAAAAAAGTTGCACAAAAAGACGCTGGATTCAACAATCGAGATAAGCCTGCATCTGACATATCTGAGCCTATTTGGAAATTTGAATAAATAGAACTCAAATTAAAATGTGTTGTGTAATTATTGCCCAAAGATATGCAATAGGCATCAATGTAGATCATGGTAGTTGTATTGCAGTTTACAATGGATAAATAAAATTCCTTACCAGGAAACTTGTTGTTTATTTTTTAAATTTTTTTCTTAACACAAAATTATCAAACTACTGTTAAATTATACAAGTTTGAAATCAATGAATCTAACACTTGCAAACGGGTCAAGCTGGTAAGCCAATAACTCTAGTAAGCCAATAACTCTAGTAAGCCGATAACTCTGGTAAGCCGATAACTCTGGTAAGCCGGTAATTCTGGTAAGTCGATAACTCTGGACTCTGGTAAGTCGATAACTCTGGACTCTGGTAAGTCGATAACTCTGGTAAGCCGATAACTCTGGTAAGTCGATAACTCTGGTAAGCCGATAACTCTGGTAAGCCGATAACTCTAGTAAGCTGATAACTCTGGTAAGCCGATAACTCTAGTAAGCTGAACTCTGGTAAGCCGATAACTCTGGCAAGCTGATTATGCTGGTTAGCCAGTAACTCTCATAAGCCGAAAAAAAGATTAAATGCTGTAATGGCTGATAAAACCAGAATAAGCAGTTATCCTGCCAGGTTGGCAGGATGGCTGATATAGGCTCCAACAAAAACCAACCTAAAAAAAAAACAAAACAACTTGTTCAAACACAAAAACACATAACTAAACCAACACCAAGCATGCAGTGAGACTGTGGGATATTATATAAAAGGTTGGGTAAAAAAGCCTAGGTTAAAATCTGAACATTTCTCAAATTTTATTGCCTACCATTTTATAACAGGTTGGGCAGTGTAATGTTAAAAATATTAACTTCACTGTAAGAAGTCCTGAGGAACACATTAAAAGCTTAACAAAATCTTGATTATAATCAATTTCAACTGATTAAACGAATTTCAACCAATCAACTGATTTTGACAATGACATAGTAGTTGTACAAAACACATTTACAAAGGTTGGTGTCCTTCTCATGGAGAATTTTAAACTTGTATAATGCCAATTGTTTATTACAAAGAAAGCATGAATTTTAAGTTAAAGAACTATTGTTTTCAATTTGCAATATTAAGTTTGGGGCAAATTCTATAAACTATGCCAAATTTAACTTGCAGTTTTGCCCAATTCAACGTGTATATTGTCCATGCAGCAAGGAAAATTTCTGTGTGTTTTTCATCTCCTTTTACGCCTGGCCTATGTAAGTGGTTTGAATCTTATACTGACAGACTGTCAACATCTCATAATTTGCTGTCAATGTTCCTAATTGCGAATGGCGCTCCTAACTCCCAACGAAAAAAATAAACAGAGATTATGGTCATGAAAATATATATACATCCATACTTTTTTTAAGAAACTATATATAAATATAATTTCTTACCAAATTCAGGCGTAAGTCTTGTAAGGGCAGTCAAAGCTGAATTCGTGTCATAGTTTAATTGACAGTATGTTTCGTGTTTTTAATTTATAAACGATTGGAAGTGGTTTCAATTTGGGTTCGGAAATAGGAAGGCCGTTTGTAATTAGGAATATTGGCATCGAATTATTATCTAACTTAAAGTTAAGCTTCGTAGCTTGAATTGACTCTTAAATAATATTGAAATAGCAAATAAGAGCACATCAAGTTAATTTCCTTTGCAGATGAAATAGTGTTACATTCTTGTTACATTAGCACATTGAAATGTATATACATTGAAATGCAAACAAACATTTTGATGATCAACACATTGACAAACAAAAACAAGGCAATCTTCTTTAATAAATCTTGCTAATGAGTTTGTAAGTGATTAAAAATTTCTTAGCTTTTCCGATTTTTAAGAAAATTATCATGTAACTATTGGTACAATGTTTCATGTTTAAGTTTTGCTTAAAGCCTAAGACTTTATAAAAATTTCAACCTGCTTGCTTTGTCACCAAATATTATGGCCCACACCACTAAAAAGTAGAACCACGGCCCCTCAAGCCTTATAGATGAGTTTCTAATTGACGTAATGTTTACTTGCTGGATAATTGCTGTGAGTTTCAACATAAAATGGTATATAGATCAAAAGTCAATTTCCTACCAAAATGCGCACGCATCTTGGTTGGCAATTAGATGCTCTCTGCACACTTCAAGATTTTGAACATCAGAAACTCATCTATATAACTAACAGGAATAGATCTAATGGAACAATGTTTGCGCACAAAAATACAGACACATAATGCAGTAATAATAAAAGCTAATATTTCAATCGAGAAAATATTAAAGTATCAGAAGCTTTTCGGAAAGTTCATCATCAGTAACAATAATAAATACTTATATCTTACCTTGTTTTGTTGGCACGATCGGAATATATCTTTTTCTTTCCAGTAATTTAATGTTATTCAAAATATTCAAGTATTTCAAAATACTGCTATAAGAAGAACGTGGGCATCTGAAATTGTTCTCCTCGTGGGTCTGAAATTAGTGGTTACATAAGCAACAAAAGTTTAATGATTCATTTATCGTTGTTTATTTTTAAGAAAAATGGCCACGGACCTTCAGTTAGCCTGAGATCCGCGCGGTACGCGGTTCACAGGATAGTACCTGAGAGGGACACCATCGAATGCTAATTAAAGGCTAGCATATCCGCTAGCCAATTAAGACAACTATTAAAGGCCGGGGCAAACCAGTCCAACATCTCATCCAACATCGAATTTTCCTGATGTTGGATGAAATGTTGGACTGGTTTGCACATTTTCAAAATTTTGAAAATTTGAAAAAAGAAGAAAAAAATTGTGTTGGATGATGTTGGATGAAGTTAACAATTTCGGCAAGATCAAAGAAGGTCTTTAATCAAAAAGCGTCATTTTTCCTGTTGGACTGGTTTGGTGGTTTTTTCGTCCAACATATACACGCTTTTTGATATTCGAACCTTGAAACGTTTCAAAAAACGTTCGAAAATATTCTAATTTTTAAATCGAATGTTTACAAATTGAATTCGTCAATAAAAACATTCCTTTTCAATTTCGGGCAGAGCAGGGCATAGTGATACAAAAATGTCGTCCAGCGAAGAAGATAACTATGTTAAAGGAAAACATTTTCAAGAATATATGAAAGAAAAAGACAAGGTTATCGAAGAGAAGAAAGACCCAAAGGAAGGAAAAGAAGCTAGTTCTGCCCCTAAAAAGAAAGCAACCAAGGACGACAAGAAAGAGAAAAAAGGAGCGAAAGATTGGACAGATGATGAAATCTCCCTCCTTATAGAAATGCTAGAAGAAAGGCCTTGTTTATGGGACGTTCTTGACAAGCATTATTCGAAACTGGATGTACGAGAAATTGCTTATACGGAGATCGCAAGTGCTTTGGATGTACCCATTGAATCGCTGAAAACGAAAATAAATGGTATTAGGGCACAATTTGGAAGAGAATTAGCGAAAGTCAATAAGACCAAGAGTGGACAGAGTACAGACGAGCTCTATGTTCCAGGCTGGGTTTACTATCAAAGCCTTTTATTTTTAGTACCTGTCATTAAATGATCTAAAAGCAGGGACACTGATATAATATGATATACAAAATCGCGTTCAAAGCAATTCTAAATTGAAAGTGAAGAGATTGAAAGGATTCTCCAGTTGCGAGAAAACGTAGTGTAAGAGCAAGTCGTTCTTCGGGCATGATTGGTCTGTGACCACCACAGTTACGCATTTGACCAGGTGTAATTAAATGAGATATCTCATTCAGTATGAACTCGAAGTCTCCTACGTCCATTCTAAACATTTCCCTGAACCCAAGTCTGTCTTCGATTCTCAACTCCTTTATGATGTTATTGAAGTATCCATTTTGCTCTCTCCTTTTAATCCATTCTCTGGTTTTCCTGCGTGTTGGTTTTTCATCATCTGAATAATCGATGAGCTCATTCAACAACAGTACAAGCACTGCAGACCTCTTCTCGTCCGCCATTTTGTTTTTGAAAGAATGGATGGAACGATGAAGATTTTCAAACGTTCGATTGTTGGATAAAAGAAGCCCCACAAACCGAAAATTTTACTTCATCCAACATTGAGTTTTTCATCCAACATTTCATCCAACATGGGAGAATGATGTTGGATGAAATGTTGGACTGGTTTGCCCCGGCCTTAAGACAAAAGCAAAAAAAAAAAAAAATCTTGTTTCATGATTCTCTTTTTTTTACCTATCGGTTTTTAAACATTTTGATTGCTCGAAAAAAAGTTCACCCGTCTCAGACAGTCAGGCAAGCGTTAGGATACCACAACCGAACATGCTGCCACGTTCTGCCACTGCTGCTTTTTGTCCAAAATATTTAATCAGTTAGTTTCTTTGTATTTAGTTGATGTATTGTTTTCAAAGCCAAGTCAACGGTGGTCCTTGGAATAGTATAAAACTAACAATAATAATAAAAACAAAACGTTATCTCTATTAGTTCACCAGCCAAAAAAAGTCACGTTCGATTGAGGTTGCAATGTATTTGTTTCGAACTCACGTCGCACACAAAAAAAGAAATAATTTCGCTCACAACTCAATCTACCATTTTGCGTGACTTACAAACAAACAAACAAACAAACAAACAAACAGACAGAGAATCGGCTATTAATATATAGATATATATAGGTATATATATAGTTCAGTTTCTATT
This sequence comes from Turritopsis dohrnii, assembly GCA_027922465.2. Lineage (NCBI taxonomy): Eukaryota > Metazoa > Cnidaria > Hydrozoa > Anthoathecata > Oceaniidae > Turritopsis > Turritopsis dohrnii. The sequence continues at coordinate 146,900 of BQMF02000376.1, read as the reverse complement.
AACAATGTTGCATGTATATATTCATTAATGACTGAGATGTGTGCTTAGCCTGGATCCACCTGAACTTAATACATTTGTTCTTGCTGTTTTTACTTTTCTTTTGATGGGAAATTTTTTCAGTTTCATTTTGCTGTCAGATAACAAGTTTGTTTGTCGAATGTTCATGACCTATTCCCTCAACAAATTGATTAATTGGGAAAGATTTGGAGCAACTGATTAATTTGCTGTTGTTGCATCCAGGTTGCACATCTTTCTCTGAAAATTGTTTACCACACTGTGGACACGTGCTTTTTTTTCTTTCTTTGACCCTGTATGAGTGGAAATATATACAGTAGGCAGAAAGAGTGCCCACATTTAGTAGCTAATGATCAATGGCCTGGAGATGATCCTCTAACAAACATGGCAAATACACAATGGCAATTGAGGATTTGTTTCTGAGTCAAGGTCCTGTTTTTTCGTGTATGTTTCTCATCATTGTGTAGCACTTCATACACATTTTAGCAGGATGAATATCTGCTACATCACCCTATGTACTTGGCCGTCTTGAATATCCACCACTTCTTTGTCGGATGTTCTTTATATATACGATAAGCCGACCAACCTTTTTCAACATAGTCGTTTTTAATAACTGCTTTATCATCATCATCATCATCATCATCATCATCATCATCATCATCATCATCATCATCATCATCATCATCATCAGAGAAAACCATCTTTACACAACGAAACGATACTGATTAAGCGCAAAAGATTAGGGGCAGAAAAGTTGACGGTTGAAGATTGCGGACGCTCAAATACGCTCTCCACCACTGCACTAAGTCAACCATAGCAAAGTTTCATTTCAATCAGACAGAAACCGTTCAATAAATTGAAGAGATTTGCTTGGAGATATAAAGTAGCAATGGACGACAAAAATGAGCGAACAGGAAGCCAGACCAATACGGAAACCGAACAAAATGGTCAAAGGATGACTACGGTTGACGTAGATGCAAAATGTTTCAAATGTCGCAGGTCTTTTCGGACTATGCGAGGTATGTTACAACACCTTCGACAATGCAAAACTCAGCTGAATGTTCAAAATAACCTATAAGTATCCACAGAAAAGCCGCACGAAGCAAATGAAGGTAGTGAAAGTATAACTCCTTCGGTAGAAGCAGCATCACAACCTTTAATCGAAAAATTCTATTGGGACAAGCGAAAAGGAAGCGAAATAGAACAAGATATAAACGTTTGCTACGAAAAAGTTGTCTTCTGGAAGAAAAATTTATTAAATTCATGCTTCCCAACGGCCAATCGGGAAAAAATTATATTCGCGAAATCACCAGACTTCTGATGTCGTGGAACGAAAACTCGCCACTCAAACAGATAGCATTAAAAGCTATGCATATACTGCCAGCGTTATTGTTACAAAAACCACACAAATCATCGAAAAGTAAAGATCATGTGGAGGTCCTCACGCGTCGTTTTACAACCTGGAAGAGAGGGGACCTTTTGGCACTGTTAGACGAAGCTGAAACGTTGCAAAATAGACTTCCCAAACCATCGGGTAAAAGGGACATTGCGGCAATATCACAGCAATTCAAGAACCATATGCTTAAAGGAAACATGAACAATGCTATCAAAGTTCTCACGAACAATATGTCTGGGGGTATCCTTCCCTTGAACGACGAAACTCTTCACATCTTACAGCAAAAACAGCCAGACGGTTTAAGAAGACATTGCATTGCAAGGCCAAACGAAAACAATAAATCCGGTGGTATATGACGTAATCGATGACGAGATGATTCTCAAGGCTGCGAAAAATACGAAGGGAGGCTGCGGTCCTTCTGGGATGGATGCAGATGGATGGCGCAAGATTCTTGCATCCAAAGTATACGGAGACAGTGGAAGGGATCTCCGGCATGCGTTTGCTAAGTTTATAAAGATACAGTGCCGGAACGACGTAGACGACGAATCTCTACAAGCATACACGGCTTCAAGGTTGGTATCACTAGGCAAACAACCTGGGCTCCGACCAATCGGAGTCGGAGAAGTGTTACGTCAGATTGCAGGAAAGGTAGTGATGCACGTTGCACGGAAAGATGTGAAGACTGCCTGTAGCGACGTACAAATGTGCGCTGGTCACGAAGCTGGATGCGAAGCGGCGATTCACGCAATGCGTGAAGTGTTTGAAAGCGAGGAGTGCGAAGCAGCTTTATTAGTGGATGCATCAAATGCCTTCAACAGCATCAATAGAAATGTTTTGCTTCATAACATAAAGATCATCTGCCCCATCCTCTAAACGTCAGCATGGTAGCATTTGCGGATGATCTCACTGCTGTTGGTAAATTTGCTTCACTTAGACGATGGTGGGACAAACTGGTCGAAATTGGACCTTTGTTTGGCTACCTTCCACAACCAAAGAAATCATGGTTGATCGTCAAGCATAACAAGATCGCAGAAGCCAAGAATTGCTTTGATGGGTCCAACGTGCAGTTAACAGCGAAAGGTGAGCGTCATCTAGGAGCAGTTATCGGAAGTAATGGGTTCAAGGCGGATTATTGTACACAATAAGTACGAAAATGGATAGATCAGATAACGCTTCTATCAGACATAGCTTTGATAGCACCTCAAGCAGCCTACTCTTGCTTTGTCGCAGGCTACCAACACAAATTTACGTATACTGCTTGAGAACCATTCCTGGCTTCGAAAAGTATGTCGAAGAGCTGGAGGAAGTTGTCAGACACAAGTTTCTTCCAGCGATTTTAGGAGGACATATTGTCAATGATATGGAACGTGAATTGATTTCTCTACCTCCAAGATTAGGAGGGCTGGGAATCAATTTAATAAAGGAAACAGCTCCGTTCGAATTTGAAAACTCATGCAAAATAACAACGCAACTAATCTCCAAAATTCTGAAGAAAGACCAAGAAGATTTTGAAGAAGTAACGAAAGCGCAAATAAAAGACCAGCGCAGAAAACCGATGAACGAAAAACTACAGAAAGTGTATGATGAACTCTCCAGTGAGCAGAAACGCCAAAATGTAATAAATCGGGAAATCGGCAGCAGTAACTGGTTAACCACACTACCACTCCAAGATCAGGGGTACGACCTAAATAAAGAGCAGTATTGGGATGCTCTACGCATCAGATACAATTGGGTCCTCCCAAGGTTACCAACGTTTTGTGTTTGTGGAGCCAAATACGATCTGGCTCATGCTCTATCTTGCAAGAAAGGTGGCTTTGTTTCCACAAGACATAATGAAGTGCGAGACATCACAGCGGTGTTCCTCAAAGAAGTCTGCGTGGATGTAAGGAAGGAACCAATGCTGTTGCCTTTAAATCGGTAGAATTTCAGAGAGAAGATAGCTACTACTGGAAGCGAAGCCCGTTTGGACGTTAGCGCTGTTGGGTTCTGGACACCTGGTCTACGAGTATTTTGTGATGTACGGGTCTTTGACCTCAACGCTCAGAGATATAGAGGCTGTTCAGAAATCAAAAGGTGCTATCGGAAGAACGAAGAAGAGAAAAAGAAGAATTACAATGAAAGAGTTCTTCAAGTGGAAAATGCCACATTCACTTCTTTGGTGTTCTCCGCCACGGGTGGAATGGGGAGAGAATGTAGCAAATTTTACCAGAGGCTCGCCGAAATGATTGCCGAGAAGAGAGGCATAACAACATCAGCCGCCACCACTTTTGTTCGTACGAAAATTTCCTTTTCGTTGCTTCGATCTATGCTGCTTTGTATACGTGGTTCACGGTCTGTGCGTGTGCAAGACATTTCTGATGTTGACATTTCTCTAGTCAACTCAGAAGCGCTAATCAAGGAGCCCTTTGGTTGATCAAATCAAGTATTATTTAACAGAAAATTGGTTAATCGGAGCTTTTTCAAACTCTTACAGCCTTAAGAAACTATACGAAATAATTAACATGCAAAAAAATCGTGAAGAACGGACATATAGTTTTTGAGATAATAAAAATCCAATTTCATACTCGTTTTTTTGGACCACCCGGTATATAGGAAGGTTGTGGTTGATCTTTGTTATCGTTAAAAATTTTCCTTCATATATAGGGAGTGTTTCCACACATTCGTCCGTTGCTTCTTGTGTAACTATAACTTCCCGTAAACATTCATCGCAGAACGAAACTCTACAAATGGATTTAAAGCCATGGATATCTGTGTACTGATCGATCTTCGGAAACCCTTCCGCGAACAAGTTATCGATATGTTCGATAGTAACCACAAGCAACTGAGCGGCTGCTTTTGAAGACCCCTTATCTACTCCAACCACACGGAAACCGAGTAAATTTTGTCCATCATCATTCTGACCTGCAACATAGACGTATCGTACATGAGATCAAGATAAAAACTAAACACACCAAAGAAATATTTTTTGTGTGGCGTCTCTGGTCAGCCATAACAGATACAAGAGGTGGGGGTACTTGCACTAAAATGTACTTTAAAGAAAAATTAAAAAACACTGGGAGATGAGTCCTTTTCAGAATTCCTAAAGCCGGATCTCCACTAGACGATTTTTAAGACGATCGTCTTTAATTTTCGCGACGACACATGCGCAGAAGAGTAAAACTGATCGTCGCGGCGAAGATATTCTCTCGACGAAAAGTAGAAATGACTTTAACTTTTCGTCATGCGAACGACGATCGTCAAATTCTAAACCAATGGCATTGCAGTAATCAGTGGCGGATTGAGAGGTATGTCGAAATTTGTGTAGGAGAGCATTAACATAATTTGTGAATTCGATTTATATTACCAATGGGATTATTTGAGCGTTACTGTTACTGTTGATATTAATGCTGTTAATATTAATATCCTTTTTCATTTTAAGAGTGATCTCCATTTCACGATTTTTTCGTCGCGAAAAAAATCGCTTCGCGCGAACTTTTTCGTCTAGTGGAGATCCGGCTTAAGGATTGATAGTATTTTCTGAGGAAAAACTTCACAAGCTATGAAATCTTGCGAGTAAAAATCTGTCATTTTTTGAATGTAAATGAGCATTGAGTTTCGCGCCAAAAACAGGTTCAAATTAATCAAATCCTGCATTTTTACAACCTCGAACCCAGGGTTTCTTGCCTTTTCGATATACGGATGGCGGCGAAGAAGACCCTGGTCCCGGCTGCTGCGTTCTCTGATTTCATTGGTTCAGCAGGATTCTCGAATAATTTAAGCAGCGCGTTGTTTATCAAAATGGTAAACGCAGAATCGAGAATGAAAGTCCGAGCACGTGGTTTGGAAGAGAAAATTTTATAAATTCATTGTTTTTGGAAAACCATTATATTTTTGTTTTTCCTTAATTGGCATACATTCCAACTTATCAACCCTTCATCTACATGTGTTTTTGGCCAAACTTGATAGGATAATAATGATTTTAATAAAATATTTTTTAGTTAAAAAAGGCTGCCAGTGTGACTTTTAGTTCTCTGACTAATTTGTGCCGTTCCTTCCCCATAATTTTCAAGTGGCATATCAGTTGACTGATGAATATAATTTTTTAGTTAAATGTACGAAGAGTTATTGAAAATTACTCCTAAAAAAAGTCTATTCTCGAAAACCTAAAGTTGGAGGAACATGCAGATTGTGCAGTCTTACACTGTTACTGACAACAGCTTTTTGTTGAAAGTACAATCTGTGTCTGGTGAAAAGAAAAAACTTAAGCAGGAAAATCTCAACGGTATGTGGTGTAAACATACATGTTGGTGACGGCTTTTCAGAAACTTATTTCTTGGAGAAAATCTTAAATCAGAGAAGAGAAGTCAAATTGAACAAGATGCCCTTATGGGCAGAAAGATTTCTGCAAAATCAGTTGAAAACTAAAAATATGAAAAATGAAATACTATAATAGCATTCTTGAAACTTGAATGATTTGGAATCATTGAATGGTTGAATAATTTCTACAATACATTACATTCCTAATTACCTGCTTCTCAGGACTTTTTGAAGGCATAATTGACACAATGAGAAACTTTATTTGAATGTATATACTGCCAATAAACTGAATAACATGTTTGTTGATACAAAATAATATAAACGATACATGGATCTTTTCAGATATCTTAATGAGTATGATCATAACTCGTAAACTCAAAACATTTTTCCAAGAACATATATAAATTTTAACAATATTAATTATATTAAATTAGATTAACAATATGGCAAGCACTTACATTCTTCATCTAAAGGCTGAAATACACAATCAGTTTAAATGGATCAATTTAAACTAACAGTTTTTTTTCATCAGTGAAACTGTTGAAACACACTTGTCTACACGTTCAGTTTAAACTGAAAAAAACTTTCATGTTTCTTTTTGTTTTACCATGGACAACGCAGTTTAAGGTGCAGTAATTGCAGCGTTTGTGGCTGTTATTGTAATAAAAAAAGTACAAGAAAGAAACAAAGAATTTTGGTGAAGCTATGGTTACAAGATTTATTGGGTGCATACGACACGTTCTTAAATGAATTTAAGTGAAAAGATCATTTGTAGAACAAAAAGTTTTTGCGTATTGAACCTGATACTTTTGATGAATTACTACTCCCTATTGAATATATATTCAATATGGAAATATGGAAAAGAATTCTACCTTTTATTCAATTTTTCATTTTGTTTGCCATTTTCGATGTTCAAATAACTGCTTGCTTCACTTTCACACAAAGTTGCTACAAAATCATTCGCAATTATTCGCCACGTGTTAAAAACAAAAGAAACATGTAGTTTATCTCATGATTTCAATAGAATATTTTCATCAGTTTAACTGAAGAAGATGAACACGTCCATCTTTTAAAAAACTTTTAAAAACAGTTTCAAAGGATCATGAAAAATTCACCAGTTTTTTCTGTTTACATGATGAGTTTCCCCTATCATCAGTTTAATCATGTATTTCAGCCTTAAGTTGCAATTCATGATCAGTTTAAAAAAAATCTTAAGGAAATTTAAGAAAGGTTGAATGATTTTTACAACATAACATTACATTTCTGATTACATATGTAACCAAAGGCATTGCAAAACTGTAATTGACACTATGCGAAACTTCATTGCATATACGTATACACCACCGATAAACTTAATTACATTTGAATGACATTCAGCCCTTCTTTTGGGAGTACAAAATCAGCTTATGTTTTTATTGATATTTTCAGATGTCACACAGTGACTACGTACGTAAATCATAAACTTTAAACAGTTGATATGTACTATCAATCTTCTTAATTACAAACATAATTCCCAATGTTGCAAACACAAACACCAAAGAAAGATTTTAATCATTTGAAAATATACCTATGCTCTAAACGTACCTACTAAGTCACCAAACACACATATTTATATAACTGAAAGGAAAATTTTGGGTTTTTACATGATTTGTTGATTATTGAATTTACAGGCAATTGGAAGATGTTTATATATAACTTAAAAACAAATCAAACATAAACATTAAAAAATTATATATCATCAACTTTAAAACATTACATTAAAACATCCACAGACCCACATTTTTTATGTTGGAGCTGAGGAGGACTCTAAGCTGAGCTTCAGTATCCACAGCTTAAAAAGAAAAACATCCCATACATGAAACCAGCGAAAATGTTTTGTGTTTTCACTAAAAACAAACAAATATATTATATATACCTTTTTGACTCTTTTGTTTACAAAACTTTGAAATCTTCTTTAGAAAAGAATGATCACAGATAATTCGAAGTTTCTTCTATAGATTTTTTTTTTCATACTAAAATATGTATATGCTCTTAAAAATCCATTTAATTTGACCAAAGAAACTTGTAAATCTAAAAGGGTTTCTTTGCTGGGTGACATGCGTTGACACAGCGTTTTGGTTTCATGTAAAGGCACGCATGAATTTTCAAAAAACCGCTAGGTTTGGACGTCAGAAAAAAAAGAAAAACAGAGCCGGTTGTAATAGCTTTCTTGCTTTCGCAGAAATCTAATAAAGACAAAAATTTTCCATTAAACGAATGTCTGCTGGTTCACCTGAAACCAGCACGTAACCACCTGCAAAATCAATGGTTACTACAATAGAATCGAAAAAGCATCTTAATTTTGACACAACACAATCTTCCTTTACAAATTTAAACACCAATAAAAAAGTCAACATACATACATCTGCATAATCATAAACACTATGATGAAATCATAACTATGTCAATAACACTGATGCAAGAAAAAAAATCCGGTCAGCTTTAAATACAAAACAACCATTGGCCATTGTTGGGGTCATTAACGATCATTGCCCACACATATATACTTTTGGGTATAAAACGAAATATTTTCAAAGAAAACATCAATTTAAAAAGTTTGTGTCAGAAAAGGTTCGCCATCAGTCTTGAAACAACTGCATATGAAGGGTTAACACAATTTGATTTTAGTACAACGTCTAATACAGTTTTGCAGCAAAAATGTAAGGTTTGCTGTTACTGGTATATAAAACCCAATTAAAAAACAAATATTATGTAAAATAAATAGCTACATTTATATTTTCATAGTTTTGTTTGTAATTGTCATTGATCTTAATTGTGACTTCCTAATTCCAAAGGTGAAAATAAATAAAGATCATGATTATAACAGTGTAGAATTTTTTGTTTTAGTTTGATCCACAGTGATGTGCAGTGTTTTTAATTTAAAAATATTTTGAACTTGCTTTGACTTACATTCCTTATTGTTTGTTATTCTGAATTAGGAACATTGACAGTACTACTTTATTATAAATAGTATATAAAGAGCTAGATATCTTATTTATATATGAATTATGTTATGTTTAATGTTTGATGATATCCACAAAGCGAAGTCGAAGACCATGTTTTTTATGATAAAAAACCAAAATGCAGTATAAATTTTCAAATAACAATATATTTCTTACCACGACTCGATGCAATGTGTGCTTCACCAATGACCACAGCCACAACATTATATCTCCAAAATAGTTTTAAAGTTTTTTCATTAAGAGCCCCCTCAGGATGACAGAAAACAATTTAAGCTTTCCCTCCCAGAATCAACGGGGGAAAATGTTATATCATTTTCTTCCTCATAATTACTACAGTTAACTTCTGAAAAAAATATTATCTGTAACAAATTCTCTTCCCGCATTACTCTTAGGAATACCAATCTTGTTTAAACAATTCATCTGGTTTTCAATGGTCGAATTTAGGGGACTAATAACGATAACTATGTTTGAAATTTTTCTACTTCGTAAAAAGCTAAGAAGCAACTGATAAATCAAGATTTCCCATAACCAGTTGGTAAAACAGCAATAAATAACATCTCTTTCAAATAACAAATGTTCAAAACAAACAATTTGTTTAGGTTTGAAGCAAATATTATCAAGGTTGCGCGATAACAAAGCAAGTTGCAGCCTTTCAAAAAGCTTCACAACATTTCCATGTTTATTAATCGTGAACCCTCTCTTCTGATCTTTCTGTTTGATACTAATAGAAGGTTCGCCGTCTACTTATTATTTTTCACATAATTTATGCAGAACTTGCTTACTCGAAGAAGCAACTATGAAAATGTGGGGCTTACTGAGGCAAATATTGCATAAATTAAAATCCACACTTATACTGTTGATTTTGAGCAGCCGGGACCGGGGTCTTCTTCGCCGCCATCCGTATATCGAAAAGGCAAGAAACCCTGGGTTCGAGGTTGGCATTTTTACGTTCCAGAAGCAAGTTCTATCTTTTTGTAAATCCTACCAATCTAGAATATATTCAGTTTTGATCACTTTTGCCTAAATTTGAACTGCATTTGGGTGAAATTGTGTCCCAGACAAATGTGCTTTTGCTCAAGTTTTCGTAAATTATTTTGCGCATGCGCATTTTTGAATGTCGCGCTTTTCGGTGGAATTGAACGTGAAAGTTATGGCAACTTAAAATTGGCATGGTAAGTCGAAAACCGGCAAAAATAAGGTGGGTCATAATTAATCCGATTTGATGGAAGTTTCTGCACTGTTTCTTTGCCTGGCGAACTGTAAGAGAATGCAAAATTCAAGATTAAAATATTTTTTCAAAATTTATATGTCGTTATAAAAATGCGAAAAAAAATAGTCTTACAAAACGAAACGCAGATTTTAGAAGCCTGCCAATCTATGACGAATAAGATAAATGCTCTAAAATCTCCCTTTATGTTTGGAGAGTGATAATAGGTATCAGAAACAAAGTAGGTTTGGGCTTAATTTTTTTTTGATGACTGAGCATTTTGCCACAAAATAAGCAAAATTGAGACAAAAATGAAGCTACTTCCAGGGCCCACGTGACATCCGGTGGTACAATATTTTCATCTCAAATTTTGACATTTGTCAGTTCTGCAACATATGTGACCGTCCATGGGAAAAAAGTACATTTTACTTTACCGGTAAAATATCGGTATATTTTACCGGTAAACAATACAGTATCGATATTTTTACCAGCAACATTAAAATTTTACCGGTAATTGCCGATAAGCAAATTGATCGCTAATTTTACCGATAATATGAATCGATCTAATATTTTCCGTATACAGTGTGTCCCAGAGATTTTCGGTCTGAGATTTTAACAAGCTATAACTTTTCACACATATATCAGATTTTAGAGATTTTTACATCATTCGATAGCATTTCTTTCAAGGATTTTAAAAACCTATATTTTAAATAATTTAGTCCAACACCTTTGCAGTAAAAAGGATTTCTTTAAACTGTCACGGTCATTAACTCCTTAATGGTTAATAAAAGTAAGTTTTCACGTGCAATTATTCTTTTGTTTATTAAGAACATGTCGTGGTGTTATTGAACACACTAAAATTATAATCTCTTCACAAAGTTAAAAATTGTGAGACGGGGGCTTCTACAAAATGTTTTTGACATCATATGAGCAATCTTTAGTTGCTACAAAAACCTTTCTCCACTGAGATCCAGAGTCTATCAGAGTTAAGAAGTAAAATTGTTGACGCAGCAAATAATCTTAGACAAAATCAAAATTTAATTCGCCACTCTCTATGATAGCAAGAACAAATCGCTGTGTCAAGAGAAATGGGGGACATGTTAAAATTTTTTTTATTAATGACTTTTGTGTTTTACAGTCACTTGACTTGTTATTATTTTTTATAATGACCTTTGATAGCTGTTTTTGAAAGATGTGTTAATTAACCATTAAGAAGATAATTCGATTTTTTCATGGTAAAAATCCTTAATTGTTTCCAAACTAAAAGGTTTTATACAAAATATACAAAATGTATATTTTTAAAATCTATGAATAAAATCCTATCGAATGGTGTAAAAATTGCTGAAATCTGATATATGTGTGAAAAATTATGAACTGTTAAAATCTCAGACCGAAATTCTCTGGGACACACTGTAGTTTGTTCACTACATTCATGTACAAACACGGCTGAATGCTTCGGTGACCTTTCAAATTTTAATGATCGCTATCATAAATAAAGGTAACTCTTTAAGGAACTTTTAAGGAGGTTGGATACACACATCGTAGATAATTTAAGAATACTAAAACATCGTGCGTATAAGTTTTGATGAAATTATAAGAACAATAGGCTTTCGTGGAAATGTGAGTAATACATTCAATGTAACACTTATTTCAAAAGAACAAGGTTTTTTAAAGAACACAATGTAGCAATTATGGAAAAAATATTCTTTGTTCAACTTTTCTATAGAATGTTCAACCCCCGTTTTAAGACATACCATGGTCGTATTTTTCATGTTTTATATTTTTTAATTTATGTGCTAATGAGAAACGATTTGGCCATGAATGTGGTGAACAGACTATAACTGAAAAGTCATAGTTTTAAGAAAGAAGAAAGAGGTTGCTTTAAGAGCTAGCCGTCCCACACGTACAAACTATGGAAATCTGAGAATAAAATAAACCCACTAAAATACGCCCTTCAATTGGCCAAGCGCCCACGAGAATTAAAAACTAAATCATGATAAGATATAACTGTGACAGTTTGCATCCTAAACCAACAAAACTTTACGTAAATCCACATTCAAGAATACGCCTTCTATCTAATTATTAATTCCTGCTTCACATTGCATGAGCGAAATTGTTAAATGTTTGTTATTGTCAAAATTGAACGTGATTGGTCCATCGAAAAATAGTATCACTAATGCAATAGACGCTCATGCGTGTGAACTGTTCGTTTAGTTCTACGAGGCTTCTGATGAACATTTTTTGACGAAGAAAGGAAGCAGTCAAGATGTATTTATAAATTCTTTAAATCAACGAAGGTAGGGCAACTAACGATATATACAACGATATAATTTCACATCTGTGACAAACTGTTTAATGAACATACTTTTCAGTAGACTTAAGTAGCTCCAAATGTTTCATCAGCTGAAATAATTAGGTGACATTTCTAAATCTTCTTTTTTTAGAACTTGGAGAAATTATTGAAATATGACCAAAAATATAAAAACTACCTTATTCGGATTAATTTTGGCGTGGATTGAATTCAATTTTTTTTGTCCTTCGCCAAATTGAATCCACTAAAAATTAACTTTTTGTTCTGTCGTCAAATTAAATCCATCGAAAATTCAACTTTTTTATGCTTTGGTTCTTTTTACAGTATTATAACAAAATACAATAAGTACTAATCAATTATTAGTCTTGTCAGGTTTGGCAGTCTTCATATATTCTCCTCAAAACATAATAAGGGTTTTAAGTATTCACCAGCCATTTTTTGTTTTATATAATACGTGGGAAAATATTTTCATTTAGTCGATTTTTTCGTTCAAACAAAATTGACGCTTCAACAACCAACACAATTTTCTCAGAACTAGCCGACTTTTAAAAATCTGTAAAAACAATAGAAACACGAAACAATTTTCTTGGAAATAAATTCTGGTCTCGTTTCGCGCATCCTTTTAAAAATCTATTTACATTCCACAACTCAATAGAAACACGGGGATAAAATTCGTCTCGTTTTGAGCGTTCATTTAAAAACATGTGCGTCCCTAAAAAAAAATTACATTCCACAAGTCAATAGAAACATGTAATTACCTATTGTTGCGAATTCATTATAGTTTCGAACAGATTCAAACCGGGTTTTCTTTTGAAATAGATTTTGTCAAATTCTTCATGCATATTCTCCTGCTGTGTATTAGCGCTTTTATAATTGCCTTAATTGTATAATTGTATAAAAAAATCAAACAAGATAGGGAAATAGAAAAGATTACGCCAAATTAAATCCACGGTAACTTTGTAAAAAACGGCCGTCGCCAAATTAAATCCCCGTCAAATTTTTTAAGAATCAACTATCGCCAAATTAAATTCGCGCCAAATTTTTCAAAATTTGTAATCGCCAAATTAAATCCACTTAAAAAATGTCGATTTGATCCATCGCCAAATTTAATCCACGACAAAATTAATCCGAATATAGGAATTCTTTTATCATAGAACTTTTCCAATATTCTGATGAAAGAATTTCTTTAGTATTCAAATTTTCATTGAAATCTGTTTGGTGAGTACTTTTTCTTTCTTTTTTTTTGCTTTAATTTTTTCTAGAACTTCGTCCACTTGAAATTTCGACTTTGACTTTTCACAAAACTTTGTCGTACTTCTGCTGGAGCTATATAAAAATAATCTAAATAGCACTTCTTAATAATATGCTAAAATAAGTTGCGAATATTTTTCACTTTGAATATCTGTCAACTTTCTCAAATCTTTGTTTAAAACAAGCTAAGTATAAAGAAATGCCATTATTATTATATAATAGAAATAATATTTATATTTTTGTTCTGCTTAAAGCATTACTCAGTTTCGCTAAATTAAAGTCTGCCTCCAGAATATCCTCAACTGAACCCTAAAATAAGACAATATCAAGGTTATTGCATTTTTTGCACCCTCCAACATATTCTTTTAACTCGAAGGGGATACATGTTTTTTTTATATTTAAGAAAAAGAAAAAAAATAAATCAGGCTGGAATATCCTTCTGAGAAAAAAGCAGGCCATGGTTATTTTTGAACAAATCGAACGTTAACTACTTATATACGTATTAGCCCATGAGCTAGGTCTCAAAATTTGACAATTAGGATGCTAAAAACCCTATCAAGCCATACTCCCCCGCTTGATCATTTCCGGGGGTAAAAATTAACTTTACCTCCTGAAAATCATAATAATAAGAGTGTAATTAAATGAAGTCAGTTTTGGATATGTAGATTCTATAACTATCGTCGAAATTAATATAAGGTTCGTTGAAAAGCAATACCATGGTTAAAAACAACCCAAATTGGGCAAAATAACATTTTGTCTGTCTTTTTAAGCTATTTTTACCCCCGGAAATGATCAAATACTAGTGCAATCGTAGTTAAACGAATTGAAAATGTTTTAACAATCTCAGAAGATGAAAAACTACTTCAGAAAAGCAAATTCGAGGCTCATAAACAGCTTTTGGTGGTCAAAATACCCAATTTTTAACGATTTTTACCCCCTGAAATGCATATTTTTGAGAAAATAAAAGGTTTTAGAGGGTTCAAAATTGTTTTTATTGTACATGTACTTAGATAAAGTAACTTGATGGTAAACTCAGGAAGAAAATGATGATTGTCGTTAATAACATTGTAAAAAAAAAGGGGAAAAAAACGTGTTTTTTATTATTTTTATGCTTACTTTTTGGTGTACATAACCCCCTGATAAAACATTTTCCAATTTTTTTTCATTTTTCTCAATTTTCATATAATCTCTACTTACTGTCAAAATTTGAGTCAGTTTTAACGAGTACATCAAAAGATATGAGCATTTTCAAGAAGGGACCTATTTTGCATTTTGCCTGGAAACCCTTACAAATTTGAAATTTTCGATTTGACCACATACAAAAACCCATGAAATTTAGGCCAAAAGCTACCGATTCACACAGCGGGACATATTATTCCTTAAAATATATGCCTTGAGGATGCTAAAAACCCTATCAAACCATAATCCCCCGCTTGAGCTCTAAAATCAACCTAGCTCATCGGCTATATATGCAAGAGAGTGTTTACCAGTGACGTAAAAACTACATCGGGCGTACTGCAGGCAGTAGGGCGCTTCTTTTTTGCTGGTGTAGTGGCGTCTCTTCCAGCATTGGGTGGTCTACTTCCTACAACTCGTCAGTCGGGTCTAAATTTTAGTGGAATAATATATTCGAAAGTATTTCGTAATTTACTTTCATATTATTTAATCATCTATGTAAGAAATGCTTACCAGCTATTGCGAGAATTTTCCATGTACTTTTATAGTCGAGAGTGAAAAATAAACAAATTTAATTTCATAGAAACCATGAAATCGAATGTCAAAATCGTATCGGTATCCTAATGATTAAAATTTCGAACACTGATCGAATGTTATGGAGTGTTTACCGGTGTAATAGTACATAGGTACTCCCCTGTGACAAGATCTTCCATTTTTCTGAGACGGTGAGATTTGACAAAATCAAAGGAAGCTATTACCAAGCTTCAAATGTTATCAAAGTCGGCGGTAATGTGCTTATGAAGAACCGGAAACATAGAAACAGATGGTAAGTTTACCCACAAATGGTTGGGTCCTTATACCATTCATAAGATGCACGATAAAAACTGCTCGTTGATCAATAAAACAGGAAAAAAACTAAAACGAAAATGCAACCCCTGATTAAAAAGTACCTGCAACCAGCAGATGTCGATGCAGATATTCCTAGTAATGAAGATTACCAAGTTGATTCACCTGGTGATCTTTCTACTACAGAAGATCCTCAAGGTTATCCAGCTGCTTATTCCACTGATCCAGAAGATCCATAAATCGCCTAAAATCAAAAAATGACATTATTGAGAGTATTGTATATGCTATATTTCTAACGCTTCTTTTTCTCCCAAATGTGAGAACTAACTATCGTTCTCTCTCATTTATAGCGGTTTTAAAGACTATTACCAGACTAAGCAATTACTGGGGAGTACTTTTTCTGGGGAGCACTTTTTTTACTGCGACGTCGAAAGATTTTCATAAAGTGTGTTCTCACTTGAATGAATTGAAAACTGATGACAGCAAATATGTATGATTAATGACAGCTTGGTATCCGCTGTCAGTCACCCCACTACTGTTTTTCGGCATTTTATAATTTTTTCGTTTGGCCGCCCATTTCAAGTTTGGGTGGTCCTGACCCCCAAGTCTTTTCCTGCGACCCGGGACCAGGATGGTTTTTCCTGTAAAGCAGGAACTCTTTGTATGAACCTATTATATAAAGGTGATTTGTGTATCAGTTAAAAATAAAAGTGAAGATAATATTAATAGAGTGATATTAAAATTGATGCCAGGTTATAAGGAAACTTACATTCTTTGTTAACATCACTATTGTTGCTCTTGGTACTATCTACCGCAGCTAAATGAAATGAGTTGAAATGCAAGGAGATTGTGAAAGTTATAACATGTGATACTCATAAATAACATTATAAGTTATCCAGCTGCTGATTCCCCTGATCCAGAAAATCCGCAAAGCACCTAAAATCAAAAAATGATATTATTGAGAGTATTGTATATGCTATGTTTCTAACGCTTCTTTTTCTCCCAAATGTGAGAACTGATTGTCGTTTTCTCTCATTTATAGTGGTTTTAAAGACTATTACCAGACTAAGCAATTACTGGGGAGTACTTTTTCTGGGGAGCACTTTTTTTACTGCGACGTCGAAAGATTTTCATAAAGTGTGTTCTCACTTGAATGAATTGAAAACTGATGACAGCAAATATGTATGATTAATGACAGCTTGGTATCCGCTGTCAGTCACCCCACTACTGTTTTTCGGCATTTTATAATTTTTTCGTTTGGCCGCCCATTTCAAGTTTGGGTGGTCCTGACCCCCAAGTCTTTTCCTGCGACCGGGGACCAGGATGGTTTTTCCTGTAAAGCAGGAACTCTTTGTATGAACCTATTATATAAAGGTGATTTGTGTATCAGTTAAAAATAAAAGTGAAGATAATATTAATAGAGTGATATTAAAATTGATGCCAGGTTATAAGGAAACTTACATTCTTTGTTAACATCACTATTGCTGCTCTTGGTACTATCTACCGCAGCTAAATGAAATGAGTTGAAATGCAAGGAGATTGTGAAAGTTATAACATGTGATACTCATAAATAACATTATAAGTTATCCAGCTGCTGATTCCCCTGATCCAGAAAATCCGCAAAGCACCTAAAATCAAAAAATGATATTATTGAGAGTATTGTATATGCTATGTTTCTAACGCTTCTTTTTCTCCCAAATGTGAGAACTGATTGTCGTTTTCTCTCATTTATAGCGGTTTTTAAGACTATTACCAGACTAAGCAATTACTGGGGAGTACTTTTTCTGGGGAGCACTTTTTTTACTGCGACGTCGAAAGATTTTCATAAAGTGTGTTCTCACTTGAATGAATTGAAAACTGATGACAGCAAATATGTATGATTAATGACAGCTTGGTATCCGCTGTCAGTCACCCCACTACTGTTTTTCGGCATTTTATAATTTTTTCGTTTGGCCGCCCATTTCAAGTTTGGGTGGTCCTGACCCCCAAGTCTTTTCCTGCGACCGGGGACCAGGATGGTTTTTCCTGTAAAGCAGGAACTCTTTGTATGAACCTATTATATAAAGGTGATTTGTGTATCAGTTAAAAATAAAAGTGAAGATAATATTAATAGAGTGATATTAAAATTGATGCCAGGTTATAAGGAAACTTACATTCTTTGTTAACATCACTATTGTTGCTCTTGGTACTATCTACCGCAGCTAAATGAAATGAGTTGAAATGCAAGGAGATTGTGAAAGTTATAACATGTGATACTCATAAATAACATTATAAGTTATCCAGCTGCTGATTCCCCTGATCCAGAAAATCCGCAAAGCACCTAAAATCAAAAAATGATATTATTGAGAGTATTGTATATGCTATGTTTCTAACGCTTCTTTTTCTCCCAAATGTGAGAACTGATTGTCGTTTTCTCTCATTTATAGCGGTTTTTAAGACTATTACCAGACTAAGCAATTACTGGGGAGTACTTTTGCTGGGGAGCATTTTTTTTTTACTGCGACGTCGAAAGATTTTCATAAAGTGTGTTCTCACTTGAATGAATTAAAAACTGATGACAGCAAATATGTATGATTAATGACAGCTTTGTATCCGCTGTCAGTCACCCCACTACTGTTTTTTATAATTTTTTCGTTTGGCCGCCCATTTCAAGTTTGGGTGGTCCTGACCCCCAAGTCTTTTCCATGCGCAGTACACTTTTTGCGACCGGGGACCAGGATGGTCTTTCCTGTGAAGCAGGAACTCTTTGTATGAACCTATTATATAAAGGTGTTTTGTGTATTAGTTAAAAATCAAAGCGAAGATAATATTAATAGAATGATACTAAAATTGATGCTAGGTTATAAGGAAACTTACATTCTTTGTTAACATCACTATTGTTGCTCTTGGGACTATCTACTGCAGCTAAATGAAATGAATTGAATGGAAGGAGATTGTGAAACTTATAACATTTGACACTCATAAATAACATTAAAAACAAAATAGAATGATAATAAAATTGATGCTAAGCTGATATAGGAAACTTACATTCTTTGTTAATATCACTATTGTTGCTCTTGGGACTATCTACTGCAGCTAAATGAAATGAGTTGAAATGCAAGGAGATTGTGAAAGTTATAACATATGATACTAATAAATAACATTAAAAACAAAATAGAGTGATACTAAAATTGATGCTAACCTGATATAGGAAACTTACATTCTTTGTTAACATTACTATCAGACACCTGTTTTTATTCCATTCTTTATAATTATTTTTTCACTAAATGAAGCACAAACAAAAGATACACTCCTGGAGATATAATATGCAACATGCCCTGACTTTTAGTTCATGAAATGAGCACAAAGTTTACTTCATGCACAATTCATTGCAACGGAGTACACAACGAGAACGTAAGTCAATGGGACTTGTATTCCACCTAAAAACCAACAGAATCTAAAGGTTGTTAATTGTTCAAAGTTGCTAAAATAAGCACTAAAAATAAGCCACTACATGAATCAACAGTGACATAACATACAGATGTTATATAATAATGTAACACTGGCAACTTTAATTTTAACATTTCACAAGAAGATTTTGATAAGGTGGTTAATATTATACTATACACTATACTATTTTTAGCTCGGACGCAAGAATATGGTTCAGCAAATCCTTTTTGGAGGTCAAACATTCTCTGGTATTGGGGCAACCAGATGTTCACTCCCCTCTTTACAGAGTCTTCAAGCATGTGACGACACCTGGCTCATTGCAATCCATGTGGAAATGGTGGTACTCTGTTATGTTTTAGATCCTGTTAAAATATAGACCGAGCATGGTACTCCAGTCAAAAACTGTAACAAAAACGGTGCTGTAACTGGAATAATTACAAACTTTGTCGATATCATACAGTGTCCATAGTGGTGCTGTGTTGGTTTTTCTTTTGAAAATGCCAAAGTTTCTGCCACAGCTGAACTTTGTATGACCGGCAATCAATTATTCTATTGTCCTACCATTGTTCGACATAGCAAATACCATATAGAATAGTTGTTCTTATTTTGCCCTGAAAAATATGGATAAATATTCCTATGATTTGCAAGGTTTTATTGAGTTTTTTGCTGGTTAGAAAACAAACACTAACACTTAGTATTAAATGCTTATAACTCAGAATAAAGATCTTACCCACACAAATGCCTGCATGAATGGTGGCTCTCATTTCGCCCATGCCATGATGTTTAAAGAAGTCGTGAAGAAGTGGAGTCACACCCTTGCCAGTGTTACTTCATCAATGAGGTAATTTATTTGATGGTTAATACCGTTGTTGAAAATTCCAAACACACCACATTTACGTGGTGTTGCAAAGTAAGTTGGACCTAGCATTAAAAAAAAATATCAGAAATTTCTCTCTGTAGCATTATTATTATTATTATTATTATTCATGAATATTTATACAGGATGAGAACTTGTATATACAAATATTATGTACAATAAAATTGCCATTAACGTTCATCCTGTTTAAAAATCAAAAAGTCAAAATATTATAAATTATTAAAAACATAGGGGTAAGGACAGTGTAGATTTATTGCCACACGAGTAGAATATAGTAAGAGATATTTGTTTTGTGATCTAGGCTGTCATAAATTCCATATAGATCATGTACGATGTTACAAATACATATGTTCAGGTACAAAACTGCACATAGTAAAAATAGAAAGCCGTTTGCGTGTATCAGCTTGCCTGACGATCGAAACAAAACGACACGAAGATACTAAAAGTAGCTAAGCATTAACAATTATATGGTTGCCTCTAACAGCTTCCGTCCTGTTTATTTGTCATTTCCTTGAATAGTAATCTTAAAAAGAGACGTAAATAACCCTATTTAAATGCAATATAATGCCTCTACAAAGCATAAAATACGAAAATTTTCTAGCTCATTTTGACCGACCAACCAAAAAGTAAAGATAATTTATCCTCATCAGTCCTCTTGGCACTTTTAAATATTTTATTGTTAGTATCTTGGCATTAATAGCAAAAATTTGTTGCTGGTTTTGCCACAACAACCCAAGAGATAACATCATTCCAAAGTTAACAGGCTTCAACAAGCTGGATTTAAGCCTGCACTTTCACAACTTCTTTTGTAGAATTCCCATATTCCTACTTTGGTGTTCGGACTAACACCTTAATCTAGCAAAGTTCTCGATGAATTCTTTGACATTTTGACAAATCTCAAAAGTGTGTGTGTTTGGTGGAATACACTCTGTGTTACCATGGTTTCGAGTCCATGTTTGTTGAAATGGTCTGTTATGCTATTCAATAGAAAACAAGATGCCCTTGCAGGCATAAGGATTTCTGCAAAATCAGCTGAAGTATGAAAAGAGAAAGACTACAAGATTCTTGAAATTTAAGAAAAGTTTAATCTGCAATATATATTCATTAAATTTCTGATCATGTACTCCGCAAAAATCTGGAAAAACATAATTGTCACTATGCAAAACTTTATACCAATAAACATCAATAAACTTGATTATATCTGAATGACATAAGTTCTTTATTTTGTTGGTACGAAATGATATTAAGTATTCAGTGATCAATGAGTATGCATGTAAGTCAATGTAAATGTTATGAATTTAAATATGTATTGTCAATCTTCCTAACAGAATTCCTAAGGACAAAAAGGAAAGCGTAGATTTTAATGATACGAAATACATCCATATACATACAAAATCAACATACATAACTGAAACTTAAAATTAAAAACTTAGAAACTTAAAAAAACATTAGATTTTTAATTACGCATACACCCCAGGAAATTATTAAAGCATAGCTGACACAATATGAAACTTACGTTAACTGCCAATAAACTTAATGAACAAAAGAACAATAAATTTAAATAGATGCTGTAAGATATCACAGTGATTACGTAAGTCTTTCAATATACGGTCAATCTTCCTAATAACGAAAAGACTTCCCAAACAAAAAAAAAGTAAACAAAGATTTGGATTATGTAAATGTGTTATTTAAATTAGCAAACATAACTGAAAGCAGTTGAAATTTAAGTACAGTCAAGATAAGTTTCCTATTTGCTATCGTAAGTAGGGAGTCCCATTCCTAATTAAGGGCATTGATAATAATACAGCCAAGAACTATACAAGTAAATATGCTAACATAGCTAGAGAAATATCAAACATAAAATGATGCAGGCAGAGGTTAGACAGATATTCTTGTTGTTGGAGCTGAAGAGGAAACTGAGCTGAGCTGTACGTATCCAGAACTTAAAAGGCATTACAGCCCACAAATGAAACAAACGAGCTTTTGTATTTAGAAAAGCTTAAAAGAATACCAGACATTTTCAAAAAAACAAAAACCTTTCCTTTTTGACACACTGTTTTTATAAAACATTGAGAACTTGTTTTTAAAAAATGAACAATGAATGAACACAGTAGAATCTTTGTAAGATAATCATAAATTTCTACCCTCTACTGTCGGTCTGGGAACTGTAAATCTATTCAACATTGATCAATCAACTTTTGGAAGTTTCTTCGGTCACGCTGTAGTGTACCATTTTGTGAACGGCGTGCAAATGTAAGTCGAAAAATACCCGGATGATCACATGGCGGAAATTCAAGCCAATAAACTAGCGCTATTAAAGTTAATTAGCACCCTTTCGTAATAGTGGCGCTTCATGCACCAATGAACTTTGAGACGGTGGCTGTATGAACCAATGAACTTCGAAATAAAAAAATCGCTAGGTTTGGACAGTAAGATGAAAAAAAAAAAAAAAAAAACTAAGAAAAACAACGACGAAAGTAAAGGCTTTCTTGCTTACGCAGAAATCCAAATAGAAAAAAAGTTTTGCGCATACAAATTCTTTACCCGTAAATAGTGTAATGAATGTATACACTCTGACCTGGTTTCCGGGACAGTTGTAAAAACGACAGCACATATACATCCTTCTCCTCGTCCGTTAATCCCAAAAATGACAGATAATTACATCATTAAAAAGTCATAAGCATGTCCATTAATTGACTTTTAAGAATTTAATAAACCCTATCATTGAGTTTTTCTTCAATATCTTTTCGAGGAACAAATATTTTGGCAAACATTATATATTAATGGATAGGGCATGAAAAGCTCTTTCTTGTTATATAAAATCCACAAAATTTTATCAGACATGTAATGAAAAATACGCCTTGAAAGTTGGTGGATAAGTGTTTTGATGCACACTGTAGCATGAAAGATCGACCGTAATTACCTGCAAAGTGGTAAATTAATCAATAAGTTACTTAAATTATCGGTAATCGCTAAAAAAAATCTTAAGTTATTGGTAAAATTACTGTTAATTCTCGCACATCGGTAAATCAAATGTACTTTTTTCCCCATAGACAGTCACATATATCTACATAGTGAAAAAAGCTAAATGGTTTTTTAATGGGAAAGCACTCAATAAAATGGTTAAAAATATGAAAAATCTAGAAATTTTGCCATTCTAAAAACATTTCTATAACTTTCTTCAGGTGATAAACTTTTGATAAACTTGTGTTATTAAACTGAAATTTTCTGTTTGCTCTATACTGTGAATACAAAAATAATTTAAATAATTAATAGGCATAGATTAATCTAGAAGCTTTAAAGTTTAAGACAAAATTGCCAAAAAAGTGAGAAATTCTTTAATTTTTAACACTTATAAATTTCATTGTTTAATCATTTTCGAATAAAAGATGCAATCAATCTGAAATTTTTGTTGTTTACTATTGTTTTGTGACCTGTTAGTTGATCATTGCATTTTATCTTCTTTGTTAGTTTCACTTTAAAGGGCCATTCAATTGTTTTCTTTTAATTGCAACTACATTGTCTTCTTTTCCATGTGAAATGAACTTGCTGTTTGAAAGTGTCATTCTATTGTTTTGCATTCCAAGTAGAAGATTGAACCATTTGATTCATTTTCCACTAATTGTCTCTAACTTTTTGTGAGACATGGCTTCATCACCAGAATTTGAACCATGTTCTTTTCGAGCATCTTTAATTGATCTAATGCAAATCTTTAAGATATTTCTAATTTTGATGATGAAAAAAAGAAGGTATTGATGTTACGTTGTGGTTTGGAGAATATATTGTCTATTCGTGACCATAATGAGCAAATGTACTTTGGAAAACTTGTTTGTGAGCATAGGAAATACTGCTGTGATCCTTTTAAAAAGCACACAAAAAGAGCGAAAGATCTGATTTTATAGTTCAATCAGGATTTCTCTGAATTTGTTTTGGTTCAGATGATACATTTTGTGATTAACATTTACGTAAGAAATTATGATGATAGATTTCCATTTTCACCACAGGTTCCCTTCCGGTTATCACTGTTGCCCAGGCAGAGCATTTCAATCTGGTTCCTGGTAAAAGACTATGCCTTCAATGTTGAGCCTATGGAATGTAATAAAGACTCTGTTTATCAGGATGATGATGTTATGAAGGAGCAACTTAACGCAAGTTTGACAAGCCTTGGCTGTTCCAAATACCAAACGAC
Organism: Turritopsis dohrnii; assembly: GCA_027922465.2. Taxonomy (NCBI): domain Eukaryota; kingdom Metazoa; phylum Cnidaria; class Hydrozoa; order Anthoathecata; family Oceaniidae; genus Turritopsis; species Turritopsis dohrnii. The sequence continues at coordinate 122,905 of BQMF02000376.1, read as the reverse complement.
TTTCTTACGATAAAAGAAAGCTTGAAAAGGTGAAGAAAACTAGAGGGTACGAGGGGTACATGGCAAATTTATTGAATATTGATCAAGATCTTCTAAATGAAAAATCTGAACATGGCTGCCAAGATAGTATAAATTATTATTATTATTATTATTATCTCAATGTTTACAAACAGATAAATACACTTCAGTAGTTATAAAAAAATAAAGATCTGCAACAAATGATGCATTTAATCAAAAAAAAAATTGATTGCAACTAATAACCACCAAAGAAAGTATCAAACTTTTAACTTAAGTCCCACAGAGTTGAACAATTGAAAAAAACCACTGAATACCTCTCTGTTTCCATAAGGTCTGTGAAAACTGCAAAGGAATTGGAATTCTTTCAAACAAACCAAAGAAAATCGGAAAAATTTTGGATGAGGAAGTGAGACACAATGTTATTTCGTTTTATAGCAATGAGTTTTATTGAATGTGCCCCGGGAAAAAGAGTATGTTTCCGGAGAAAGTGAACGACAGAAGGGAACATATTCAAAAGCGTCTTCTACTAGTAAATCTGAAAGAACTTCATATTGAATTCATAAAAGATTCACTTGTTCTTTCAAAGTGCTGTGAGTGAAGGCCAAAATGGTGCTCCTGTGAGTGGAGCTTCTGGACTTCACTCCGTATGTGTGAATACCATCAAAATTTCAAGTTACTTGCTTCAAAAGTTCCTGAACTTACTGACTACAAATGTTTACTAAAAAGGATTGCTTGTGATATCAATGACAGGAACTGCATGCTAATAAGTTGTGACAGGTGTCCTACACTGGATAGTCTGAAGGCGTACTATTAAACAATTCAGTTCAGTTTATGCCTAAAGTGATGTGTTCTGCCTGGCTCATCTAGCACTCATTCCGGCATGTATACCTACCATCAAAACATGAAGTTGACTTTGACACCTCTTGGGATTTCACACCACCAACTTTACAAATTTATTGTATTTGATTTTACAAATAAGTTATGAAAGATTGATAGATGCTCTAACTGTCCTCAAAACATGCAGGGACTTGAAGCAAGACTGTATGAATTAATAGGTGATTACGATGATGTGCAGTTAATGAGCAAAATGGTTATTCTTCAAGGAAAATGTTCCTGAATATGTCAGTCTTAAAATTCAACAGTTGGACAAACTAAGGACTCATTCATTTGTTTGGAAATGCCAATCTAATTCACTTAAAGAACTAAAGGAAAGCTTAGAGGATAAAAGCATTCCATCATTCTAGGTGAATTTACAGAGAATTTTAGTTTTGTTGTGCAGAATGAATGGGTTTCATTAGAAGAATCTTCAATGCACCCTTCACCATGCCGTTGTTTATTTCAAGAAGGACAGTATTTACTGCATTATATCAGATGGTAAAAAACATGATGTTGGCATGGTGTACCAAATTCAAAAGAGGTACAGGTAGATTTAGCAAGGAGAATAGGGCAACTGAGTTTTGCAACACATTACTCAGATGACTGTGCAGGGCAATACCAAAATTGCAAAAATTTATGTAACCTCAATCCTTAATCTGTATGAAAATATTGTGAGGGAATAAAGGGAATAAACTTCATTATTTTCATTTAGAATGATGAATTCGTAAAAACATGGGAATCTTTAAAAGAAAGATTTTCTAAAGCTGTTGCAATCCCAGGTACATATCAGGAATTCATTCCTGTAAGTTGCAGCAGAATAAGTACGAAATACTGCAGTCAAGATAGAGACATTGCGAGAAGCTTTTCATTAACGGGTGAAAGTGCTACCAATGCTGATTTATTGAAAAATATTGAATCTTTAAATTAAATTAGTTGCTATTATGGTGGATTGGCTTAGTTATTAAGATAAATGAAGAGCAAGAAGATTTTAAAGTCCAGTTTATGTACCCTCATGGCCCAAGTCCATCTTTTATGTGGCCGTTAAGAGAAAATGTTTGTTGGGTTCCATACAACCATATTACATTGTGCAAAACTGAAAGCCATGTAACGTCAACTGGTAGATCATACCGTTAGTGAAACATAGTGCAGCAATCCACTCAATGGTTGTACAATAAACTTTAATATGATTTAAGAGCTTATTTTTTTCTGTAACAAGTTTTTCTAATACTGTAACTTTGTCTGAGGGAGAATATTATATTATCTATACCTATCTATCTACTCATCCATCTAACAGGGCAGCCCTCTGAATTTACGACGGCATTCAGCTTTTGCCGTCGTGAAGCTGCCGTAAATAAAAATTACGACGACAATATTTTGCCGACAATGTTTTTTGAATACAAATATTAAATATGTCAAGGCTATTCCTTGGAATTCCCCTGACATCTCCCATTTATTCTCAAGAATTTTCTTTCTATAGAACATTTGTTTATATGTCACGTCATCGATTTATAAGGATACTCACGTAATGCCAAGTAGAAAGCCTTAACGCAGGAATGTTCATTATCTATATATTAATAGCCGATTCTCTGTTTGTTTGTTTGTGCGTTTGTTTGTTTGTAAGTCACGCAAAATGGTAGATGTGAACTGCTAAAGAGAGTCAGCAATGTAAGATCACACATAAATTATTTCTTTTCTTGTGTGCGACGTCAGTGTGAAACCATTGTATTGAGACCCTAATCGAATGCGACGTTTAGGGAAAATTATCTCGATAACCAATAGGGATAACTGACGTTTTTTGGGGTCCGCGATACAGGCAATGGGGTGACGAAAAATTTGGGTCTAATTTTTTTTGGGGACGGGTCTGTGACGTCATCAAAATCTTTGAACGATGATATCTCTGTAACGGTTGATCGTAGCGGAACGATCCCATACATTTTTTTGATCAGTTTTTCAAGCTCTACAACATGGGAACACTTTCGGTTGCCAATTCCTTAATTTTATTTTTCGTGAAGTCAACGCATGCTGAACATGGGCGGCGAACGACGCCGCCTTGGCGGCTAGTAAAGTATTATAAAGTCAGTGGGTTTTGTTTTGGATGACTTTTTTTTCTCATATTCTATTCAAGTCAGTTTTGGTTTTGATTTCAATACAGATTGTTTTCAATCTTTCTGCCATAATGTTTGGGTAAAAATAATAAAAACAACAAGTATTTTAAAAATCAAGCAAAAGCTTTTCGATACATTGTAGATTGTACAAACAGATTGTTTTGTGATTTTTCTTTTCGCTTGCCATGAAATTAATGAAGAAACGTTAATGCATAGGTTCGTTGTTTTTAAACTATGAATAATCAAACAATTAACAGGACAAGTTCACAGCAAATCCCCTGTGGTTTACAATTTTAAATCTTGTAACTTCTTGTTCGAGACTATTGATTTATAATTTAGTTTCTGTTTTATTAGCCATTATTCTACACCAATATTTTTGCTGGAATAAACCAATCAAATTTTTTTGCCGTCGTAAATAATGATCTGCCGTCGCAATTTTCAAATACAACAGCATTTTTTCGCTGTCAGTCTTTCTTCCTAATTCAGAGGGCTGAACAAGGTAACCATATTTACTGGCTCACAGTAATTTAGCAATGACCCAAAAACTATTTTAGCTCTATTAATTTCTTTGATGTATACCCATTGTAGATTAATGCATACTGGAAACAAGTGTATTTTACCTTGGATAAAGTATGTCATCATCAACATTCTGTAAGTTAATCAGCACATTGAAAAACAACACCAGACCTTTCTGCACTGTAGATTAGTTTACGTAGATCATGGTTACTAAAAATTCGTTTTGATTTTGAATTTTCGGATATTACCCGTAGCAACGAGTGGGACGTAACAAAGAAATTTAGAAATAGAGCAAGTAGAGATAAAAACACTCCTTATGCCTTTATTTATCTGTGTTTTAAGTGTGATTATTGGATTAGAGTATACATTTTCAAATATCTCAATTATCCATTATAGGAAGTTATCTGAATTTTAGTATCACTAAGGTTGTTGCAAAGCAAAATGTAACAAGAAAATAGCAGAAATCAGCCAAATTTCAGCCAGGTAAACTACTTTTAGGTCTCAAACATACAAGCTTTCATGAAATCATTTTCTTAATTCCGTGTAATTCTTTTCTTTGATATTAGACACCTTACGCGGAGGACATGCGTTGTGGCGACAATGCCGGCACAGTGCAAAATTAATTACTGCGCATGCGTACTCCAGGAGATTCCCTCAATTTGCGACGTCCACCTCCCGTCGACTCCTTCAAAACAAGCATTTTGGAGGCGTCGTAAAAATATCCAAAAAGATGGAGGTCCAAAATGGAGACATTGTTTGTGTTCAAACTAAAAAAAGGTAAGGTCGATCTTGCCGTATTACTTTCTTATATAACTAATAAACGTAACTAAAAGCCTTTATTTTATTTGGATATTGGATGTGTATATATCGTAGATAGTAAGTTTTTTCTTCTTGGTTTAAAATGTTTAGTGATAATAAAACGTTTAGGTTTCATTTCATTCATTTCAGGTTAACAAAGTCATTGATCAGACTTATTTAATCCACATTATTTTATTAGAAAGCATAGATCAAGCATTTTCTTAGCGTTTGTTTTCTTTTTGTTAATTGAATGACATATAACCTATTCCTCTTGGAACCCTTTCTTTCAGAGAAAATTAACATATCCCTTTTCTTGATCACCATGTCCAAGTAAAAATTGCAAAAGAACAAACGCAAAACTAAAAAAGAGAAAAAATGGGATGAGACTGACATGGAAGATGCTTTGGCTAAGGTGTCAGCAGGTAACCTCATACAACCAACTGCCATCAAATACAGTATGTCAGAGGGAGTATTGTGTCCGACAGTGAAAGCAACTTGGTCAAATGCATTGGGTCACTATGTAACCTAGGTTTCAGTCCCTCAAGCAGCCAAATCAAAGACTTAGTAAAAGATTACGTTACTTATCACAATGTAAAAACGTCATTTAAAAATGATCATCCAGGGAAGAATTGGCTTATATGAAGAGAAATAATCTGAGCAAAAAAAAGCAAACATGATTTCTGCAGCCCGAAAGTATGCAATCTGCAACCCGTTTATGACTTTACGACACAATCGCTAAGCTGTTTGTGGAAAAACAGTTCACTCTTGCAAAAGTTTCAAATTGTGACGAGTCACGATTTCCGACGGATCCGAGAGCAAAGGTGATTGGGCCCAAGGGAATGGTTGCCAACAAACTTACCTGGGGTGCAGGTTGAGAAAATATTTCAACATTGGCTGCGTATAGTGCCGAAGGTTGAGTTTTGGACCCATAATATTCTCTGGAGCAAACTTCCAATCATCCTGGACACGAAAAGAGCCATTACCAAACACCATTTACTGAGTGTCCAAAAATGGTTGGATGACTACGGAAATATTTTTCCAATGGTTCCAAAACTTTACAGAGAAAGTTCAATAATGCCCGCTTCTTTTAATCTATGATGGTCACCCCTCTCACGTGTCCATCGATCTAATTGAAAAAGCAAGAACAAAAGATATTACCTTGGTGAAGTTGCCACCTCATACAACTGATCGATTGCAGCCTCTAGATGTGTGTAGATTTGAGCCCCTTAAGAGTTTAATGGATAGAGGAGCTGAATACTCGCGTAAATACCTAAGGGCCTAAGGAAAGCATATCTAAGGCAACATTGGTCGATCTCTTATCAACACTATGGCACAAAGGCTTGATAAAGCAGAATATGATTTCAGGATTTAGAGCAACGTTGGATCGATCAAAGTACCCCAAGTGCTGAACTTGACAATTTAAGCATGTAAACAGCAAACTTGGAAACCAGAAACACTTGAGCAGCATTCAGATTGAACTGTGCGTATTGGCTAAAGGAAACAAACTATTATATTCTTCTTGGACAATCATTTGTTCACAATTTGTTCTTCAATATTAGCCAAGTGCTCATAATAGTTCATTAGTTCATTTATTATCATTTTTTAGCTGCACTCAGATTTAGATAATATGAAAAATAGCAGAGGTTGATATGATAATTGTATGATCTATGAACTGACAAATAACCAGAAAGTGGAGAACAACTTAAAATAACAATGCCACTTTATTTTCATACATTTTATAACTTTACTAGTATAACCCTTTGTTTACCAACGGTACTTCTAAGTACCGCCAGTTTTGAAGGCTGCTTTTGCCTGAAGCAGAAGGTTTTTCAGCGTGAAACTTGTTGGTACTTTTGAACACACTTTATTTCGTTATCGTAACTCTGAAATTTCTTACAATTTCTTAGTATTTTCAGAATTCAAATTTCTTCTTTTCAAAAAATATAAAACGAGCATCTGAAATTGTTATTTGGCATTTTAATATGGTAAAATCAAGAATAGCTTCATCAAAATCAGTAAAAACATAAACAAAAAGCCAAATGGAAGTAAGTTGCCATTGGTTGTTTCTTATTACTTTTAACATGTATTTAGTTTTCATTAGAAAAATTCTCTTTACTAGTAAATATCTATCAACAATATACAATATCAAGGAACCATGGGATATGCATCCTGTTTCTCATGCGAAACAAAAAGATAGCATCTCCTGTGGCATATTGTGTTTAAAGGTGAGGCTCAACCTCATGCAATATTTGAATGATATCAAATATAGGCATTGACTTATATTATAACTTGCTCCATTTCCATTACCAGATGACTAGTAGCTTCAACTCTCATTGAGTACAGACGTGCTTCTAACTCTTGTTAAAATTACTATTAAAAACTTTTTATATATCATCACTTATACTAAAAATGCCTCCGAAATCTGAAAAGCAAGAATATTTTACCTTCAATCAAGTGAAGGAAATTATGAGCATGCAAAGAGATACGATGATGGAGTTTTTTAAAAACGAAGTGGAAAGAATGGAGAAGAAGATAGAAAAGGTTTATGAAGAGAATGCTATGTTAAAAAAAGAAGTAACAGACTTAAAGACATCAATGCAATTCCAAAGCGACTTGGTGGAAGAATAGAAGAAGGCAAATGCTGTGAGTAAAACGGATGAACAAGTTAAAGATAAACTAAGTGAGCTTGAAGATCGAAGTAGGAGGAACAACCTCAGAGTTAGTGGCTTAGATGAAGATGAAAATGAAACTTGGGAACAGTCAGAGGTAAAAGTAAAGAAGCTATTCAAAGAAGAACTGGACATTAAAAATGTGGAAATCGAACGAGCACATAGAAGTGGGCGGAAAAAATATGAAGATGGAACCGATTGTGATCAAGTTTTTAAACTACAAGGAAAAAATGAAAGTTCTCTATGAATCTAAAAAACGGGAATTATGGGAGAAGAAAATATACGTCAACAAGGATTTTTCTGAAAGAACAATGGCTAAAAGAAAAGAGTTATTCAAACAAGTGAAAGAGTTACGTGAGAAAGGTATAAAAAATGCTAAGGTAGTTTATAATAGAATTATTATTTCTAACGTAAAAAATGCTGCAAATGATCAAGTATGAGTATAAGTTACTTCACACATTAATCAGAATACGTGACTATCATTAATCAAAATGGAGCAAAGAAACGATTTCGAAATGTCTTTTAATCCATTTTCTCAAAGGGATTCAATTTTTAAGGATATAATTGACCCAGATTTGAATTTTTTTGATGAATTGAGTTTAAATAATCCTTACATCTACTCGGATCAAGTTAAAAACGAACTACGCCAAATTACTGACAACTTATCTATCGTACACTCCAATATTAGAAGTATAAATAAAAATTTTGAAAACTTTCATGAACTTCTGGAAGAATGTGATTTTTATTTTAACATTACTTGTTTAACAGAAACTTGGTGTAACGACCTAGAATTTCGGAACAACTCACTTTATCATTTGCAGCATTTTGATGCAATACATTTAGAGCGGAAAACCCAGAAAAAAGGCGGTGGCGTTCTGATGTACGTCAGAAGCACTTTAATGTACAAAATGTGCAGTGATCTTACCTATTCTGATGGCGACAAAGAAATTTTAACAATAGAACTTATCAACGATAATTTCAAAAGTATATTTTTTAACATGTTGTTACAGACCGCCAAATGGTGACACAGAATCATTCGGTGAATATATTGAGAAAGTTTATAACACATCAAACAAAGAAGAAAAAATATTGTTTGCTATCGGAGATTTTAACTTGAATTGTTTGAACTACAATCAAGATAAAACTGTCACAGAATTTTATAACAATGCCTTTGCTCACAGCGTAGTACTTTTAATTAACAAACCTACGAGAGTAACAAGTACAACTGCAACACTTATTGATAATATGTGACTGTCCAGGGGATTTTGATAACAAACCATAAAACGTTTTTCAAAACGATAATTAAACAATGGAAGAAAACGTTAAAAAACGTTAAAAAACGTTTTTATGAAAAAGTAAAAACGTTTTTATGGAAACGATAAAACGTTACAAAATTCGAAAGCAAAAACGTTAAAAACGTTTTTTCGTTAAAAAACGTTTTTTACGTAAAAAAACGTTAAAAAACGTTTTTTAGTTAAAAAAGATTACTTGTTTTGCCTCCGCGATACAGATAAACTTTGAATAATAACTTTTATGCTACCTAGGAAACCTGTTTAAATTTTATTGATACTAACAATAATAATAATAACAAGAATGCCTAAAGTGTGATACGAATTATGTTTCAAAGTATTTATGTTTTTTTATTTTTCTGAGACATGATGCGACCTTCAATCGGAGCTACTCGGAAAAGAAACGGGTTTAATCAGCAGTTTATGAACCCAGCGATTACCGAAACGGTAAATCTTCTGTTAGTTTTCCGTTCCGCTTCGTTCCACGAGAAGCGTGGTGTTCTGAGAGAGCGTGGTAGTACTGAGAAGATCTTCATATCTGTAGATATCGTTTTTTAAAAACGTTTTTTGAAAACGTTTAAACGTTTTTGATATGTTTTTTTAAAAATGTTTTTATAAAAAACGTTTTTACATTAATCCATTTTTTTACAAAAAAACATTTTCAACTTAAACCGCCCAGCGGATTTTGGTATCGTTGCATTTCTCTGCAAACGTAAACAAGTTTTGTTTGAAGAAGTGTCCAGCGGTTTGTTTATAATCACATTCGTATGCGCCATTTTTGGAAAGTTCGTTATTATTTTAATCTTTACTTAATAATACTTTGATTTTATTTTGATTTTTAATGAACAAGGTGCGTTCTTTTGTTTCGATTTATTTTAATGACGTCAATGTTCTTCAAGTGTGTACTTTTTTAAATATGCATTTGCAGGTAACACATGTTAGTATATTACAATACATTGATTACCTGGTTCTCATTCATTTAAAGATTAAAGAAACAACAGCTGTTTTCAAAGTTTCCACAAATAGAAACCGTCCGCTATAATTCTATTGATTCCATAATAGAACAAATTTGATAGAATTGCTATTTTAGTAAATCCTCGGGGGAAAGTTTTATGTTTATTTTCGTAAAGATGTATTTTCACTCGGTGAAGGTGAAAGTAGTTGAAAACGGCTAATTTTTATAGAAACAGATCTGGATAAACCTTATTTTCTCTGTTTTGAGAAACATTTCACTTTCACAAAATTAAGATGCACTGTTAATCAAATTGCTTGGTAACTTTTTTAGTTATATTTATTGACTTTATTTTGATAACGTTTTCAGGTTCTGGGGCGATTGGCTGTCATATGATTTGATTCGCCCAATCAACGGCAGCTATGACTTGCTGAAGTTAAAACCTCCCGAAAATTTCAACTAAAGGCCAATTTCTACTTTATTCAACTCAACTCAAATCTAAATCAAAAATTAGTTCGCTTATACGTGCGACGACAGTGAACGATGTGAAAACCGGGCTATAGTTCCGTCTTCCTTGCTAAATAGCAGCCGAAGCAAGAGCTCTTTAGCTCTTTATTATGAGGCATTGTTTTTAACAATAAAAACATTTTTAATGATAAAACGTTTAAATGTTATTTTGCGATAGAATGCATGGCTCCAACCTCGATCCCAGCCGTGGGATCGAGGTTGTGCATGGCTCTCCACGTAGTTTGCCCGCGCAGTAGGTCTAAACAATCCGTTTCCAAAATCGTTTTTTAAAAACGTTTTTTTACGTTTTTAAAAAAACGTTTTTTTACGTTTTTGAAAAAACGTTTTTAAAAACGTTAAAAACGTTTTTAAAAAACGTTAAAAACGTTTTTCAAAAAACGTTAAAACGTTTTTTCGTTTTTAAAAAAACGTTTTTCCAAAAATAAAAAACGTTTTTAACGTTTTCTAACGTTTTATCGTTTGTTATCAAAATCCCCTGGACAGTCACATATCTTAACCAACTGTTTTTATGAACAACTTCTTACGACAGGCATAATAAAAATCAGATATCTCAGACCATTCTCCAATATTTGTTTCTCTTAATAAACATACTCGATCGAAAGAAAAACTCATAATCAGAAAACGTATTTTTAATGCATCTTCGAAAATCCAATTCAAGGCTAACTTGCAGAAAATGGACTGGAACTTTCTTGAACAATCTCATAATAGTGACGAAACATATGAAAGCTTTTTAAAGATATTTACTGAACTTTATAATAAGTATTTTCCCCTTAAAGAGATTTCTTATAAACAGAAGGATTTAAAATCGCCCTGGATTACGAATGGTATAAAAAATCTTCTAAGACAATGCAAAAATTATATGTAAAATATCTTAAGAGTTAAACAGTATCTTCAGAAAGTGAATACAAATCCTATAAAAATCTCTTTGAAAAAATTAAAAAGAAAGCAAAAAGAATCTATTATAGAATAAAAATTGTAAAGTACAAAAATGACTCCAAAATGACTTGGCAAATAATGAAAGAAATAACCGGAAAATGTAAAACTACCCCAAAAGCACTACCAAAAATGCTCAAAACTGACAGAGGAATGTTGTATGACGAAACGTCAAAAGCTGAAGAATTTGATACTTTCTATGCCAATATAGGTTCAATCTTAGCGGAGAAAATTCCAAAAACAAACACTAATTTCGAAGAATACCTGAACAAGAACGACTTAATAATATTAACGATGAAGAAATTACATTTCATGAGTTTGAAGTCGCATTTAATAACTTAAGTAGAAATAAAGCAGCTGGAATTGATGATATAACAAGTAATGTAGTCCTAGACGTTTAAAAAATGTTTTAACGAAGGAATTTTTCTAGATCAACTAAAAGTTGCAAAAGTCACACCAGTATTTAAAGCAGGTGACCCCTCAATTATGGGTAATTATAGACCAATATCTGTACTTCCAGTGTTTTCAAAGATTCTAGAAAGAATATTATATAATCGAATCTATAATCACTTGATTTCAAAGAAATTAATTTTCCCCAAACAATTTGGATTTCAAAAAAACGTATCCACAGAACATGCGATTCTTCAGCTAGTCAACGACATCACTGAATCTTTCAATGATGGTAAATTTACGCTCGGGATATTCATTGATTTATCAAAAGCATTCAACACTGTTGATCACAAGATTTTACTTCGAAAACTCAAGCACTATGGCATTTGGAGTAACACATACAATATTCTTGAAAATTATTTAACTAACCGAAGGCAACATGTGAGTTTTGGAAGCAAAGGTCTTTCCAGACCACTGAATATAACGTGCGGGGTACCACAAGGCTCAATACTAGGTCCTCTACTTTTTTTTTATCTATGTGAACGATTTTGTGAACTGTTCATCAAAACTTAAACCAGTAATGTTTGCAGATGATACAAACTTATTTCTATCAAACCATGACATAAAAAAACTCTTCAGTGACATGAATGAAGAATTACAAAAACTGACCATATGATTTCAGGCAAACAAACTGTCGCTAAATGTTAAGAAAACTAAATTTTCACTATTCCATTCATATAGAAGAAAATCTCTTATTCCAAATGAACTTCCCAAACTATCAATAGGTGATACTGAATTAAAAAGAGACACGGTCACAAAATTTCTTGGTGTGTTAATTAATGAAAATTTAAATTGGTCAGACCACATTCAATATATCAACTCTAAAGTATCAAAGGGGATTGGAGTATTATATAAAGCAAAACATATTTTGAACAATCATCTACTAAAACAACTTTACTATGCTTTTGTACATAGTTATTTGAACTATGCCAACATAATATGGGCTAGTACACAAAAAAGTAAGTTAATTTCTCTTGCTCGTCGTCAGAAACATGCCATAAGAGTTATAAACAACAAAGATCGCAATGCGCATACTAAACCTCTCTTTGAAGAGTGAGCCATATTAACGCTTTATGAATTAAATATTTTTCAAACCCTAACATTTATGTTTAAGTGTAAAATGAAAATCTCTCCACCTGTCTTCTATGACCTCTATACACCTAAAGCCAAGAACAAATACACAACTTGAATGAACAAAATGCTAGTCAAACCAATTTGTAAAAATAAACTTAGTCAATTCTGAATCAGATATCGTGGACCACACTTGTGGAATCTTTTTGTCACTCCTTCATGTTCTCTATCAGACAGTGAATCCTTCCCTATCTTCAAAAATCTATTAAAAAGAGATGTAAAGGAATTTGTAAACCTGTTACAGTACTTCTAATTATAACTCAACCCTTGTTTCATTTTCCTACCTTTTTCATCTCATCTTGTTTATTAGATCACACTATATCTTATAAAATCCGAACATTACAAATTCTTGCCCAAACTTCTAAGACAATGAAACATTGGCTGTAGTTACTAAGTCGGTTCTCGATGAAAAGATCATTATGATCTTCTACGAGTTTCCCGTGTTATTTGGAAACAACTGGTCATAGTTTATAGTTATTCTAGTGGATTATACTTTTACTCATGTTATCTATATGATTTCGTATTAACTGCACCTTATATAATGTAGCGTTGTTATATAAACTAGATGAACCATGTATGTTTCTTATAACAAAAAATAAAGTATCATATCATCATATTTCAGTTTCGCTGAGTGTATTATCTTAGAAGAAGAGGAAATTCCTCTGACAATGGAACCTAATGAGGTAAAGGGATACCGCAGGAAGATAACCAAGGAGCTTATCGCTTCAGGAGGTAAAAAACTGACTTTGGAATAAAATATTGAATAACTATTTTGATAGCATAACTGTTGTGTATCTGCAGGAGAAAGTAAGTGGTGCAACAGGCTGTGCCGAATTTGTGAAAAATCTGAATGTTCTGCCTCAAAAGGGCAAAAGATAGAGCGATGGGTAAGATCAAATGATATACCGGGTATCCCAAAAAAAAACTTTACATGATTTTGATGCTTCGTAAAATAAAGCTCGATATTACACCCGGTATTAAGATAACGAATACAAGCAACTATTTAATCAAAATTAATTTTTCAGTCCATACACCGTTTAATTCATCATAATATTTTAATGATTTTCAATAGATTGGATGTGATGATTGTATACCATCACGATGGTTTCAGATTAACTGCATGCCAAAAAGCATGCAAAAGAAAGATTCCGTGTCTTGTCCGTGTCTGCCAATGCCGGAAGTTGATTTTATGCAGAAGTGGCCTAAGGTAATGTAGAAGAAATGACGAATCATGGTAATAAATTTCATTATCCATTGACAGACATCACATTTATGTCAAATTATTTATATATTCTTATATATTACTATATTATTATATACTATTAGCGCAGCCACATAAAAAGAAAAGGCGCTGATGATGATGAAAAGTGCTCAGATTTGAAAATCAAGAAAAAGGTAAACCCATAGTGACATGAAATTGGATTTGATTTTTCATTATTTCATTATTCATCATTATCAAAATTTTTGGTATTTAAGAAAGTCAATGTTCAATTACGGATTGGCCATGTGAAACAAATCACCAAAAGAATAAGGGTATGTGGTGCTTTGAAACCTATTGACTAGTGTCAGAAGATTAGATCTTAACGAATACGGTAATAAGATGTTAATATTCCATTACTTTCATTTAGGAATGTCTCAGAATACCAATAAAGCCATTCATGACAGGCAAAAGAGCACCAGACAGAAAAAAGGTCCTGACATCAGCCCACTATCAATAAAACAGAACATGTATGAGCAAGGTCGATGTGACAGACATAAAAAAATTTATCATAGAAAAAGGCTTGGTGTTGACAAATGACCATTTGAAAAAACTAAAACATGTCAACATAAACATTTAGTAAACTGTTTAGTAAAGGTTATCCATTTTGACCACTGAAACACTGTATATTTTCTACTGTTTGTGGCTTTAGCTGTTATACAGTTTATGGACTTTTAAAGTTTTACTTTTAATGATTTGACCTCTTCATAGTTCAATTTCTTTATATTTGTTTACTTTTTGTACGTTTTATATGTCGTGTCACTGACAATGACTTTTGTGAAATTACAGGAGTTTTAAAATGAAAAAGTGAAATATTTTGCTATGTTTTGAAAGGTAAATTATTGAACTATAACATACTTTAGAAAGTTTTAACTGAAAGCAGTACTTGGGTACGAATTTAGAAAGTTTGACTTAGTAAAAAACCTTGTCCAACAATTGTTGTGTCACTCACACACATATTGTGAGAGACTTCTAAAGAACCATACAATTTGTATAACTGAAACTTATTTTGTTTGTTAAGTGCTTTGAGATGACTTAGAATACATAAAAGTTAATTGGACATGTTTTTTACTTTGGTTATTAATAGCTTTTAATGTTCCCCCTTTTAATGTTACCACTCACGTTAGAAAATGACCTAACATGAATTTCAGCATTGTGTTTACGAAAGCCAGTTAATAATGATTTTAAGTTTATTTTCCTTTAAGTAGTATTGGATTTAGGTATTATGAAGTTTACCCATTTCCATCACCAACAAACATTTTATTCAGAGAAGTCGAAAAGTAGTTGTTTGAATTCTTTATGGGAAACATGACAAATATTTCAAATGCAAAAAAAGTAAACACTTGAACCAAAAACAGTTACTGATAACAACACGTCCCCACTCCTACAAATGTCAGCACTGGAAGAACCAAGTTCACAACCAGTTACATATGAAACATGCTGGAATGTTATTTCCAACAACAGTAACACATTTTGTGTTCTTTTTGAAAAATGGAAAACAAAACGTTTGGTTCGGACTGGACGAATTTCAACCCTTTCAAAAACAATTCATACACTTACGAGGGCAACAATTGCAAATGGTTTCTCTGAAGTCTGTTGGCCTAATTACGCCAAGAGGGACCCCATGTAGTGCATGCGTAAAATGAGTGGTGACAAAAAAGGAGTGACCAAAGAGATTGTTACCTTTTTATCCTGGGGTAAGCAAGATGTTGTTGGGTATAAAACCAAGGAAGAAAATGGCAAACAGTATGTAAATAAAGTATGGTGCAAAATATGTGCAGAACACAAAGATTTCGGTGTCCACTTTATAAAGGTAAATTGCAGGGGAAAATGCCGTGTAGGACCTGGAAAAATGTCCGCTTTAAGGTGTGAGTAAGGGAAAAAAGTGTGTTTTTGTTTTTTAATTAATCCTTATGACAGGAATATGTTTATATCAAATATGATACCTTAAAAATTAAATGATACAAAAAAAGCATTTTTAGATCTATCCTTTAGCTTCTCAGTAAGCGAAATCTCAATATACAAGCTTTTTTAGTTTTGTAAATAGAACATCAAACATAAGTGGCTCTGACACAAAAAATGAACACTGAAAGAAGAGCTTCAAAGATTTTTCTTTATTGCGTGAACTTATTAATTATTTATGAACGGAATTTTGAAACAAAAGGATCAATACACAACATAATCAATATGTATTATATTTTCATGATCTTTAATGTACACAAATGAGCGGCTAATACAACGTTTTTGGAAAGTTAACAGACTTCCCAGCAACTTCCTGACAAAATAGTTTCACCATTGGAAAATTCAGAGTTCCTTTCATCATGTTGTGCAAAAACTTTTTTTCAGGAAAGTCAATGATTTTTTCCCTTACTCACACCTTGAGGGTGAAACTAGAAAAAGAAAATCGAAGGCTTAATTTCCCTTTAAGAATACTTCAGGCTCAGATTTGAAGAATTATTAAGAATCATAAGGCTTAAGCCAGTTTATGTAATTCTTATGAAAAAGTGTGCACAAGGTTCGCTGTGTTTTTTTTCCATAAGAATTTCTAGAATATTCTGAGCATTGTTTTTCGGTCAACCGTAGTTTTAAGAACTTTTTGGCGCGAACTTCTTGGCAGGTATTTTTCAGATCTTGTTCGAATCTAGAGTTGCTATTTGGTTTGGTAACGACTTATTGCGTATTTCTGACTTTCTGATTTTTGTATTTTTGTATTTAACAATGGTTGACAACCGAATTGTGGACATCGCATGGCTTAACAAAAAACGTACATTCGATTATCTCTGGTTCAGTGAAATAATCACTCAGCCAGTGGGAGTGGAAATAAAAGGCAAAATATTAACTATAAGATGGGGAAAGAGGAAAACTCTCCATCAGGTTGAAATTTTAAGAATCCATGAAGACAAGAGGGCGTCGATAGGTAAGTGGAATGGATTTTATATTTAGTAACTGTTTTTTTTGTTTTGTTTTGTAATAATTGATTTGCATCGTTTTTAGAATTCCACAAAGACCACGAGAACATTAAAAAAAGTTCTAAAAACACAGAACGTAATTATCTTTTCTCAAGAGGATAATTTTCGAACATTTTAAAAATATACATTAGTGTTTTTTATAACAGGGTTCGTAGCACTTTTCCCAAACTATTTTCGACTTTAATTTAATTATAGATAATTATAGATCCAGCACTTCCCAAGGAACTTGGCACTTCTGAAAAAAAAAGGTAGAAAAGTTTAACACAGCCTTTCTAAAAACAAAACCGATATTGCATTAACGATAATTTAATTAATAACTATTTTAGACAAAACATATCACTACACACTGCTGAAACAGCTAACAGCAGAGACAATTAATAGTTTTGAAAAGTCTTGGTCAAAAAGATTGTAAGACCTTTGAAACAGTTATCATAGTGTCAAGAAAAAATTACCTATGTCTCTTAACTTTCTATGTTCTTATTTTAGAATGTTAGTGGTAGTGATAGCAAAAGTGTTGGAGTTAGTATTTATACACAAACAGATGTAAGAAGTTTTCTACAGTCACCATAGTGTCAAGAAAAAGTTACCTATGACTCTTAAATTTCTATGTTCTTATTTTAGAATGTTAGTGTTAGTAGCAGCCTCATCGATGAGGTTAAAGTACTACCTTAGTTCCCTTAATTTTCGCGCCCCTTTAATTTTCGCGCCTTTAATTTTCGCGCCTTTAATTTTCGCGCACCCCTTAAAAACTCAGTTTCGCGCACCCAATAATTTTCGCGCACCCTCAAATTCATAAATTTTTCAAAACAGGTTATTTGGCCAAAACACAAAGACATGGATAAACTACACACTTTGGTATTTACTTTTAGTCGGCTCTTCCTTTTATCAACAGATATAAGTTACAACATACTATGGTTACAATAGTAAGGCATTCGTTAAATAACTTTAGAAGAAAAAGGGTCCAAATCTATCTTCTTTTGAAGATGTTCAGTAATTCCGGACTCTTTCCACCCGTTGATGATAATTTCCGGTTTACTCCTTGCATAATCGTAGTATTTGACTATCCACTTAGCGTGTAGTGGTTTAACCACAGAAATTCGAACATCGACTTTTATTTGGTCGGAACGTTTTCCTGCTTGCATCTGCTTCATGATCTCCTGTGAGTACCAGTTTTGAGCCTCTTTCCGTAAGAAATCTTTGCTGCTCTTGTTGACGGTAAGATCTAATGGCTGGAAGTAGTTAGTCCAGTTGTTTGGCACAGGAACCATTTTACCATTTGATTCTTTGACAACGCTCTTAACCGCTTCGGTCCATTGCCCTTTGAAGACGTCGCAAAGCAACAGCCATGGTTTCTGCGGAGCGTTCAATTCTTTTCGCTTCTCTTTTATGTAAGGAATTAAAATCTTCTTCACCATCTCAATGCTGGTTTTTTTGTCAGCCCAATGATTCGGGGTTTGAGTGACATGGAATTCGCTGGGAAACTCAAATTTGGGCTGGCTTCTTTGAGTTTTTCCCTGGTAGATAAGCTGGATAGGCAAGAAATTGCCAGACAGAGATATGGCGAATGTTCCAGTAATCTGGCGGTAGTCGGAAGTCCCTGGTACAGAAACGCGGGAGCTACCCTTTTTTTCCAGTGTGTACTTGTTGATGAGCACAAATGGAAGCGGAGTCTGATCAATATTGATAATCATATCAGCTGGAATTTGATGGGCATTAACGATTTCGTTGATTTCTTTGTAAAATGTAAGCCCAATCTCCTTGATAAGGCCAGGTGCTATCAAAGGCTTAGCTGTGGTTGCTTTTCTTTTGACGAATTTAAGCCGTCGCGAAATAGATTCACACCACTTGATTCCTAATTGAATTGTTCCACCGTATTCTTTAAGTAATGTTCTGTCATTGGCCATAATGAGTCCAGTTGCCACAGCCATCATTATACTGTAGTTGATCACAGCTCCAGATTCTCTCATCTCTTTGATCATTGCCATTACCTTATGATCGAGCTCTTCTGGAAGGAGGGTTGAGCGTCCTCGTTTTCGTAATGGTACGACCTCCAAGTCGGTGTTAGGATTTTCTTGTTGTGTTTGTTTAAACGATTTCACAAATCCTCTGACGGTAGATTCTGACACTTCGTACTTTTTAGCAGCTGGGCGGTTGCCATTAGCGATTGCATATTTGGCTACGGTACATCGGAATTCAGGAATATGCTTCTTGTAGGTAAGCCTAGAAGAAAGTAGAAAAGGCCCTCATTATTAAAAAACATTTAAAATGTCAAGATGGCATTACTTTATTGAAATATGTAATTTAGACTTAAGAGTTATTGAGAAGTTTTTAATTCTTATAAAAAATCGCTGAGAAAAATAAAATTTTGCTTACCCTTTTGCATTTCTCTTTTTTGCTGCGGTATTTTGTCCTTGAGGAGAAGGATTGGAAATATTTTCTAACGCATTTACCACT
Source organism: Turritopsis dohrnii (assembly GCA_027922465.2). Taxonomy (NCBI): domain Eukaryota; kingdom Metazoa; phylum Cnidaria; class Hydrozoa; order Anthoathecata; family Oceaniidae; genus Turritopsis; species Turritopsis dohrnii. Next base: position 103,959 of record BQMF02000376.1, on the reverse strand, counting down.
TCTTCTTCTTCCGTCGAATTAAGATTCCCTGCTGCCGCTGCCACTTTGATAGTGGTGTTGGACTTGCTAAAGAACTTGTGCAAAGACATCATAGAAGCTCACCGCTCACACTTCCGCACTTCCGAAAACTTTTGAAAAAGTAAGCCACTCTAAAAAGTTGAAGGCGTTCGAATTTACAATGCAATGGATTCTCTTATTCCTTAAGGTTTCGTTCAGATGTTGTAAGATTTAAAATGGAGTTAAGGATTTCCTTTGTCTCCAATTTTTTTTCATCAAAATGAGATTTCTGCTGGTAAAGAAAAATTTGGGATAAGGGACAAACTTCTTGTTTGAAAAGTTCTCAGAAAAAATATTTAACGTCTGAACAGGGCCTAAAGACTCGCCATTCGAATCCCGAAATTCGACCATAATTGTATAAACATTCGAATTCTGGCATTCATAAATCGTAACATCCCATTCATCTGATTTGATATGGCAGGTATGTCAGGAAGTGGAAAACAAAAGTTTGAAATTGCATGTGCTAGCCGAGGATTTCATGTTTATCGAGAAATCTGGAATCCAAAGACAGGACAAAAGCTTCAAGTCAACCAAGAAATCAATAATATTCACGATCCTTTTGCGATTTCATTGGGAGCCAAGTTAAATGGAAAGCTTACAAGTAATGAAATAGTTGGCCATATTCCTCGCGAAATCAGTCGCTTTTGTTACTTTTTTATCAATTATGGTGGAAAATTAGAAGCACATGTTACTTGTGCCAAATATAGGCCATCTCCTATTCCATCAGGAGGTTTGGAAATTCCTATTCTTCTAAGTGTTAAGAAAGAAGATGCGACCAAGAAAGTTTTTTCCGAAATGGAAACATTTATCAAAAGTTACTACATAGAACCAGACCGGATTGTTGTTTCGACCAATAATAAAAACTACGATGAAGAGATTGATCTAGATGTAGAATTTGTCCCAGACTCAGAAATTGAAGAAAGTCAACCTACTGCTGAGAACCATGAGCATGACGGTAATGATTCGATAGAGGTGATACCTGAAACACAAACTCAAGTCATTCCTGAAACTCAGGGTATCGGTAACACACAAGCAGTACCAGAAACTCAAACTATTTCTGAAGTTATAGTTATTGATGACTGAAATACTGTAGTATTTTTTAAGTGTTCATGTATTAATGAAGAAACAAGAATCACCACCAACGATATCTTAACCAAAAAAGCTCGATTCATTTTTTTCAGATTAATAAAGCATTTTCACTTTATATAAAAGCTCGAAAATTGAGAAAAATGAAGAATTTTGCTATTTCGCGCACCTTTCAATTTTCGCGCGGTCAAGTGCGCGAAAATAGGTGCTTTTTGCGTACCTTTAATTTTCGCGCGGGTCAAGTGCGCGAAAATTAAAGGGGCGCGAAAATTAAGGGAACTAAGGTACTTAAAAACATGGAAGAACGGTTAAATCAGTAAGTATTTATTGTCTTACCAAGAATTTAGATTTTGTAAAATGCACTATATAAAAATTTGTTTACTGTATTTTATAAAAATTGATTTATTGTCCAATCAGCTCCCTAATCAGCTCCTTACACTTCCAACGATTGCAGAGAGGTCACTTGACGACATAACAGTTCCAGATCTTATGCTGTTGTTTGAAGAAGAATTTGTCCCCTTACCACCACTATCCGTTGTTTTCCCTAACCAGCCAATGATTCCATCGTTACCTGGTGCTGCGTTGGGCGACAACGAACAGCAAAAAACAACTGAGGATGGAAAAGTGCCTCTAACAGAAACCACAGTTTCAATGTTAGAGCCATTATATAATCGCCTTACAAACATGACGGCCCCTTTCAAAGATTTCTTGGAAGTCACTGAAACCAGCACTGATAGAAAGCTTTTTGCCATGAAAGTGGTAAAATTAATATTTTCTAAGGCAGATCTGGCCGATACGTGGCATGGGGATAGCAGGAAGCCCCAGAAACCACTAAATCAGCGAAAAGTGGATTTTATCCACGACATCGTTTATGCAGTTTATCCTGAAGATGGTCAAGTATCTTGGCCAAAGATATTTTCGGAGATAAAAACGAGATGTCGAATAGCTCGGCAAAACCGATAGCTTTTTTTTATATTTTTTTATTATTCATTATTGTTTTATTATTATTTTATTATTCAATTGGAACATTATAACATTATAATACATTATAATATTAACATTAACAGTCGTATTTCTTAATCTATTGCTACGCCTTTATCACTGAAACTAGTAACCCGGGTAAAAATTTTTACCAAACTTAACTTCGAAAACAATAGGTCAAATCCACCATTCCCGTGTACATACCCCGTGACGAAAAAATAAATCATAAAATCGCAGCTCAAAAGTGTATCTATGTTGTAGAGCTCGAAGAACTGATCAGAAAAATGTATGGGATCGTTTCGCTACGACCAACCGTTACAGAGATATCGTCGGTTAAAGATTTTGATGACGTCATAGCCGCAATACCAAATTAAATTTAGGCCCAAATTTTGTGTCACCCCATCACCCGTGTCGCGGACCCTAAAAAACGTCAGTTTTCCCTATTGGTTCTCGAGATATTTCCCCAAAAACGTCACGTTCGATTAGGGATGCAATGCAATGATTCCCCGTGATAGATTAAAAAACTGATGTCACGGCACTTGCTACTATATAATAATCGTAAAAAAACGCATGGCCTAACGAAAAATATGACCACGATTAAGAAGGTTTTGACCTTAAAATTCAACAAAATTTATCACTCTCTAAAATAAAAGTGTGACACACACTCGCTATTATATATAAGATCATATTTAAGTATAAAGTCTAGGGCATTCATCATTTCAAACACAATAGAACATTTTTTGAAATAAGAAATTAAAAAACAACCAAGCTAGAGAATTTATAATTCAGCATCAAATCTTGAGAAATATAAACGATAAGAAATGTTTTTGTTGGTAATCACTGTAGGATACTGTTATATAACTATAAAAAATTGTACAGTGTTTTACAAGACAAACCAGATGAGCACAAAAGGTTTTTGAATATATTTGAGTTATTTGCTAGTACTTACTGTTTGCTAAAGCGATTTTTAAATGATGAAGAGATTGATTTTGTTATGAAGGAATGTGAAAAGTTTAGTTTGGAATACCCTATGCTGTTCCAGAAGTCAATCAAACCTAGAATGAATTTCTATTCAACGGATGTGCCAGCATTTCTGCTAAAACACAAAACTATTGGGTTTTTATCAGAAGAAGAACGTGAAAGCCTACATGCTGCCTTCAATATGGAAAACAGACAATTAGTATTGGTTAGGCAAGAAGATCAGAGAATACATTTGAGTTTAAGACATGCACTTCATAGTCAAGCAAATAGATCCCTCCTTGTAAGTGCTCCTCAAAGGGACTAAATACAGAACGGACTTTCCTGAAAAAAAATGAACATTTATGCCAAAATTGCACAAATAGCTTATAATTTCTGTTGTATAAGAATCCTACTTCTAAAAAGGTAAATTAAAAGGCAATTAACCTCAGTGTGACAGAAGAGCGGAAAGACTTTGAGTTTAAAAAGCTTCAGTTAGTATTAGTTAGTATTAGCACTTCAAAACATGTAATTTGCATTGACAAAATGAATTATCTCCGAATAATTCATAGGATGTAAATGCTATGTTTTGCTTACAAAACATTAATAGATTTATATCAGCATTATTGAATTATAATTCATTCATGAAAGTATAACAATTAATATAAGTACGAGTAGACATTAAGGGAATGTTTAAATTTGAGGTTAAAAGGTCGTGCTTCTAGTTTTAAGAAGCTTTGAATGAAAACATGTCTAATTTACATTGACAAAATGAGTTATCACAGAATAATTCATAAGATGTAAATGTAATCATAGTTTTGTTAACATTTAGTTAATGAGTTGAATTATAGTTCATAGAATATAAATTATATGTTTCGTCTAGAGATTAGTAAAATTAGAAGTGATGATGCAGAGTGATCACATGATTTTTACTCTAAAGCCGAATATAAAAGAAGCAATACTGTATTGTTTTCATGTGATAAGTCAACACTTTTATGACTATGTATTATACATATTTTTTAAATTCATCATAGTTGCAGTCCAAGATTGACAAAATGAAAGAGGAAAAGGAGGTGGAGGAGATCAAGAGAAAGGCAGAGGAGGCGGAGAAGAAGAAGAAAAAAGAAAAAAAAAAGTTTTGCCGCCCACAGGTTTTGCCTGGAAAACAGGCATGTGACAAATCAGCACCTGTGTACATGCAATTTTCAAAAGTGGAAGGCAACTGGTTTGCCTTACATTTATGAAGATTGCACGTGTGCGGGTGAGGGTTCGACCCATGCAGGTTGGTCGGACCAAACCTCTTATAAGGGGTATAGGGGAAATTGGGGGAATCGGGGTAGATATAGAGGGAATTGGGGTGGGAATGGGGTAAATGGGGAGGGAGAAGGGATTTAAAATAAAATTTGTATATATATGGGTCATTCCAGGGCTGATCAACAAATGGGTGACAGGTCATATCTTCCAATTTCTTTCAAATTTTCACCAGGTGTTAGTATCCATGAAAGAAGTTCATAGCCAAAATTTCAGCCCTCTAGCCCTTATGGTTCTCCTGCAATTGGGTTTTAAAGTTTTACGAAAAGCGGTCTATTTTGATTTTTTGAGGATTTTAGAGATTTTGGAGGTCTATTTTTTCAATTTAGCTGATTTATGATGTCTGGAACTTTACTGATCTTAAAACCTACCAAAAACACTCCACGAATCAAAAGAATTTAATATCTTGGGGTGACTGTGTAAAAAATGATGGGCAGGTAAAAATGCGAAAAAATCACTAAAACTTAGCCAAAAAATAGAAAATTGAAAAGTTTTTGACGATTTTAAAGATAAATTTCTCAAAAACAGGCATCAGCAGGGATTTCAACTTCCTAGTTTGTAACGTACTAATGGTTTTGAATACAAAAAAGCAAAAATGAGGGGTTAGAACTGCTTTTTTAAAAAAATCTAGGGGGTCAAAAATTGGAAAAAATCAATTTTTTGCAAATTTTGACACTTTTCTTCATATAAACCCTACAAAACTATATATATATTCTGAAAGTACACCTAGAATCAAACAATAAAATGTTTAAAAACAATCATCAAAATTTAAAATTTTTCCTTAATTAGCTTCAAAAAATACGAAAATTTTGAAAATTCGCAAAAGGGGGTAACTTTGACCGGCAAAAAAGGCAAAAAGGGATGGTTCAACGAAATACAAACTTTTATAACTCAATAATTTAAGGTTTTAGATTGCTCAAATGATTGGTTTCAAATTCAATCTAGACTTTGGGATATTGATGCTTAGAGGGTCATTTCAGGGGGTAAATTAGTCTATTTTCCCTAAAGATTGAACTACCAAAATTAAATAACCTGATAAAATAGTCAGGTTCATATATAATACTGAAAATATCAATCAAAATGATTACACCTTTCAGTGTTATTATCAAAAACTCATTAAAACCTTTAGAAGAAGTCATTGCATTGTTTCTAAAAGACATTGCATTAGTAATTCTTTTTTCAAATAGAAAGTACTTTGTTTTGTAAAATGTTCTGCAAAAAATAAAATAATTCATTTTTCATTTGATGCTGATGTGTGCTTTTTCTTGTATTAAAAAATGGCTGTTGCAGCAAATAAATGTTGTATTGGAAAATTAAGAAATGAAGAATGTGGTAGAGGATTAGAAAGAAGATTCTTTTTAAAGATATAGAGGATATGTCATTGGTTAATTTGGAACTGTTGAAAATCAGAATGTGTATTAACAATCTTGATAATTTGTCTACGATTTGTTCCTTTCAAGAAAACAAATTTTTAATTGATTTTCCTAAAAGTTTTGTAAAATGTTGTAACCCATTTGGAATACATACAGAGTCAAAGGGTAGAAAGAAAAGTGGAGCGAGAACAAACTTGAAAGAAGTTTCAATAGAGATGTACGGGTCATTCCATGTCAAATCACCAGATTTTTTGGATTTATGTAACCCACCCCCTAGAAAATGCATGAAATTTGGCATGTGAGTTCCTTTTGGTGGTATAAACATGTGTACCAAGTTTCAGTTTTTAAAGTTAAGTGGTGTCCAAGATATCGGACATTAAAAATTTGCTGATTTTGTCCAATTTCTCCTAACGTTCTGCTTAGAAACCACCTTAGCGACACTTAAATGTGAATAACTGCTGACCTACACGTGCTACAGAGCTGAAAATTTGTAACTGTATAGTTTTTTGGGTGGGGAATCTGAAAATCATGATAAAAAGACACAAAAATAAATAGTTTTAGAGCTTTTGTCTTTCTAAATTGATCTATTAGTGATCTCTTTAAAAATAGAACACTTGGTGCTACGGACGATAACTAAAAAGGCTGAAACAGAAACAACTCAAAAATTTGTCTACATAAACTACATAAACAATATGGCTAAGTTTCATTTTGTTTTTCAATGTTCTTGTTGATGAACTAGTATGTTTAAGGTAGCTACCCGAACCATGACAAGAAACTCACTAATTGGTAAGTTAGACTATAGTTACAAGCTTTATAATCCAACTGTTCGTTATTTACAGCACTATTTTGAGTTTTTAGAATGAAGAAGAAAGACAAAGGGAAACTACACCATGATACAACATCAAATATTAGAAAGGATTGCTAACATATCTCTTTCACTGATGGTATATGATCTACCAGTTGTTGTTGTTGGAATTTCGATCTTGCGTAGAACGTGGTTGTATGGAACCCAACAAACATCCTCAACAGAAGACCACATAAAAGACGGACTAGGGCCATGAAGATACATTAAGTTTTTTAGAAAATCTTCCTTTTTGTCTTTTCCAAAGCCAAGCTGCCATGTTCATTAAAAAAGTGTAATAATGCTGTAACAATTGTTTTCGTGCCAGTGGTAATGATGAGTTCTACAGTGTGTCCACCAAAAATGTATCGGCTCGTAAAACTTAAATTAACAATCTCACGATTTTTTATAGAAATTTTACTAGCACTTAAATTTTGTTTGTTATTTCTTTTGAGATTAAAACTACCGGAACGTTTTTTTACAATGGAAGGTAGTTAGCAGAAGAATTTCTCAACAATGCATTTGTTTTTTACATTTTTGGCGGACACACTGTATAGTCAAAAATAGAATGGCATGAATCTTTATAATTACCCTTGAGACAAGTAATGTTTCAAGTTAGTCCTAGGGGAATTAAGTTCTCAAGAGCAACTTTGTACCAGGGGACATTTGACCCCATGAGAATAGTTTCAGTATAAAAAGAATAACTTTCTAGAGACTGTTGCTCACTGTGTCAAGAATTATCTTGTTAAGAGTCTAGTCATGGCATCTACTTCAAAATGTTCTATTGGTATATATTTAAATGAAGAATGCCATAAAACTACATACTAATAACATAGGAATTAAAAGTATTTGGTTTATATTCGGATGATGATCAGTTAGTATTGAAACTTAAAACTGGTATCAAAACAACACTGCAAGATATTTGTTTTCATCATGAAAAGACATTTATGTTGAAATATCCTGCGTTCCAACTTAAGTGCTGTGATCCATTTTCATTACACAAAAAGCCTTGTAAAGGTAAGGGTAATTTTCTCACTAAACAGTAAAGCATCAACTTTCTAATCATTTTATGTATTGTATTTTACTATGGAGATTCATTTGCATATTAGTTTCTGTAATAATTATTTATGAAGCTTAGGCCTGATGATTATCTCCATATTTGTAGGTGCACTTCGTGAAATAAAATTGGAGTTTTTTCATACCATGAAAAGGAAAAGACTCTGTTTGATTCCTGGGAAAAAGATGTGTTCAAATTGCTTCACTAGATGTTCAAAACTTAACGCGAACGACCCAGTTGCTGATACTGAAGATGTTGATGATGTTGATGGTGTTGTTGATGATGATGATGTTGGGAAGATTGAAAGAGGGATTCTGGTCCAGGCTAACAAAATGGATATAGATGAGTGCTTTAGCTCATTAAATTTGTCACCTATTAAAGTTCATCCAATACCTTTTCGCAACAGAAGAAGTCTTGGCAAAAGAAAGATCTCCACTGCAATCGAGGTCAAGAAAGTGAAAGTAGCAAAAACATTAGATATCAGCAAAAATGATTTAGAAGACCTAACAGTAGAATTAACCGATGATATACAACAAAAAACTGCACAATTTGATCGTTTGATGATGTTGATAAAGGAAAAAATTGTAAACTGTGATAACAGTCGTGAAAAAATTCAATACCTCACCTTGTGTCCAATTGAGTGGTCAACTGCAAAAGCTAGCTCATACTTTGAGGTATCTGAATACATGATCAAAAAGTCAAGGGCTTTATGTAAAGAAAATGGAGTGTTGTCTGTGCCACCTAAAAAGAAAGGGAAGTTACTTGAGAGGCAAGTGGAACAAAGTGTGATTTCCTTTTACGAAGATGATGAAAACTCGAGGTTGATGCCTGGCAAAAAAGATTTTGTCAGCATAGGAAGAAATCAACATAAACAAAAACGACTTCTGCTTGCGAATCTAAAAGAATTGCATACACAATTCAAATCACGTCATTCTTTAAACATTGGTTTTTCAAAGTTTTGTGCTTTACGACCAAAATGGTGTATCCTTCCTCACGCATCTGGAACACATTCTGTTTGTGTGCACCTATCACCAGAACATGAAGCTGATTGTTGCGCCGCTCAACATTTCATACAAAGAATTGTACACACACATTGTTTGTAATGTTGAAAATAAGGAATGCATGATACATCGATGCCCAAATTGTCCCAAAAGTTCTGAAAGTTTGGAAACAAAGTTGTATGAATTAATTGGGGATTATGATGACGAAACAGAAATTGAATTTAACCAGTGGACCAACGTAGATAGAGCCAATCTAGTCACCTTTCGAGAAACGGTGCCTCAATATATTGCTTTAATTGTAGCAACAATTGTGACATGTTCCGCGAAAAGGGACCACTTGATGTAACGCCTAGTGTAACGGATTTGTAACGGATTTGTAACGCCAGCGTTACAAAATTTGTAACGGATTTGTAACGCCGGCGTTACAAAATTTGTAACGGATTTGTAACGCCGGCGTTACAAAATATTTGTAACGGATTTGTAACGCCAGCGTTACAAAATATTTGTAACGGATTTGTAACGCGTTACAAAATCGGATTTGTAATGGTGATGTATAGAATAAGTAGGAAAAGAAATTATTTATCTTTATTTATCTTATAGGTTCGTTTTTTGACGTTGATGAAAGATATTCGATGAAAAATAGCAAGACAAAACACAAAAGAACCTCATGTATTTTTTTGATTAATAAACTTAAAAAGTTCCGAAATTATTACAGTTTTATTATTATTATTATTTGTAACGCCTAAGCGTTACAAATAACGGATTACCCCTGAATAAATTCCAATTGTTCTGATGTTCTCAGCAGCAAGCATGGACTCCTTTGAAATCTCTGGACGTGACTTTTGCCAAAGAGATTCTTATGAATCTTGCGAACAAAACTGTGTCAAACCAGAATTTGAAGATTCGTAAGTATTAGTTTGTTGCTAGAACATTCCTAACTCCTATTAGCCAAATTCGTGACAATCCTGTTTTGCTTACATGAAACAAATCGCTCAACTGTATTACACGTTTTTGTTATATATATATATATAAGAATGAAAAAATTCTGAGCAGGCTCAATTATTCTTAGAGGTTTCAAGTTTTTCAGCCTGATATTCTTATAAAGGATATTCTTATTAAAAAAAGCGTGTTGTTTACATTGGCTTCATTTAATTCGAATCCCAGTGAAGACATTGCAGTGGCTAGTTTTATTCTATAATTTCAACAGTTGATGGAGTGTAACTATTTTAATTCCTTCCTCTCAAAATACTTCTTATATGCTGTGAAAATCCTGATTCTCTCTAATTGAGATTAGACGACCCGTATTCTCAGCAAATGACCTGCTTGCCTAAATAATCTGCCATTCATTTGGTGTCAGTAAGATTTATAGGTTCGACATAAATCATATTTAGGGATGAATGTGATGATGTTGATGATTGTGGCTGCTCGCTAGAAAAAACTGGGAAATCTTGTATCCGGCAATTCGATAAAGATACAGTGACAAATCATATCTATAATTGCCGCGAGCTTTCAAAAACGGAGATGGATGCTATGATTTTAAGTCAGATCTCGGCTTTTACGCCCATTGTTTTGCCAGGGGATAAACGGAAACAAGCAAGAACTACATATTTCTTTCGCGGAATAGCAATTTGTAGAAAGGCATTTTGCATCATAAATGCCATTTCTGAAAAGAGACTAAAAAGTCTGAAGGAACACTTTAACGCCCATGGTGTAGTTCCAAGAGTACATGGCAACACAAAGCGTCTCCCACATAATGTTACATCACAGGATGTGGTACAACACGTGTTGGCCTTTTTGGATAATCATGCGTTAGTACACGGTATTTCTTTGCCCGGTAGGATACCAGGTCAGCGTGACAACCGTGTGACTGTTCTGCCAAGTAATCATGTTATGACATATGTACATAAGCAGTACATGTTGGCAAATAATGGGAAGAAATCAGTTTCCTATTCGACCCGAAGTAATTACTAGTAAGCCAAAATCTGATTTATGCTTCACATGTCAACAGAACATGAACTTAGTAATTAAGTCAGCCAACGCAGAACTTGCATTGTTGCAGCAAGAGGAACACCTTGCGTTAGCACAAAAGCAGAGACAGCACTATAAGAGTGGAATTGAAAAGGCCAGGGAGGCGCTTAGATGTGTTAAGCCGGACATTAATTTATCCCCTAAAATCCCAAATTCAAATGACATGTACGGGATGTATTCAATTGATTTTGCACAAATGGTGCAATATCCACATAACCCTGATCAACCTGGTTCCATTTACTTCAAAGTACCCAGGAAGTGTCATTTGTTTGGGGTTTGCGATGAATCGTTGAACCGCCAAATAACGTATGTGATAGACGAAAGCGCAGATTGTGGAAAGGGTGCAAATGCTGTTATTAGCTATCTGCATCACTTTCTGGAGAATTTTGGACTTGGGGAGAAAAATTTCAGGGAAACAAAAACCGCACAGTACTAGCAGAACGGTGGAGATGGTGAATCAATTTATATCAATAAAACAAACAGACTGGGAAACTCAGCCAAAGAGAACGGGAAACAAAGGAATGGTATGCACAGGGTGTGGAAAATAAGCTACAGGTTATATTATTACAAAAATATACCTCCCGCACGTCCTGCCTCCTTGAATTCAATCTTCAACTGCAATTCTTGCCCCATGTGACACAAAAAGTGTTCGAAAAGAAAAAATTCTCCTCCGTTGATCTGCGTATTGGAATGACATGGAAGTTAATCTTCGTCCCATGTGACACGTTGTGTTCGAAAAGAAAAAATTCTCCTCCGTTGATCTGCGTATTTGAATGACATGAAAAGTTAATCTTCGCCCCTTATATTTTCGAAATTCTAAAACTTTTAGAAAATCACATTTTCTTAATCAAAAAGTTATAATAATTTTTCACCAGGATTACTTTTGATTCACAGGAAAAATCCCGTAAAGATAAGGCTTTGGATAAAATGCAAAAATTTCTTCCTCCATAGTTGTTGGAAATACTAAATAATGCTTTGTAGCACTTAGGGGCATTTTGGGGTGCCAAATCCAATGGCTTACCTTCACGTGGTGCACCCTGTTAAGTGAAATCGAACAGATTTCATGAACTAAAAGTCATGGTTGCCTTAAAGGAAGAAATTTGTAATATTTCCACGTCTCTAAGCTTGCCCAGTAAAAATTTCTTTCTTTAAGGTATGTTTACAAAAAAATACTTCACTGAAAAGGGCGGTTCGAGGGTGGCTTCTATTTACCGCAATTTTCTGTGATAATGGGTTAGTGTCGATAATTCTGAGAGATAATAGGATCATGTGAATTCAATAGCAATTACATTTGAGGGTAGTGGAAGCCTTTTTTCTAAATAAATTAATGATTAAATGTTTACACGTAGAATTTATAATTAAAAAATATAACTTTCCATTGTAGGAAATATAATAATAAAATGGCCAGCTGCGCTCCAGCTCCTGCTCCTGCTGCTCCTGATGGTGAGAACCAAGTTCTACTGATATAAATGTTTTGAATATCTAGTTTCCAGTCTCTTCACTAAACCATTTTTCCATTTTAGCAGTTCCTGATAATTCAAACGGAAAGAGTGAGTATAAACTATTCCCTTTTGCCTCGATGGTTTTTGGATGCACAGTATCACAGTACTATAAGCAAGTAATAGCTTTGAAAATCTAGTTTCCAGTCTCTTCACTAAACCATCTTTCCATTTTAGCAGTCCCTAAAAAATCATCCACGACACGACGGGGACCGGTTGATAAAAGTAGTAAGTGTAAACTACTACCATTTGCCTCGATTTCTTGAAATTCCTTCCTTAAACTGGATTCCTTGTTTTTTTAGGTGACGAATTCAAGCAGTTCCTCACCTATCGTGAGGAACACCCTGGCCCGACATCAAGTCGGGCCTACCGAAAATGGATTTCGTTGGGGGGGGCGGGATATGGACAACTTTAGGTGGGGGGGGGGTAGGGGTAGGGGTAGGGGTAGGGGTAGGGGTAGGGGCAAGGGCAGGGGAAGGGGGGGAAGGGGAGAAAGTGTGGTGAGGGATCATGGGTGGGACAGGGGAAGGGCAATAATCTTCAATATACAAAACCTGTATTACAACCAGTAGCACCTACAAACCATGTTATCATGAAATAATGAAATAAGATTAATACATGAAATAAAAACTGGTTGAATACAGGTTTTGTATAGTATATATAATATATTTGTATATATTATTTAATTTTCAATATGTAATACTATGACAACCGAATCTCCTGTGTTTACTCATTAACACTATCCCATTTATTACACTTATTGCACATTACTGAAACGAGTCCCGTGACATTCTGTTATTACATCAACTATTGCGAAAACGAGGCGGAGTTGGATAGAAAATAAATTCGGGAAAGGTCTATTGCTTTTGCAGCTGTTTTTTCAAAGAAAATTATTTTTGAGAAACGAGAGACTAGATTTATAAGATATTTCAAAACTGGGAGAAACTGTAATCGAAATTGTTGTTTCTTTAACATATTCCTCCTCAACATCAACGATCACTTGTTCGACGGTATTTTCTGATGTTTCTTATGCAGCATTTCACGCGGATTAATATTCAGATAAGAGCTTTGGTATGAAAATCAACAGAAAGGAACTTATTCGCCTTTAAAACATTGGGAAATGTGTGCATACAACGTAAAAACTCGTTTGTTCATAGACAATTTACCAATTTAAAATTTGTGTTTTAGTACTAAACAAGTTAAGAATTAAAACCGCTTTTGTTGATTGGAAAACTGAGTATTTTGATCTTCTCGTGTGCATTGCCAAAGTGAACGCACGGAAAGAAAATGACATGGCTACCTGGTTCATACTCCCCTTAAGAAACTGGAGAGGCCTTTAGTTGAAAAAACCTAAAATTGTTAATGCAAATAGAAACCATGGTGATAGTATTTTTGTAACTCACTTGAGACTTAAGTGTTCGATTAAAGTTTACAGTACACGGACATGTGTCTTTCTTTCAATAGACGAACACGATGAATAATTCACTTTTCCTGAATTTCTTTTTAATCATCGTGTTTTAACTTCTTCAGACTAAAGTTCTCGTTGAAAAACTCAATACAATATTTCAATAATGTAAAGTATCTGATAACTGCTCTAAAGCATGAAAAACTGAAATGTTGAAAGAAATGTTTTGGTGTTTTGATCTTGATCCCCTAAACATCTTATTGAATGTGAAAATATCTTCCCAGTGCTGATGATGCGGTATCAATGTCAGGTTCTATGACATTTTGATTTGCTTTTTTACGTAGAAAACTGATTTATCAAATATTTCATATTGAAGCGTCTAACTATTGTAGATGACCAATGAACAGGTCTGTTGATTTAAATTAAACAAAGAAAACGTTTGACTGTAAAACTAGTTCTAAAATGAACTTTATTAGGTAAGGAAAAGTTTTACAATAAAGAGTCTTCTCAGTTTTTCAAGGAAATGTTAACCAGAAACTCCCTAAAAACATATCTTGGCCAGGCAGTTAATTTTCACTCCTGATAGATCTTACAATTATTTTTGTAAACTGTCAGTCCAATATCGAAGAAAAGAATTGTTTTCAAATCTTACTCTTATACGTGTAACGCTTCCGTTACAAATCCGTTACAAAATTTGTAATGGATTTGTAACGGATTTGTAACGCTAGCGTTACAAATGGATTTGTAACGGATTTGTAACGCCAGCGTTACAAAATATTTGTAACGGATTTGTAACGCTAGCGTTACAAAATTTGTAACGGATTTGTAACGCCAGCGTTACAAAATTTGTAACGGATTTGTAACGCCGGCGTTACAAAATTTGTAACGGATTTGTAACGCTGGCGTTACAAAATTTGTAACGGATTTGTAACGCCAAATAAAATCAAGTGGTCCCTTTTCGCGGAACATGTCACAATTATAACATAGATAACATAAATAACATAGACAGTTCAAGTGAGAGCGATGACAATGAGATAGATTGTATTGCTAAGCCCTTACGTAAAGGCAGAAACTTGTTAAAAAGTAATTTTGTTGAGGACCTCCAAGATAACCTAAATGAGAACTCTACGGAATACTTTGTACGTGCACATGTACATCATTCAATGAAGAATTTGCTACCATTAAATGTTATAATAACTATAAGTAATATTAGTGGTTACATTAAGAGTGGAATTTGTGATTGTAAAGCTGGTGCTAGTGGTAGATGTGCTTACATTGGTGCAGTTCTCCTGCATTTGAGTGATATGTCTAATAAAGACAACATTGTACTGCCATCAACAAGTCAGCCTTGTACATGGAACAAAGGCAAAAAACGTAATAAAGCACCAAAAGCCCTACATCTTGCTGAGTATTCATCAAGTAAACGTAAGCCACCATCCCAGTTATACGAGTGGGATCCAAGACCAGAGGATTTAAGAGGTGAAATTGGCCAAGTTTCAATTAACAATTTCATATCAAATATTTCAGGAGAATAAATGACAATGTGGGAGACACTCCTTAAAATCGAATTATAATGATTTCGAACCGGATCCTTCAGATATTGTTGTATAAGCAAATGTGCAGTAAATTTAAAACGGACCTTATAGAGTACAACCACAAAATGTTAAACACAAAGGAATGTTGTGAGATACCCGACACGAAAGAACAAAGTAACTCCGAAGCCTGGCGTAAGGAAAGAATGTTAAGAATCACTGCTTCAAGATGTAAGGCTATTGTAAACTTAGGCGAACATTTATCAGAAAATGACTCTTTAAGACCGCATTTTAATTGGTTGGAGAAAAATTTCTGGTTCCCTACATTTTTTCAAACTGCTTGTATGAAATATGGCATAGAGAATGAAGAAGTCGCTTTGAAGGAATATGCTGAAATTAAACAAGTGTTGGTTGCCAAAAGTGGATTGTGGATAAACAAAAACTATCCCCATTTAGCAGCAAGTCCAGATGGACTTGTTTTTGATGAAACTGCGAATGTAGCCTCAATTGTTGAAATCAAATGTTTAAAGATACTGCAACTTCACAGTGTTGATAATGTTTTAAGTAAAATCTGTACTATTGATCAACTGAGAAGACAATGTTTTGATGTAAAAGATGGCAAACTAATTTTAAAGTGCTCACATTCTTATTATTATCAGATACAACTGCAGTTGTTGATAACAAAAGCAAAATATTGTGACTTTGTTTTGTATTCACCAAAAGGATGTCCACATATTGAACGTATAGATGCTGATTTTAAAGTGCAAAAGTGTATTGTTAGTAGCACCCAACTTTTTTGGGAGAAAGTATTTATTCCAGAATATTTTTTGATGCGAGTACCTAGAGAATTGTTACCAATAGTATTGTAATGATTATTGTTGTATGTATACATGATAGATTGAGTGAAAATAATGATTAACATAATAGTTTGTTTGTTTGTTTTTTTGTCATAAAATACTTACAAAGCAGCTCTTGAAAATTTACTAAACAACTCCCTACATACACCAATTGCGAGGCAATTGGTACAAGTGATAAAGGTATGATTCTATCTAATAGTCTAAACCTTTTGAGTCTTTCATTAAATCGTTCTACATGCATACGCGCTTTTGCAATTTGTTTGGTAAGCAATACTTCTTCCTTGGTAAATGGTAATTTTTCTCGGTTTCCTAGAAATGGTGGTATAAATATGGTTGCCTGTTTTGAAAGCAGTAAGTCTTGCACTGTGAATCCTTTATCAACCAGGAATGAATCATTTATATTGATGTGCTCCATTATTCCGCTTTGTTGAAAAATTTCTACATCTGAAATACTTCCTTCAAATAAATCGGAAATAAAACATGCAGCACCATTTGGATTAACTGCTATGAGACATTTCATAGTGCAATGACTCTTGTATGATGAATATAAATTTCGTGGCATCTGACACTTAAATCTGACACTTAAATTCAGTACAGTCAATGCTTTCTCTAACGTTTTTAAATGGCTTGAACACTTTTGGTAGTGTTTTTCGATAAGCCTGTCTTTCAGGAAACATTTTGTATTTAAGGTCTTTGAAGTGGTGAAACAAAAACATAATCCAAGTGTAAAATATAACTCTGAACAGATACTCGCTAATGTCATAAAAGTGGGCCATGGTGTAGATGTTGAAGCCACAACGCAATCTCATTAATGTTATAAATAACTGTTCAGCAACAGACAGTTTGCAGGATTTTCAAGCAGATTTTTGTTTTGGACTAAACCAATACTTCAAATTAAATTTTGCAGGTCCAAGAAAATCATACAAGCTCCAAAATTGATTAGGGGTTAATCCAATGAAATATACTGACTTTTCTTTGGATGAAAGGATAAAGTCCATGTCCATACATCTTACACTTTTATTTTTCTGGGAAACATTATTAGCATCAATCAAGTTCAGTTCATTTCTAAGCACTAAATTTTCAACTTTGTATGAAAGGATATGTTTATTGTAATCTACAGTTTGTGTACTTTTTTCCATTTTTGGATTTGGTTCAAGTTGTAAGCACTCATTAGGATTATTGTCAATAATTTCATTGCAGGGTAGTAGTGACTTTTCATTCTCAACACTAGTTTTGTCATAAATAGATTTTTCATCTGTAGAAGTGAATTCTGAGCTTGACAACAACTCCTCTTTTTGTACTGACTTTCTTCTTTTAGGAATGAATTCACGTTGTGTTGGTAGTTTTCTTTTCAATGTCTTGCGATCTAATTCCTTGCCATTTAATGTCGCTAATATAGGATCTGGGTTTTCTGCTGTGGGACCATTTTCACCAATAAAATGAAGTGAACATATCTAAGTGTCCTTTTTAACACTACTCACTGAAAAATCTCGACGACCACAAGCATGAACCCATCTTTTACACTTTTCAGTTTTATCTTTTTGCTGGATTTTCTCAAACTCTGTCATAGTGTCTTTTATTTTTCCTGGCTTGGGAAATCGAAGAAAGAATATTTTTTGTGAAAAATTACGCATGAATCTTGAATCATTTTTACATAGTCCCCAACAGCAATGTTTTGTAGCTCCTTTCTTCTTTTTCAAGTTGGTTTCAGCTTCTTTGTTTAAATTGACATTAACAGTACTTGTACAAATACTGCTGTTGTCCGCCAATTTCTTTATTTTGATGTCTGCATATCGATCCCAAGATCCTTTCCGAAAATTACATAATATCTATTTTTAGAACGGCAACTGTACGCTATTGTATTGAACAAGTTGCTCTTTGCAAATAATTTTTATTCACATGCTTCCATTGCTCTGATGTAAATTTCTGAGGAATTAGTTAATCCTCTTATGGAAAAGTAAATAAACAAGAGAGACAGGCAAGCTTGTTTGGTTTCTTATTACTTTTTGCAGTTATTTTTAACATTTAACAATTAAGGTCTTACCATTTAACCGTTTCTTGTTCATACTCTTTTATACAAATGAAAGCTTCTCATATACTATACAGGCTTTTTGATCTGTTTTTGAATAAAAAACGTGCTATTTTAGAATTGTTTTGTAATCGTGTTGTTTTATTATTCCTTTGGGATGTGACACATGCAGCATTTCGAAATAAGTTTCTATTCATAATATCATGCAAAATTTTAGCGATAGTTGGATAAATGTTCTTAAAAAGAAACTTGGACCCAAAAGATACATTGATAATGTACGCCGAAATACACCCATCAGAAAATCGATTACAACAATGAATCAAAAAGCAAGAAAGGTCTTGAAAAACAAATTTGCAACAGCATACTATTTAGCAAAAAACGAGAAACCATTTGCAGACTATCCAGAGTTGTTAGACCTACAAGAACTGAGTAGTATAGAAGTTCAGAAAGGGTACCCAACTGATAGAGCTGCTGCCACTTTCACTGACTATATTGCTGAACAAATGAAAGTTCCTCTGAAAGAGTGTTTGATAAAAGCCAAATATTATTCTATATTGCAAGATGGTAGTACGGACACGAGCGTAAGTGAACAAGAACTTGTTTACGTCTTATTTCTCAATGTGTGAAGGACGCCTTTAATCATTTCCGTATTGTTGATTTTTCTTCTCACCTTCATGGTTTAAACGTAGATGGAGCGTCAGTGAATCTTGGTATACATAAATATTGTTAAAGGATGAATCACCCTGGCTAACTGCCGTCCATTGTTTCAACCATTATTTGACGAAATTGATAAAATGTTAAGTTTTTTTTATGACCTATATCAGAAAACTTCGAAGAGGCTTCATGCTTTACAGGAGTTGGGGAAAGCACTGGGAGAGAAAACACCAAAACGCAATGAAAATCATCCTGAAGCACTATGGGAGGTATATGACTCACCTGGAAGAACTAGTAAATAATGACAGTTCACAAGAAAAACGTGCACAGATTAAAGGGTTTCTCAATAAATGGGAGTATGCCAAGTACCCCATGCAGCTTTCCATTTACTTAGATGTTTTAGCTATACTTGTTCGAATGTCGCTTAGTGAACAAACGGAGAAGCACGACCCTGTTAAAGCTGTTCGAAGAATACAAGATTTTAACTGGACGATGGCCAAGCTTAAGATTTACATTGAAGGTAAAGCTATTTGACTTCAGAATTTTCAATTTTCAACCTTGAGTTCTTATTGTCACAACCCAGGCCTTAGCCGGTCAGCCTTGTGTGTTTAGTGTTTTTTTTGTGCGTCTATTTCAATTTCGTTTTAATTAGATTATTTTAGACTAAAAAAGCACTTGTTATAATTTGTGGACACCAAATAAATGTTTATTATTATTATTATTATTATTAAAGGTCACTTGATGCAGGTTTAGATGCAAAAAACGAAAAAAGCAAGTTTAACACATACTAACAAATTTCGAAGCAAGGTTGTTTACAATAACGAAGATGATACATACATTTATCAGAATAGATCGCTGAAAGCGTTTGAAGCCAGTGAGGGCACTGTACTAAATGAATATCGAAAAGCAATTGTTGCATTATCGGATGCTATTAGTGACAGTTTTGAAAATTGTTCGAGCAGTAGTGTTCTAGCAGTAGTGTTCTAGCAGTAGTGGCTTAGTGGTTAAAGCATTGAGCTTAGGAACCCAATATTGAGAGTTCAAACCCCGCTGAGGTCGGGTGTTGAAAAAGTCACGACTCCTGGAGGTACTGCAACTAGCTTGATTCCCTGATGTATTTCGGGGAAAATGAAGGCTAGTCAGGGAGATTAACGCTATGATGAACACCTGCAATATGTAGCCCCACTCCTTGTAGTGGCTTCGGCCTTGAGTGGGGCGAGTGATTTAAAAAAAAAAAAAAGTTGCAAGTTTTCATCAATGAAGAGATTAGAGCTGAATGCTCTAATGTTTTGCATATAAACGAGCTTTTATTGATAACTCTCTACTCCAACGCTAAGCTAGAGAGAATGTTTAGTGCAATGGGCTGTGTGAAAACTGATTGGAGAAATAGAATGGGAAGGGACAGACTAGAAGCAATTAGCCAAGAAGGTGTACCTGTGGCTAAATACATACTCGATTCGGGGATAGATTTATGGTTTGCAGGCCTGGTCGTAAGAAAATTAGCAGACATGTGGTCATTGCACGCCTTAATTGACGATATCAGTTATGGCGTGCGCTCGTATAAATTTTTGACAGACATGCGATCAATTTTTTCCAGTTAAGATCAACGGTCTTCATTACTCTGTATGATAATCAAGTCAAATTTGAAATGTGTCTATATGTAAAAAATAATGAGATTTTCACGAAGAATGAATTAATAAAACAAAACAATGTTTTCGGAGATTCGGAACGTAAAATGTTAGCTATATATAAAGATTACTTTGACGGTAAATAAAATTTATTCAAAAATTAATAAAGAGGAAAAATAAAACCTGAAAATAAAAATATTTGTATTACTCTCCATCGTTTTGGTTTGAAGTTCAAATGGTGCTTGAATTAAATTAAAGACGTTTCCGTTCCATTAACTTGTCACCACCTGGCTGCCTATTTTTTTAAATAAAAGATTATTTTTTCGAAACTGCAACCTTGCGCATACTTTTGTAACTTAAAAGAACGTTAAAAAGAAAGAGAAAACTACATAATACATAATAAAATCGCGTGCATGAAGCTCCTTCTTCATTCCTCAGCGGATTTCGCTGAGTAGACTTGTTTTCTACTACCAAACAAAGAAAATTTTTGAGCACTGACTTTTAATTCAAAACCACTACCGTATTCCAAAGCGATCGGACACCTCACTACTGAAATGGCAGCAAAGTTTCGTTCCATTATTGTAAAATTTAATCGTAGCACATGAACAATTTCTGAAGCAAAACTTTCAACATTTTGGGACAGATTTTTGTTGACTTTTAAATAAACATTTGTTATTACACTTGTCATTACAAGCCAATTAATCTTGGCGTGTGTGGAGGAGTGCGCGTGCGATCGCACGCCTCTTACGACCAGGCCTGGTTTGATGCAAAAGTTTGACGACTAAATTGCTCAAGTCATTTGTATCCTAAGCAGCGAAAAGCAATTGCATCATTGTCAAAAGAAGTTATTGACATAAAAAAAGTAATTATGTTGGATCTTGAAAATGACGAAGAAGAATCAAACCATGACTTTTTCTTGGAAACATGTTAAAAACATGTAAATTGAGACTTGAAACACTGTTAGTTTCAAAACAATGTTTTTGTCACGATACTGAAAATTTTAACGGAACTAATTCTAAGTCTGAAATATAATTTGGTTAGCTATTTATACTAATGCTCAAGATGATGCATGCACACACACCACTGAAGTGTCTAAATAAATTTCCGTTAAAATTTCAGGTATTAATTAAGTTGCGTTTTAAATGCTAGATAATTTGACTCTTTTATGGTCTGTGTTTCCCCATCCATATTAATAAGAACAATATTGCCTTAAGAGTTTTGTACAAGACAGAGAAGCATTAATCAAGTATTTATCAATGCCTAATTTCGCACCTATGTCAGGAAACGGTTCCCACTTCACGCTCGCAAAGTGCAATACACTTTTTTTCTGTTCATTCAGTTAATTATAAGTAAAGATTATTATTAACAATTAAGAAAATTAATCCTGCCCACATTAAAATTGAAGAGTGGTGATTGACCAGCAGGCAGTGGTTGGTAAATTGCTAAACAAATCTGTTCACTCATATTTGTATGAAGTAAAGATCAGAAAAGATCAGAAAAGATCGGAGTCGTTGTGGACAATTTAAAACTAGAAATTGGTTGTTTCATGTTACCAAAATCAGGAAAGATATATTCTTGTTAATGAAACCTACCTTTTCAATATTAATGCACTTTATTTTCATCCGTCTGATAACGGTAACTTGGGTTGTGATATCACCTAACCTTTCAACATTTCAGCTGTACCTGTTTTACGATTTTACAAGCAAATTAGTGCAAATTCATAGTAGTTCTTCATCAACAGAGCCATTATCATATGGGTAGTCTGCAAATGGCATTTATTTGGCAAGTAATTCTGACAGCACTAAAAATGTTGATCACCTGAATACCTTTGAAGATCATGATGAAGACAATTAGATACGTGAAAACTTTTCATTATTAATATTTGATGAAATTTAGTGGAAATTAATGTTAAAACTACTTAAGTAGAAAAGAAAAATAAGAAAAGAAATACTTTATACTAATTTTGTTCCAAATTAATGAAATAAGGAACCATATCAAACATAAACAAATGTCACGAAAATGCAGTGAAATAATACAGATATATCCAAACAATTCACATTATTCTTAACTGTTATGTCAACAGATACTGGCTTAAAGCAAAAGTTGACACCATGTGCAGAATGGATTGTTCCATTAATATACATGGCATCTTACGGTAATAAATCAACATTTTAGCTGTCAAACAATTGGAGGCGATAGAACCTCATAAAGTCATCATGGGAATTTTTAATTGGGGAGCAACAATTTACGACAACATGCTGGTTGATTTGATATCAGAAAGCGTAACAGACGAAGTTGTTTACAGCTGTTTAAAAATATTACTGTCAGAGAATAAAAAGGTAGATCAAATGAAATACTTTTCAGATACAAGATATTTAGTTTTCCTATACTAAAGTTTCTGTGATTCATTTCTAGATGAAGATTGCTGCGACAGCCTTTTGTGGGATGATAACGGAATTATATTTCCCTGAAGATAATAGCTTCATCAAGATTCGATCATTGGTAATTACCATACAAATAAGTTTCAGCTATCACGGAATGTACAACATTTATCAACTATTAAACTTTAACTTTAGAGTGCACTGACGTATCCAGTGGGATTTTGATACCGCGAGTGCGATATCGGCGCCCAAACTCTGACTTTTCAAAAAAAAAAAAACAACAACTTTTTTTTTTTTTTAAAAAAACTGCTTTAAAAACTGCACTCACAAAGATTCCTTCTAACATTAAACAAACTAATAAAACTTTATTAGGTTATTTACAACCTATTTTGTGCACTCTGTGACAATTAATTTTTCATTCGTCTATGTTGCTTATTAAACGATGGCGTCACAACGAATGTTTTTATCGAAAAAGAAAAGAAAACATTGCATTGCTTTTTGTTGCGCGTGATATATTTATTGAAAGAAACAAAACTAACATTGTGTATTTCTTTTCGTTGCACATGTTTTTCAAATCAATGCTTCTTTATACACAACTCATCTTTCGTGCACGCGATTAATGCAAATCGTTTTAGTTGGCCCTGAAAAATTGACTGATGAGGATCACGAGTCATTGATCGATGCGTATAGTGCGAGTACCAATACGCGCATTGAACTCTGATCTTTTATCACTGCAAGTTGTCTTTATTTTCGGAGTTTTTTGTTACCCACGAACCTGTGTAATTAAGCTTTTCGGGAAAAGCTGATACATCAACACCATTTCGTATTCGAAAAAATAATACACAATTTTACATAATTGAAACCACAAGTAGAACGAATTAGATTTTATACAGGTCATTCGAAATTCATTTGTGAAATTATGAAGTATAAAGAGAAAGGCACTCAGTCTCCTGTGTTTGGGGTTCACAGGTTAAATCGTCCCCCTTACTTCACTTTCCTTCAATACCTTTGAGAGTATACATAAGCATGTACATTCACATTACGATTGATTATTCCATGTCTTGCATGCCATGTACGGGCCAATTGAGCACGTTTACCTACTGTCTTCTGTAATAATTATGATACTGAATGGAAGTGCATTTTCCAGCAATGTAAATCACATAAAAATAAAAAATTTTCCGCCCCTCAGGCCTCACCATGGGGCCTTCGGGTGACGATGAAACAAGCAAATTTTGAAATGAGCAAAGCGGTGTCCCCAAATAATCTCTGAATACGACACTGGAGTGAATTGTCGTCAATAGACTTACTTGTCAGTTGTACCGTTTTTAAAAACCACTGGACATTGACGGTATGAATTGATATTGTCTTGTTTCTTATACTTTTACAATAAATATAAGGTTTGACGGGAACTGGAATTTCTTAAAATTTCTTAGTATTTTCAGAATTCAAATTTCTTCTTTTCAAAAAATATAAAACGAGCATCTGAAATTGTTAAATTGGCATTTTAATATGGTAAAATCAAGAATAGCTTCATCAAAATCAGTAAAAACAAAAACAAAAAGCCAAATGGAAGTATATATCTATCAACAATATACAATATCAAGGAACCATGGGATATGCAATCTCAGGGTTCCCACTCTTTTTTGATCTCAAAATTGAGGAGATTTGAGGAGATTTGAGGTGAATTTTTTCGTTTTTGAGGAGATTTCCCAATTTGATTTCTTTAAATTCATGGTACGCGATGCTTTCATTGTGACAGTTTACTCGCAAATGACGAGCAGAAGGCCAACCGTCAAATGTGAACAATTATTCTCATTCAGTCTAATTAACTTAATTAAGACAGGAGACACCTGATCATCCTTAAACAAACAATATGAAGATCAGTCTAAATTGGCATGTTCGAAATATTAATGCAAATAAAAATGAAACGTGAAACACCATACTTTCTTCATAAGAAAAACTTTTACATAACAAATGAAGGTGAGAATACATTTGACTCTCTCTAATTCGAACCTCCATAAAATTCAAAGTCACCGTCAAATTTCCTTAAGAAACTCTCATAAATGCAGTCTTCTCCGTTTGGCGAGCGCAAAAACGCTCCCGCACGCAGGCACGCTCCCAAATGGCAAACTTTTGTGCTTGCGAGCGCAAAGCGCTCGCGCACGCAATTAAATTTAGCGAGCGTATTCGTAAAATATTATCTTTAAACGTCTGAGAAATTATCGCACATATGTAATCAATACGAAATAAGAAAGTCGTACATGCAACATATTTATGTTCTTTCGTGATAAAAACTGAATACAAGATCAACATTTTTTTTCTTCCATCTATTGTTTATACAAATATATTATAATGAATTAGATAGGCAACGAGGCAAGATCTGCCGTGACATAATTTCCGAAAAGGTCTATTAATTACCTGTAGATCAAAAAACAGGTGTATTAGTATAGCAACTTTTTCTTGTTGTTTATAAAAAGAAGTTCATTCATTAAAAAAACTTTTCACTTAACATTTCAAACATTTTATTCGTTTCTCCGTATTTCGAAAAAGAAAACATTGCATTGCTCTTCTCAGAGACTTTTTTTCAAGAATATTCTGTGTAATATGGCGTCACAGAAAAAGCTAAAAAAAAAGTTACACGTGTTTATGAAATGGGAATTTCACAGTAATTTTGGCTTTAAAGTTGTTAAGGAAGGGGAAACTGATTTTATTGAGTCTGTTTGGTGTTTGGTATGTGCAAAACATTCCGACAAGAACCTTAAACCAACAGAAGTGAAAGGAGTAACGCAAGCATGTTCTGAAAATTTCATCAACGGAACAACCTTTGTTACAAAACACACGGTAAGTCAATTTTTTTCTCCACTATTCTCATAACTAACATTAAGGATTATCATCATTTTATTACTTACATTTTTAGAATTTACTTCTTATTTTTGCAACTTCATAGTCAATGATAAATATTGTATATAAATTATTTTCGTAAAGTAATCTTAGAAATAACGAATATTGCGTAATAGGGACTTGGGGTCACTTTGGAATTTCGACATGACTGACATGAACATCAATATTTGATTTTTCATTCTTTTTAGCTTGAAAGGCATCTGAAATCAGGAACACACAAAAATGCACTTGCTTCTGATGCACAGTGTCCTCAAGAAGATCGAGTCGTTAATACACGGCAGACAGGCCCTACTCAAGGAAATGTGGAGACTATGTTTTTAAGTTCTTCTTTTGATGCATATCATAGGCTTGTAACCACAGCTTATGAAATGGCTTTGCATCCAACGTTGAGTCTACGTCATTTTGAAACATTCATTACCGTCATGCGTAAAAATGGCCTTCGATTTATTTCTGGTAAGTTAAGAACATCCACTTGGCTAAAACAAATTACCTTGTAAAATGTAAAACTATTGTTTACTGCCATGAGTACCTCTCGCAACAATATCATAAAGAAAGTGATGGTAATTTTTTATTGTTACGTCATTGTGCCATTCTTACATTATATTGACATTTGTTTATTGTTTATATTTTTCAGAGAGGTTTTATTATATAGCTGCGTTCAATCAAGGACTTTGATTTCATCTCTCCGTTCATTATTTGTCGTTATTGTTATTATTATTTTTCAATACAGGCAAACACGACGGAAGATCTGCCAAAAAAATTTCTCTTTTCTATCAGTGCAGTTGTCTCAGAAAGAGTAGAGAAGTTGATTAATGGAAGCAACTTTTTTGGAATTTTGACGGATGGAAGTCAAGCCAGGAAAACAGGGGACGATAAGGAGTTGGTTCTTGCAAAGATCGCGCGAAATGGGTATGCACGTTTAAAATCCCAGAAAACAAATGGCCATATTTCTGTCTTTTTCCCGTTTTGTGTCATGCAACTTTCAATAACTTGTAACAGTTCGTCTGTAATTTTCATAATTTTCGTAATTTTCATTACGATAGCCACCTTTTTCTTGAGAGACCTGTATGGTGAAATTGACTGACAAAATAATCATGGAAAATATATTTCAAATTTTCGACATTTACGAGGCATTTCCTACTATTATTCACATATAGGTTGCCAACCTGTGTATTTGCCAATCTGCTGGAAATGTCTGAATTTGGAGGAACTGATGCTTCATCCCTTAAAAAAGGAATTGACAGCATTTTCACTGAAGGTGGTAATTTGTCTTGTCCGATGTACAAGGACAAACTGGTTTCCTGCACATCTGATGGTGCTAGCGTTAATACAGGCGCAAAAAATGGCTTGATGGTCAAAATGTCTGTTGAAAGTGACCGTGAGTGGCTACTAGCAATTCACTGTGTAAACCATAGGGTAGAGCTTGCTTGCAAAGATGCTATTGCAGAGTCAAAATTCAAGGACATTCAGCAGCTTTATCAAAATATCTTTTACCTGTGTCGAAATTCAGGGGCTATCAAAAGCGACATTAAGGTTGCAGCCAAGGCCTTGAATATATCTTTCTACACACTACCAAAATTAACTGGTACAAGGTTCGTTTCACACCACAGAAAAGCAATTGGGCGTCTGATTGATATGTGGCCTGCTATCATATCTGCACTTGATAATACATTAGTTATTCGTAACCACAAGTCAGAAACAAAAGGAAAAATCCAAGGCATCCTCAAGCAACTAAGGTCGTACAAATTTTTGTGTCTGGCATGTAGTTATGCTGATGTCTTAGACAACATCTCTCCAGTTTCGAAAGTATTCGAGAACAACGAGCTTTTGCCTTTTGATGTGCAACAAAGTGTCAACATGACTCGCCTTCAATTAGAAGATCTCATTGAAGGTTCCGATACGTGTAGTGATTGGGACAGTCATTTAAATAGATTTTCTTTGAAGACTGAAGAGCAACAGATCTTGTCGTCGTATGTGCAACATGGAGACATGCTGAAAAAGCCTGCAAATCGGAAATATACAAAGATTGTATTGGAAGATTTTTCCGAATTAAGCCAAGATTCTGAAGCACGTGCAAGAAAAGAAAAGTCGGATGTGGCTAAAAAGCTGCTGGAAACGTTTAGTGCTCACTTAGAAAGTTTCAACGATGAAATCTTTAATTCTATGAGTTGGATGGATCCAAAAAACTGGGAGGATGCAAAGGATTACGCCCACTCCATGTTTCAAAGCCTTTACAATCGTTTTAAAAAACCCCTGAACAGCGCTGGGTATGATCACAACAAAGTTTTCATGGAATGGAGAAACTTTAAAATCTTTTTTAAATCATCCTACTCCAACGAGGCCATTGTAACAGGGAAGATAACCCCTAAAAAGATCTGGGAGAAAGTCCTTCTGTACAAAAGGAAAAGTTTTCCAAATCTCGCGTTATTAGCGGAATTGATCTATAGCATTTCCGGATCAAATTCCACTGTCGAAAGAGCGTTTTCCTTGCTCACGTTACTTCTAACGGATCGGCGTATGAAGTTGAATCATCAAACAATGTTCTTATACATGAACATAAAATGCAATGATCATCTTTGGGATGAAGTAGAACGAAAGAAAATTTTGCGGGACGCAGTTCACTACCATCTACGCATCAAGAGGAAGTGAAAACTGGATCCCGCCAAAACAACCACAGACGAAAATTCTGATTCAGAAAGCGAGGACAGCAGTTCAGATGCTGAGGAATGGTCTAGCGATGAATTTGAGCAAGACGTGACATCAGCAGAGGAATGCTGATAATCTTACAATTCTTAAATTTGACTTTTATGTTTAGTTAGTACTTTTAACGAGTTATTTATTTTCGTTACATCTTAGATTTTCGTGTCGTTCGCGTTTTGGATTGACTTATTTGTTTTATTGAATTGAGGTTCAGATTTTTCAGATGTTTTTGCATGCAGGTGATATTATCGAAAAAGAAAAGAAAACATTGCATTGCTTTTTGTTGCGCGTGATACATTTATTGGAAGAAACAAAACTAACATTGTGTATTTCTTTTCGTTGCACATGTTTTTCAAATCAATGCTTCTTTATACACAACTCATCTTTCGTGCACGCGAAATTTTCAGAGATTTTTGTTACCCACGAACCTGTGTAATTAAGCTTTTCGGGAAAAGCTGATGCATCAACGCCATTTCGTATTCGAAAAAAATAATACACAATTTTTACATAATTGAAACCACAAGTAGAATGAATTAGATTTTATACAGGTCATTCGGAATTCATATGTCAAATTGTGAAGTATAAAGAGAAAGGCACTCAGTCTCCTGTGTTTGGGGTTCACAGGTTAAATCGTCCCCCTTACTTCACTTTCCTTCAATACCTTTGAGAGGATACATAAGCATGTACGTTCACATTACGATAGGCTTAACGAGATAAAATATCAGACATCAAAGGAAAATTAACGTTTTTTGCCGTTATCGAAAACGCGCTCGCAAAATTACATTTAGGATCGCTGCGAGCGCAATTATGAGCGCTCGCGGCAAAATCTGTATGGAGAAGACTGAAATGAACCTCCATAATTCGACACTTTCTAATTCGATCTAGATTTTAGATCTCTATGGAGAAATTCTCTCTCTAATTCGATTTCTTGAGTGTAAAAAAGCCCCTACTACAGTTTCGAACCATAATTCAAATTTCGAATTTTCATTCATTCGAATGTTTTGAAATTGAATTTTGAAAGCAAATTTTGTAAACACAAGACATTAGAACTCCAGAAAACAGTGGCTATACCAAAAAAACGAGTACACAAAGAAGTGAGTTTAGAGTTAAAATACAAAGCCTTGTTGGAACTTGACAAGGGAAAAACCATTTGATTTGAGGAGAAATCGACAAAAATAAGATTTTTTTGAGGAGATTTGAGGAGATTTGAGGAGATTTGAGGAGGAAAATCAAAAATGAGGAGTTTTGAGGATTTTTGAGGAGGCGTGGGAACCCTGAATCTGTTTCTCATGCGAAACAAAAAGATAGCATCTCTTGTGGCATATTGTGTTTAAAGGTGAGGCTCAACCTCATGCAATATTTGAATGATATCAAATATAGGCATTGCCTTATATTATAACTTGCTCCATTTCAGTTCGGTGAGTGTATTATATTAGAGGAAGAGGAAATTCCTCTGACAATGGAACCTAATGAGGTGAAGGGATACTGCAGGAAGATAACCAAGGAGCTTATCGCTTCAGGAGGTAAAAAACTGACTTTGGAATAAAATATTGAATAACTATGTTGATAGCATAACTGTTGTGTATCTGCAGGAGAAAGTAAGTGGTGCAACAGACTGTGCCGAATTTGTGGAAAATCTGAATGTTCTGCCTCAAAAGGGCAAAAGATAGAGCGATGGGTAAGATCAAAAGATATAGCAGGTGTCCCAAATAAAACTTTACATGACTTTGATGCTTCATCAAATAAAGCTCGATAACGTTATAGAAATAAAACTTTAAAGTTAAAGAATTCAATCTAATAGAAATGTGCTTGCAAAATTTCAGCATCAGATCTTTACTCAATTTCTTTGTGTCAGGATTCGTAATTCACAGGTCAAATATAAAACCCGCAAAAGTTGATGTCACAGAAAAATATTAAACAACAGTAGCAGAGCAGTAAAAGTTTGACTGTGTTTACATTTTTAAGTTTTGTTCATTAATTCCTATTTAGGAAGAAGTCATTGCATTGTAAGAAAACATCGCATTGTAAAAAAATGATTTTAATTCAAGTTCTAGAGAAGATCCCCAGACACACAACTCAATAAGAGAAATTGCTTCAGAGCTCTTAAAGTCAACCTTTACATGAAACATCTACGAGATGAATTAATTCCTGAAGTTGAAGCCATGTTTCCACGAAAAGATTTTACATTCGTAGAAGATAGTGCACCATCGCATCGCGCAAACAAAGTCCAGAACCTTCTGAAGGAGAAATTGAATCCGCATTCTTGTTACATAGATTCATTATTGTTTCTTGAAGTTCAGCTTTTGCACCTGTCTAAAGGATAATAGATTCAATCAGACGTGGCTTTAATTAAAAACACTGACTGGCCACCAAAATCACATGATTGTAATCCTTTGGATTATTACTTTTGGGACCGTGTCCAAGAAAAGGTTTACCAAAGTCGTCACTGTTACCTGTTTGAAACAACAGAAGAGTTAGAAGCAAGGATTTTGGAAGTCTGGGATGGATGCGCAACTGATTTGAAGGAAATCCGCAAGGCAATGAAACAGTTTCTTCCACGTCTGAAGGCTGTTGTTCTAACAAAAGAATCAAGAATCAAAACTGTTTTTGGATAATGAAGAACCTTCACTGTAACTTTAAGTTAAATTTGTAATTAATTTGGTTATGGTACCACTTTATTGTGAAATTAATTAAAGATTCAATTGATGAAAAAATCAAAATCACAAATGACGACAATTTTTTTTTTGCGGGACCCCATTTATACCTAACAATAAATGATGATGAAAAGTGTTCAGATTTCAAAATCAAGAAAACGTAAACCCATAGTGACATGAAATTGGATTTGATTTTTCATTATTTCATTATTCATCATTATCAAAATTTTTGGTATTTTAGAAAGTCAATGTTCAATTACGGATTGGCCATGCGAAACAAATCACCAAAAGAATAAGGGTATGTGGTGCTTTGAAAGCCGGATTTCCTGAGGGAGGAAGTAATTTTAACCTGTTGACTACTGTCGGAAGATTAGATCTTAATGAATACGGTAATAAGATGTTAATATTCCATTACTTTCATTTAGGAATTTGTCTCAGAATACCAATAAAGCCGTTCATGAAAGGCGAAAGAGCACCACACAGAAAAAAGGTCCTGACATCAGCCCACTACCACTAAAACAGAACATGTATGAACAAGGTTGATGTGACAGACATAAAATTTATCATAGAAAAAGGCTTGGTGTTGACAAATGACCATTTGAGAAAACTAAAAGATGTCAACATAAACATTTAGTAAAGGTTATCCATTTTGACCACTGAAACACTGTATATTTTCTACCGTTTGTGGCTTTAGCTGTTATACAGTTTATGGACTTCTAAAGTTTTAATTTTAATGATTTGAGCTCTTCATAGTTGAAAACTAGTAGGTTTATTCTAGGTTTTAAAATACAAACTTGCACTTCTGTCACTGACGTTTTATATGTTGTGTCACTCACAATGACTTTTGTGAAATTACAGGCGTTCTCAAATGAAAAAGTGAAATCTTTTGCTATGTTTAGAAAGGCACATTATTGAACTATAACATACTTTAGAAAGTTTTAACTGAAAGCAGTACTTGGGTACGAATTTAGAAAGTTTGACTTAGTAAAAAACCTTGTCCAACAATTGTTGTGTCACTCACACACATATTGTGAGAGACTTCTAAAGAACCATACAATTTGTATAACTGAAACTTATTTTGTTTGTTAAGCGCTTTGAGATGACTTAGAATACGTAGAAGTTAATTGGACATGTTTTTTACTTTGGTTATTCCCTTTTAATGTCACTACTCACGTTAGAAAATGACCTAATATGAATTTTCAGCATTGTGTTTACGAAAGTCAGTTATTAATGATTTTAAGTTTATTTTCCTTTAAGTAGTATTGGATTTAGGTATTATGACGTTTACCCGTTTCCATCACCAACAAACATTTTACTCAGAAAGTCTTACATTCTTTATGGAAAACATAACAAATATTGCAAATGCAAAACATTTGAACCAACAACAGTTACTGATAACAACACGTACCCACTGTTACAAATGTCAGCACTGGAAGCACAAATTTCACAACCAGATATGAAACATGCTGGAATGTTATTTCCAACAACAGTAACACATTTTGTGTTCTTTTTGAAAAATGGAAAACGAAAGGTTTTCGGAATGGACAAATTTCAACCCTCTCAAAAACAATTCATACACTTACGAGGGGAACAATTGCAAATGGTTTCTATGAAGTCTGTTGACCTAATTATGCCAAGAGGGACCCGTGTAAAAATGAAATTCATACAGTTAACAAAGGAAGGAAACAACAAACTTCAAAGTAATCTCAATGCAAACCTGTTCAGAATCTAATCAATATTAAAAAGAAAGTGTGTGGACAATAGCAGAATGCACTATGATTAACATCAGATTAAGAAAAACTCAATTCGAGAAAAAAAGAATATATACAGTCCAATTTGTTGGTAAAGGGATGTTACGGTAGCTATGGTTTGAAACACAAGGGAGACAGTCAGCATATATGAAAAGCAACTAAAAAAACATGGACAAGAAATGTTATGATGATTTAATCAAGGATATATGATTATGAATAAATGGTATTATGAATTTTTTTTCAGAATTGCTTACGTGTGCAGAGAGATTGGAGCAAACAAAAGTTAAAGTACATGAAATAGTCCAAAATAATGTGAAGTCATAATTCAGATGAGTTTCATCGTAGCTGATAATGACAGAATTGACAAAAGAAACCTCATTGATAAGAGTATCTTGACAGGCACTTATTATCACTATTTCAATTAAAAATGAAATAGTATCAGAAATTTGTAACTGCGTATTCTCAAAAAGTTCTGATATAAACATGAAATTTGAAAAATAACAGAAAAATACAATAAGTTCTTATTAAACAAAATAAGTTCAAAATAAGTTCAGAATAAAAGTTAAAGTTTAGATCCTATAGGTAACATAAACTGAAGGATTTTCTTCCATCTTTTTGCTACGTCCTTTGTGTATCTCACCTCGATGATATTACTGGATTAACTGTATATCAGTATACAATAAAAACAATGACAATGACTATTGTGCAAGCTTTTTACGCTTCACATAACCGCACTCAACAACATCCTTTCTATCCTATGAAAAAAAAAGAAGAAAGAAATCCAGAAAAACCGTTCCAAAATGACAAACAGCATATGAAAAACAACCTTTGTTAAACACTTACAGCTTCCTTATAATCCTCTTACATTACTTCTTGATATTCAATTCAGCATTTTCACTTATTAAGCACTATTTACTTGCTTAAAAACTATGCAACCATAAATGAATGAATGCCTATGGAAGAAAATTAAAGCAAGTCAATAGAAACTAGTTCTAGTTTAAAATCAAGAGTTTTTCCAAGTACTAAGGAAAAGTTTATTTTTATATTAAAAGGTGAAATAAACAACAATTACGAAATTTGTAACTGTTTGAATGTTAATGTTTGATTAGAAGTCTACTTAAAATTTATTATTGACACAAATAAGAGGCAGCAAAACTTGATTACTTGAGCTTTCATGACTTTGAATCAGCAAACACAGTCAACAAAGTATGTCTTATTGCATGTTGTTTCAATCTGGTGACATGAGTTTTGACATGATTGATACATCAAAATTCCTTCATCAAAGTAGATTCTGGTTTTCCAAACAGTTACGATCAATGATGTTGCAAACACTTCCGTTACAATCTCTCTGTTTGTTCACTTTCTTGGAAGAAAATAAGAATGTGGTAAGAAGTACCAATTGAAAATTCAGTTTACTATAATAGCCTAAAATAAGAAACTGTAAACTTTAAATTAATCTATTAATCTGTGAACAACCTTTACATTGTCAACAAACAAGCTTATATTTTCATGCTTCTTTTACAAAGTTCTGTCAGGTGTTGAGTGTCTTACTATATCATCCTTATCATTCACAAACATTTTAAAAACAAGATAGTAACTAATCACAAAATGTTTCTTGGTAAAATCAACTTACTCCATGACTTTTCAAATAGGACCAAAACGAAAAATCTTTTTTCTCATACTATATCACTAACAATTCCTCCTGAATTAAAAGTCAAAAATGTTAACGATAAAAAGTAATTTACAAACTGTATGTTATGCCTTTAAATATATACAATCATTCATCAACTACATAATAAATTATTTGTTTTCCAGATAACTTTTTTTTTTGCTACTTAAAATTAGAAAATTGATCAACTAAGAGTTCGAGAATAAAAGAAAGCTGAGTAAAGTAACCACATCAATTGCTTTGGATCACATATAGCTGTTAGGTATGAAGCAGTGAGGTTTCTTTTGCCCAAACTGTCAAACCATGGGACTAGAAATTGGTTTTACCAGATTTAGTACAACACATATCTCTGTGCATTAATAACAGAAGGACATAAAGGGAACTGATGTTAAACTCCATGTAGAGAAAAAAAGAAATGTAAAACAAAATAGAGATTACATCTTTGGATTTTGTATCATGTTCAAGAGTATGTGTTTCAAATGAAGAGAAAGAAATTGTGACCGAGGTAATGCTATTGAGCGATAGTGATAGAAATAGTTGTTGTGGAATAAGGAAGGAAAAATTGTGATGATTCCAGTTGTATTATGAAACAAAAGGCAAAGGAACCAAGACATTCTTGGTTATAAAACATCAATCAAAATCTTGTTCTATATATTAGAGAGCAATATGAGAATTTGATGAAATGTGATAAGCTTGTTCGAATGAAGAAATTTTATTTGTATGATAATAATCTGAGCTGAAACATGTGTAACAAGTGTAGGTTAAATCAAGGTAATAACAACAAATGTCTATGTGAAACTCACCAAACAGTACCACCAAAAAGTGGTGAGATTCCTGAACACTTACTATAATTCATTGAAATGTAGAAATTTGAGGAAAAATTAGGCAGCAAAAAAATAGTGAACATTTGCAAATTGATGCTTAAAATATTTCATATAACAAGCATCAGCTGCTTAGATTTAGCTATACCATGGTCTTTTTTCAAATGAAATCTTTACATATAAATGATCGAGAACTGGGCCATATCAATTTTATAAGAAAAACAAAGACAAAAAACGCGATTTTGTTCATGCTAAACGTTTCGGTGTTTATTACACCATGATCACTAGCTCAATATACAATTTATCAAGTTCATACAAATATAACGATATTTCAACATTCTTAATGTGTTTCAATTACGTTAGAACATCTCCAGGGGATATGAAACAACAGTGCATGCAACGACTATACTGTCAAAAACACGTTTACATTCGTCAATGAAATTAATAAACTTCAGTTTAACTCATCCTACATAGCAAGTTTTGATGTATCTAGCTTATTTACTTGTATACCTTTAGATGAGACTATTGAAGTAGCACTGAATTATCTTTTTGAAGGGACGGATAAAATACAGGGTATGTCAAGAAATCACTTTAAAACATTGTTATTGATTGCTTCAAAGGAAACTAATTTTCTATTCAATGGAAAATCATATGATCAAATCGACGGCGTATCAATGGGGTCACCATTAGCACCTGTTTTGGCCAACATTTTCATGAGAAACTTTGAAGAACGTGTATTTACCAACTTCAATGGCAATCTTCCGTTATACTATCGCCGCTATGTTGATGATAGTTTTATAATTTTCAATCATAAATGTGATGTGCTACCCTTTTTCGATTTTTTAAACTCCTTCCACACACAAAAGAGGAAGAGTCTGATAATAACCAGTATTTTCCATTTCTTGATGTAAAGATCGTAAAGCATGGTTCAACATTTAAAACCAGCACTTACTACAAGCCAACTCACACTGGTTTATACACCAACTGGTATAGTTTTACGCCAAGAAAATATAAGATAAACCTGATTAAATCGCTTTTATCAAGAGCTTGGAAAATCTGTTCTGATCGATCATCCTACGATGCTGATGCAAATGTTATAAGAGAAAATCTGGTGAAAAACCAATATCCACCTAAATTGATTGAAGCTGTTATGAAGAACTTTGTAAATTCAGTCAATAATAGTGAAATAGTTGAGCAAACATACGATGTTCCAAAAAAACAAGTATTAATGGTACTTCCTTTTCATGGTGACTTATCCCAAAAGTTACACAAAGGAGTAAAAAAGTTGGTTTCCGACGCATACAATCAAGTCGACATAAAAATTATCTTTCGCACCACCTGTCGTATTTCGGACTTGTTTAAATTAAAAGACACCATACCTAAAAGGTTAAAATCTATGGTAGTATACGGAGTACACTGTACAAACTGTCCGTCATTTTACGTGGGTAAAACGAAACGACATTTAGTAACACGATATCGGGAACATAATGACATCAGAAAGCCAACTGCCGTGACAGAACATTTAGTACGCAACAGTCATGAAACATCCTTAGAGACAGTTAAGATACTTGCAACTGGTAAGAGTGATTTAGAATTATTGATAAAAGAGTCTCTAATGTGCAAAAAGTTACATCCAGATCTTAATAACACTGTTGTTTCATATCCCCTGGAGATGTTCTAACGTAATTGAAACACATTAAGAATGTTGAAATATCGTTATATTTGTATGAACTTGATAAATTGTATATTGAGCTAGTGATCATGGTGTAATAAACACCGAAACGTTTAGCATGAACAAAATCGCGTTTTTTGTCTTTGTTTTTCTTATGAAATCTTTACAATATGCATGTAAGAAGACAAGTAAAAAATAAATTTAAAACACAATAAATATTACAAAATGAATAAGCTTTTGATATCTTTAAAACATTTTTTGCTTAAATAATTTCAGGCAAAGGACAAAATTAAATACTTGGTATTTGATTAATCCTCCATCTTCAACTACTTATTAGGAGCAGCTGCAATTTCATCAGCTTCTTCACGCAAAATTTCAATTTTTTCTTGAAGTAACATCTAAATAATAAATATACACAACACTCAGGTAGTATGAAATTTTTTTCATGAGATATGCAAAATGCTTATCCCTATCAGCATTATTTTATTCATTTAAGTATCATCATTGATGACCTAGACATTTATTTGGAGAAACAATATCAATGATCAATCTGATAAAGGATGCATATAAAAATTGAAGGAAAATAAAGAAGGATTTCTTTTCAAATAAAGTAAAGTAAATTAATGCAGATGTAGTTTGAGATTAATTACACATACTTAAACATTGCAAGGTCTAACCTTTGCTGAAGAGATGATCAGTTGCGCTTGCCTCTTTGGCAAGTGTTCAATGTCAGCACACAATTTACATGGGTCTGCCCATGCTAAATCTTGAAGTGTACGATATCCACATTTAAATAGTTGCCGAGCACGTGCCTAAAAACATTATCAATGCAAAGTTTTAACTAACTGTTAATTTGATAATTTACAGTTTTCTTTAAAAATGTTTCTCACTTGTTTCACACCCGGAATGTCCAATAGCGGAGCTAACTCAAGATTACTTGTATTAGTCAGACGATCAAGTAATGCTTCAAATAGAACTTTGAAAGCCCACAAGTGACTGAGTTCCTGTAAAGAAAATACTATTTAGATCTTTTTGTTTATCTTTAACCAATAGAACAAAGACAAGATGCCCTTACAGGCATAAGGATTTCTGCAAAATCAGCTGAATTATGAAAAAAGAGAGACTATGACATTCTTGAAATTTAGGAAAGGTTGAATCATTTCCACAATATATATTAAATTTCTTGTCAATCTTCCTAACAGAATTACTAAATCACAAGCACAAAAAGTAAATCATAGATTTTGATCATGCAAAATACATCCATACATAACTGAAAACAAAAATTTGTGCTTTAGTTTGATTAACAATATGCCATATTGTTAATTTACAAACATGCAGTACCTGAACTAAATTTCATTGAAAGATTATAAAATTTTATACAGAAACCTAAAAAAGTTAAATTTTTAATTACGCATACCCCCAGAGCATTATGAAAGTATAACTGACACAATACAAAACGTACGTAACTGCATAATAAACTTAATGAACAAAATAACATTAAATTAAATACATGCTTTCAGATATCATCACAGTGATTACGTAGGTCTTACAATATATGCGGTCAATCTTCTTAATTACGAAAAGACTTCCCAAACACAAAAAGTAAACAAAGATTTGGATTATGAAAAAATATGATCCAAACTTACCAAAACTAGCAAACATAACTGAAAGCAGAAATTTGTATTAAAAAAGGATGTCCGCCATTTACTAAAATTTACTGACAGTAAAGATAAATTTCAGTTTGCTATCATAAATAGGAAGTCCCCATTCCTAATTCAAGACATTAATAATACAGCCAAGAACTACACAAGTAAATAAGCTAAAAAAGCAGCTAGAGAAACATCAAACATAAAATGATGCACAGGCAGGGTAGACTAGGCATTCTTGTTGAGCTGAAGAGGAAACTGAGCTGAGCTGTACGTACCCAGAGCTTAAAAAGCATTACAGCCCACACATGAAACAAACAGTCTTTTGTAGAATCCCAAACATTTTTCAAGAAAAAAAAGCATTCCTTTTTCACAAACTGTTTTTACAAATCATTGTAAACTTGTTTTTAGAAAAGAATGAACACAGTAGAATCATTGTAAGATAAATTATCTACCCTTTACTTTCGGTTTTGGAAGTGTACATCTTCTTTTAAATATATTCCACATTGATAAATAAACTTTTGGAAATCTAAGTGAGTTTCTTCGGTACCGCTGATAGTATACCATTATGCAATCAGCGTGCAAATGTAAAGCCGAAAAATATACATGGCATGGCGAAAATTGAGCCAATAAGATCAGTTAATTAGCAGCCTTTAGCATGAGTGGCGCTTCATTCACCAATAAACATTGACACGCCATTTGTATGAACCAATGAAATTCGAGAAACAAATATGGCCGGTTTGGACAGTAAGATGAAAAAAAAAAAAAACAGAAAAACACGGACGATCGTAAAGTATTTCTTGCTTACGCAGAAATCCAAAAATGCAGAGTTTATCATAGAGGTTTCAGTTTTTTCAGAACAACTTAATTAATACAATAACAGTAAGGACTCACACAAAAGTCAACAAAAAATTGAACTACCTGACAAAAATTGATGAGTAAAAATGTACTGGAAGTGGTAGCTGAAAGTAAGTTCTGCAAAAATCCCCGAGCTACATTGAAAGTATCAGAAACTTTCCAAATTGTAGTTTTCTTCACCAGTTGGAACAGCATGAGAGATAAGTAGAATCGTTTGTAAACAACCTCATCATAAACAGTCTAGTTATAAAAAATTGAGAACTACATCAATTATCATTATGCTTTCAAAATGTTTTCAAAATATAGTGCATAAGTGTTTTACCTCATTTTGAAGAAGGCACTTACTTTAGAAGATGTTTGACCAGTAGCTTTCCTACATAACAGACTTTCGGTGATCCCAATAAATTCACATGTTTTCATATCATGTGCATTTAATTTAGACACCTGCAAAGACAAAGGAAATGTTACAAAAGAAAATAAGGCTATATATATAGCATAAAATTAATTACGACTACTTCCGAGAAAATGCATTTAAAATAAATAACTTAGAATAAGTAACACATTAGTTTCTCAAGGATTAAAAAACAAAAACAAAAACATGTATCTCGACAATGAGCTACTTCACATCTTTAGAAGTTTCAACTCATCAAAACCAGAAAAGTAGACAGCCCAAAGTTACACAAGCATAAATAAAATGATATTGCAAACATTCGAAGTCATGGCTTTTCAAAAAGATAATTATTTTCCACTTTATTAATCAACGAATCAACTATTCAGAAACACATTCCAAGTAATATCAAGCAAAATCAATTTAGGTATGGGAAATTATTATGTAAATTATATTGACAAACTCCGTTAATTATGAGGTTCTGACTTTTCCATTTACAATAATTCATTTTAACACTGTTAAGGCTGAAATACATGACCACCTTCTTTAAATGATAAATGACAAATGATAAGTTATTAATCCTTAAAAAAGATCATGAAAACCCCTGTTCACACAATCATTTATGATCACAACATACTTTATGAAATTTCATTGGTTAAAGAGTTCTTTTCAATCATGGATTCCGATGAACAATACCCACAGCAATTGCAGTTGTTGCTGTTATGTCCGAACAACAAAAGAGGAGTAATAAAAGGCAGAAACTGAAAGATATTGGATGAAACCTTCCGATAGTTGAACTGACGGGTACTTTCGTCATTTTTTGAGCGTTTACACGATCAGTTTAAGATGATCATTTATTTATTTATTTATTTATTTATTTGGTACTGTTTTACGTGGCTAGCCTCACTCAGTTGCTATTGCATCTGCTTTCTAGGAGGGGCCACGGCTTAGGTTGGAGGCTCCGAAGTATTTGACACTCACATGAGTGACACAAACCCAATCAAGGACCTGTGCTCTTCTGGATGACCTCCTGCAACACCCGATGTATCATCTACCCAATTTCCCTCACATGGCATGGGTCGACCCGGCGCTATGGTACATTCACCCACGCATGGGAATTGAACCCCAATCTCTCGCATGAATTACGAGAGTGATAACCACTACACTACGGCGCCATAGTGTAACATAGTGTGCAAGGGGGGTCCAGGTCCCACCAAAAAAATGAGGTCCCAGCACAAGTTAAAACCCCCACCTAAAATCAATCGTGCATGGTCCCACCACTTAATAGATCCCCCACCTAAATTTTGAAAATTTTGAATTCCCAGCAGAATTTAGGAAGCAGAAACATATATCTTCTAAGTATAGATCAATGATTTGTTAGATTCAATCAATAATGGTAGACAAATTCCTTCGTTCTTGTTGAGAAACAGAAAAAATTGATGATGCACTTTAATTGATGACACATTTCAATTTTTATTACAAAACCACGATAGTCCCACCTGAAAAAAGTAGGTCCCACCTACTCCTGTTTCCCCCCCCCCCCCCCCCCCCCCCCCCTGAAATCCAAAAATTTCCAAGTCCCACCTAAAGAAAACGAACGCAAATCAACAACCCCCCCCCCCCCTACACTATGTGTAAAGAATGTCATTTGAAAATGATTGTGTACTTCAGCCTTTATGATCAACTGTGGTAAAGCAAGCGATGGTGTAGTGGTTAGTACCTTTGAGTGCGACCGCTGCGACCCGTGTTTGAGTCCCAGTCGCGTCATATCTCAATACACCACTCCGATGTGCTTTAAAAGTAGCATATCAGCCCATTAGGAGCCATCGACTGACTGCACACTGGCCTTCAGGCAAGTTAGAGCAATGCTATACGTAACTCTGGCAGTAAGTCCACTACTAGTTGCAAGTCGGCGGGCAGAAGATCCAACCTTTCCTGGGTTGGAAGGCGCCGTAGTATAGTGGTTATCACTCTCGCATTTCATGCGGGAGATCGGGGTTCAATTCCCCTTGGCGGCGATTCACCATGCGCGAGTGAATGTACCATAGCGCCGGGTCGACCCATGCCATGTGAGGGAAATTGGGTAGATGATACATCGGGTGTTGCAGGAGGTCATCCAGAAGAGCACAGGTCCTTGATTGGGTTTGTGTCACTCATGAGAGTGTCAAATACTTCGGAGCCTCCAACCTAAGCCGTGGCCCCTCCTGGAAAGCAGATGCAGTAGCAACTGAGTGAGGCTAGCCACGTAAAACAATACCAAATAAATAAATAAATAAGCCCAAGGACTAAGAACTCTCGCTTACTTACTTAATGATACTCTAACTCAAATGATACTCTAACAAAGTGACATAAGTCAATGTCATTTGATAACTGACCTGAAAATTGGTAATACAACCAGAAATCAAATAAGAAAAGAACGCAAGCAACTAATTTCCTGCAAAACACACATGACCAATAAAAAAACAGTACATTCAAGGACTTTCCAGTTTTGCTGTTCATTTACTTTCAAAAGAGCACAGTAAAAGTAGACACAATCAGAATTAACAATAACTTCACAAAATATAAAGCAGTATCAAAAGTTTGATCTAATAGTTTAAAAAGAGTGAAAGATCTTGCAAGTGGTCATAATTCATATAATTTCCATACTTCATCTTATATTGCAAACTTGTATATTTTGCAGCTGTTTAGAGCAAATACTGCAAATATTCGCATGGAACACTTACAACTTATAGTTGACGAAAATGAAAATGAAAACAGGTAGGTTTCTTCCTTACTGCCCTAACCCTAAGTACAAACATCCAAATAAAAATAATCCATTACTTGCTGGTAGTAAACCATCCAGTTGATATATACAGCATTAACTTGATCCATAGGTGTAGCAAGATAGAGCAGGTGTAGCTCATTAGCTAATACTAGGCCCCTTTCAGCTTGAGATAATTGCTTCCTTATAAATGGCACATAATCTATATCGATGCAACCTGTAAAACAAGCATTTAATTTCAGTTACCAACTACAAAATCGTTAAATGAAGAAAACTTCAGTTAAATAACAAATCCAAATGACTCAACAGATTTCATAGCAATTTTTACATATTTCCATCTCTGCACACCTTTGAGCGTTGCTCTTCCGAGATCTGTAGTTGCTAAGGTCCCATGCTCACTCCCTGATTTCTCAACTAAATCAATCTTTATCAAATTTTCCATTTCTTGTTCTATGCTGTCCAAAATATCATAATCAGCAGCGCTGTTCTGTATATGATATAATGTTTTATGTAGAAATTGCTCTATTTCCTTGAATGATGTGCAGATCTATACATTTTAAAAAATGGAAGTAATTAATTTATTCATTAAAGGAAGTAATAATCAAAACAATGGCTTCTTAACTTAAAACCAATGATTGACTGGCCAGACGATTTTGATAACAAATGATAAAACATTTTTCAAAAAACTTTAAAAATGATGTAAGAACAATAGAAAAAAAATCCAGAAAATGTTTTCATAAAACGATAAAATGCTTTTATTGAAATTTGAAAATGTTTCAAAAATTTGAAAGAGAAGAAGTTTAAACATTTCCAAATGCTTTATGCCATAACATTAAAAACATTTTCCATTAAACACCATATTATATGCCCACAGGCATTAATTGTGACAACCAACATCATTTCCTGCTGCCCCATATTGATTTGTTCCAGAAGGCTAGGTTTTCAAGAGAATTATAGTGGTATAAAAAGATCTTGAAATTTACACATTTTTCCTTTTTTTAGAGGTACAGTTATCACTTAGGAACTGCTTACATTTTTAATGTATATCTTAACTGAACCATTTTTATAGAATATGTTATGTTATTGCTTTTTCACATGACTACTAGTAATATTAAGTTTCATGGGTATATAGCCAATAAACAAATGAAAATGTCCATTCACTATACAACAATATAAATCTATAAAAACTTGGGCAGAAAGTTTATTAAGTTTTTTTTCAAGGAACTTGTAAACAAATTCGGTTCTTGATGTAGCAGCATGTAGCACCGATTTTGACTTTCACATAGATATTTTACATAACTTTTCCAGTTGGAGAACTCCTTACAATGTGATTGGATCATTAAAATCTTGTGCCTGTATCAACCAATAAGAGAGTCCTTCTCAGCTGAAATTATGCAAATTTGTTTTGCATAGAAAACATATAATACTACTTCATTTTTCTGATTCAATCATAGTTTTTTAACTTGAGTGGTACAGTTTTTTTAACATATCTCCCCATCTGTAGTAAATGCTTCATGAGGAAGTGCTAGCAATCACATAAGGGAAATCGATAAAATGTAATAAAATAACATTAAATATAGCAAATTCATTTTTCTAAATCTACAACACAACTATGTCAATTTTCTGATTTTGCTTCTGTAATTTTTCAGCTTCAGTGTGATTCTCTGAATTCTTCTTTGCTGTATTTGTCTAATCAGCTCTGCATAATGTTTTCTTTATCCTCTTTGGCTTTTAAAAAGTTCCTCAATTCTGTCCAATTGAGTTTTTTCTTTTTTGGGGACTTCAGCATCAAGGGTTTGAGGTTT
Organism: Turritopsis dohrnii; assembly: GCA_027922465.2. Classification (NCBI taxonomy): domain Eukaryota; kingdom Metazoa; phylum Cnidaria; class Hydrozoa; order Anthoathecata; family Oceaniidae; genus Turritopsis; species Turritopsis dohrnii. The sequence continues at coordinate 59,656 of BQMF02000376.1, read as the reverse complement.
CTCTTCATAAGATGTTATCGAATCAATTGTTCTCACCTGAAAGGAGGATAGTGAAAAATTCACTATTCACTTTTTTGAACTAGTGGAAGTAATGCAGAAATCAGAAAGTTTAAGTTTGAATTGTGTTCGGATATTCTTGTTTGTACAGTTGTATCAAGTGGGGCGCAAACCGGCCAACATGTTGGCCAACATTTTCGACCAACATTTCGGCCAACATGTTGGTACGGTTTGCGTTGGCGTATATTTTTTAAAAAAACAAGTAGCCAACATTACGAAATGTTCATTCATTTGTTTTTGACTTCCAATGAAGAAAGGATGTCAGAGTCTGAAGCTGCTGCTTGTTTGGCACTCGTCCTCTTGCTTGATGACGACGACAAAAAAAGACGTGGTCCTACAAGAAAATGGGTTCGAAGAAGAAACAGCGAAGGGATGTATACAAACTTAGTACAGGAATTACTGGCAAGACACAAAAAGTTACAGGGAAATGATGAGAATGACCTATGAATCATTTAAAGAGATTCTTGCTTTCATTGAACCATACATAACACCAAAAGAATCAGGTGTAATGGGAGCTCATCAAACAATCTCAGCGGCTCAAAGATTAGTGCTCACCATTCGGTTCCTTGCGACAGGAGAAACTTATAAGTCTTTAAGTTTCCAATTCAGAGTATCTGAAAGAACATTATCTTATATTGTTGATGAGGTTACTAAAGCGATCACAGAGTACATTGGAAAAGAGTATATCAAGATACCTTCAAGTGCAGATGATTGGAACAAGATATCAGAGAAATTTTCATCAAGGTGGAACTTTCCCAATTGCATAGGCGCTATTGATGGAAAGCATATTCTAATAAGACCTCCGCCTGGCACTGGTTCTGAATATTTCAACTACAAGAAAAGTTTTTCAATTATCTTATTGGCTATAGCTGGTCCTGATTATGAGTGTATTTATGCGGATATAGGTAGAAATGGATGAATGAATGATTCTGGAGTTTGGAATAACTCAGATTTGCGCAGAAAAATCAAGGAAAATAGTATGAACATCCCAGACCCTATTCCTTTACCTCATGGATATACCAATATCCCGCATGTTTTTGTTGGGGATGACGCATTCGCCTTAAAGTCGTACATGATGAAGCCCTATCCTCAAGCAAATTTAACCCTTGAAAAGCGAATCTATAACTACCGGCATAGCCGAGCACGAAGAATTTCCGAGAATCTATTTGGAATACTGGCAAATAAATGGAGAATATTTTTACAACCATTACGCTTATCGCCAGAAAAAGCTCGTACCATCACAGCATGTGCTTTGGTTCTGCACAATTTTCTCCGCAAGTCGAAAAGCAGAAATGAATATACTCCCCCTGGATTTGTCGATTCCGTTACTTCTACAGGTGAAATTGTGCGAGGAAGCTGGAGATAGGAGAATATCGAGAACTCTCTTGGCGTTTTCTCTTCATCTATTGTGCCTCAAGTTGGAAGAAAGGCTCCTACCACGGCTAAAGTAATTCGGGAAACATTTACTGAATATTTTATGAATGAAGGAAGTGTCGATTGGCAGTGGGAAAAGGCATAGACAAAAACTAAACAAGAAAAGCAAGGCGGATTTATTGTATTTTAACACTATATTTTATGCTACTATGTACTATGTTTATTAAATAAAAAAGCTTAACCAAAAATCAAAAATCATTATTTAACATAGCAGTATAAGGTCCTCGTATAGGTGGAGCAGCAAATCTTTGATTTTGAACGCCAGGATTGAAATGTGTAGGTTGGTCAAACTCCTCAAAGCGCATCTCAAATAATATGTCATTGATTCGTTTTTCTGCAAGCAACCTGCGTCGTTTATCTAATGTTTTTAGCTGATCAGAAACATACAAAGCGAATGGTTCTTCAGGCTCCTTCTCTTTTGTAGGGTTTTTCGGACGATCCAATACATCAATACATTTTGAAATCAGCTTTTGTTTTTGTTCAGCTGAATTAGGGGTACGTTTACGTTTGTTGTTGTTTACTGGAGTCTCTTTGGCTGATTGTTTTACAGGAGTCTCCTCCTCTATTTCACTTTCATCCTCCTCATCTTCGATTGTTTCAAATGCGCTTGTAATCTTTATAGTTGACGTGCTTTTCGCTGTTTTCTTTACATGTTCAATTTTAAAAAATTCGAATTAAAACATTCGAAAGCTAAAATGTTGGTCGAAATGTTGGCCAACATGTTGGTTACCCAGCGCAAACCGACAAACATGCTACAAACATGCAAATTTTGGCGGAAATGTTGGCCAACATTTATTAAATATTTAATAAATGTTGGCCAACATTTTTTGAGATTGTTTTTCTTCTTGAGCATGTTGGCGTCTAACGCAACCCGGCCAACATTGTTGGCCAACATGTTGGTCAGTTCGATGTTGGTCAAAATGTTGGCCAACATGTTGGCCGGTTTGCGCTCCCCTTCACATAGAACCAATTTCACTACATCTATGTTATTGTATGTTTATGCACCAGCTTAGAATTTAGTGCATAAATTGCATAAAACTCTGTTATAATTAACTTATAGATAAGTACATTTTCAGATAAAGCTGTACTGTACAGGTCTGTGAAGCGTCTCACTGGGACTTGAATGTTTGTAGAACTTAGAGTAAAAAGAAATTCATTAAAACAAGACAAGCTTCTTTGAAATGTTATGTACTGCTACAATAGCTTTTCCAAAGTGTAATCTACAAAATGCATATAAATTATTGCATATAATTATTTACTAGATATTAAATTTTTACAGTATTTTCGTTTGGTTAATTTGTTTTATTGTTTTTTTAGTTTACTAACAAGTGATTCAGAGTCATCCACATCTTCACCAATGTCAATGATATTGTCATGATTTTTGACTGCCATTAAAATGACAATTGGACTAGAAATAAAAAAAATTCACATCAGCATTCTTAGGTTAGGTTTCGACCGGTCAATATATAATGTAATTTAGATTGATCTAATAATATATATATACTAGCCGCCAAAGCGGCGTCGCTCGCCGCCCATGTTCAGCCTGCGTTGACTTCACGAAAAAATAAAATTAAGGAATTGGCAACCGAAAGTGTTCCCATGTTGTAGAGCTCGAAAACTGATCAAAAAAATGTATGGGATCGTTTAACTACGACCAACCGTTACGGAGATATCCTTGATCAAATATTTTGATGATGTCATAGACCCGTCCCCCAAAAAAATTAGACCCAAATTTTTCGTCACCCCATCGCCTGTATCGCAGACCCCAAAAAACATCAGTTATCCCTATTAGTTACGGAGATAATTTTCCCTAAACGTCGCATTCGATTAGGGTCTCAATACAACGGTTTCACACTGACGTCGCACAAAATAAAATAAAATAATTACTCTAACAACTTAATCTACAATTTTGCGTGACTTATAGACAAACAAACAAACAAACAGACAGACAGAGAATCGGCTATTAATATTTATGGGAAAAGGATAACAAGCGAAAAAGCGATTTGAAGCACTTAATCGCTTTTCACATGAATCACATGAATCACATGAATCACTTTTCCGCTTCACATGAATTGCTTTTCTGATTCTAATGAATCGCTTTTTTGATTCTATATCACTCACTCAAGTGTTGATTAAAATTTTGATAAACATTCCCCCCAAGGAATATACCAAAATAACGATCGAACAACTCAAAAAAGAATTGTAAGGGACGGTTCCTATAGGCAGTAGCTTTAAAACAAACTTTTTTGTCTTTTTTCTTAAAATGAATGTGAACCACGTTCATTTCACATAACAGCGGTAGAACAACTTAAACACAAAAGAATTATATTAGAAGGTTTCTATTTGTAGCAACTTGAGAACAAACTGTTGTTTCCTTAATCTCTAACTGAATAAGAACCAGGTAATCAGTTCAGTATTAAACACTAACGCGTGCTACCTGTAATTATACATCCGTCACATTGAGTTTTCAAAATAATGCTGAAGTCGCGATAACAACAACATCTTTTGAGAGTGTAGACATCTTTATCAATAAAAAAATGTTTTTCGTGAACTTTTTATTTTTATTTGGCAAAATAGCAATTAGATATAATACTCCCGGTTATCTTTCAACTTCGAAACTGGCGCATGGGAATATGAAAAATATAAACATACACAGACGTTGAATGAACGAAACGTAGTGAGTAGGCGAATCCTACTTTTCAAGTTCTAAGAAAATACCATTATTTTATTTATATCGTTTGGCATCAAAATCCCTTGGATGGTCACATACATGAAACATGGAATCTACGATGTAAACAATCTTATTACGGTGATAGCAACGATTTTAAGTTTTTGTTTACATTAACTTTCTTTTCGAAAAATATTTTTTTTCTCTCTTGGCGCACATTTGTCTTTAAAATATATTTTGCAGCTCATGCAAGTATATTTCTTTTGTTATAAATTCTGGTTATTAATTAAGCTACGTTTACTTTAGCGAAAGACCCAATCACGTCCTTTCTCTAGTATTCGTCGGTTTCTTTCCGCATTAAATTTTCCAAAAGTGGAAAACAGCCTTTAGTCTAAAAATAAAATCATTTTTTAGTTTTTGTATCTATATTGCGCCAGTTTATAATACCGTTTTTCACCATTAGGTTCTTGTTTACGAATTGTTTTTCAATTTCTGCGCACTATGCGTAGGAAATTGTTTGGTTTACACATTCTATCTATCTATCTGACTGTCTATGTAACAGTTTTTTGCCGTTTTCGGAAAGTCCGTTGGGATTTCGGATTGTTTATTCAGAATAGTTAATGAAAGACCCAAAACTCTATGCAAAATGTAATACTTAAAGGCCACTTTCAATATTAATTCATAAAAATGTTAACTTTTTTATACTTTTGGAATACTTGTAGAAGTTATTTTAGCCTTTTTATGTTGAAAACTTCCCAATTCAATTATCCTTTAAAACTTCTTTAAAAAGTCAGTAAAATATGCACACCGAGCACGTGAAACGTTCTCGAACCGATTTGGTTTATGTTTTGAGGAAGTTGTATAGATTATTTAGAAGAAGCTTTGAAGAAGAATTTTAAGACTTTATCTACTGTCGCAATCGAAATATAATCATGAGAACGTTCCTTATGGAGGAAATATTGATATTTAGCTGACTCTGGAAAAAAATTCTTGAAAAAGAGGTGAATGTTTGATAGTAAACGAAACTTTGCTGTGAAAAAAACTTTAGATATCACAGCAGAAATGTATGTAGTATCAAAATTACTGGTGAATACGTCCTATCAATAAATGCATGAATATGTTCAGTTCATTTAATAAATATTACACCTGAAGTTGAAGATATTGAAAAAAACAAAAACAAATGACATTGTCATAGCAGCACAAATCACTTTTGTGTGAATGAATTGATCCAAACATACATAACTGCAAGTATAAACATGTGCAAGATATTGGTGACGATATGTCTTATAAAACTGTTTTTTTGGCTCTGAAACATCATGGTGAATTGAAAAGCAGTAGTAAATTAAAGAAGGGAGTAGCTAATTTGGGGAATTCCAGACTGTATCAAATTATTCATCACTGTACAATGGTCGGTCAAGTTATCACTGTATGGAACCGATTTGCTTTAAATTAACCGCTCAATGGAGGCACAATGATTTAGTTCGGATATATGTCAGGAAAACAAACTTTGTATGATGATTCGAATCAAACCAATTATATATATACACATACAATGAGATTACTAAAGCCTTGTGAAAATTTGGAGTGTAATACCTTAATACCCTTAATACCTTAAGGGGATTTTTTTTGCGTGGATTAAGTTTTGCAACTTTGGCGAATTTTAGTCAAATTCGCAAAAATAAATTGACGCAAAACGTTAAGAAATGAACGATTCGTGAAAATAAATCCACGCAAAATTTCATGATTTTATTTGCTCATTTTTTGGCTCTGTGTACCTTTCGTATAATAACTATTTCCTTGTACTTATCAAGCACCCATTGGTTTCGCGATGTGGCAGGCATGGAAATGGTGATTTTCGCTGCAAATACTCTCTACCTCTGTAGTCATTAATTTGCAATTTTGACAAAGGCACCACTCTGTACACTCAGTACGATTGCTTTCAGCAGTACGATCGCTTTCAGTACGATTGGTTTCAGAATTATCATTGTCTTCATCTTCTGATGAAGATACTGTTGGCTCAAAGCTATACGGAACTAACTTGTTTGTATATAAAAATTTGTAACTAAAACTTTCATCACTGCTACTTTCAGACATGTTTCTTTTTCTTGTATAACATACGCTACATTTATTTTGAACTTTTGTACGTCATTATAAATTCTCGGCTCCAGATCCCAAACTTTTCAGCGATCTTGAAAAAAACAGCTTTATGCAGAAATATAAAGAGCTCGTTCATGTATATAGAATAAAAGTTCTTTCGCTTATAAAATTGTGATTTTTTAAGTTATATTAACAGACAGGTTAAGTAGAAAAAGATTTTTGAAAAATTAAATTTTCAAGTTTAGTTCCCCTTTTAGCTAGTACAGGCATTGCACTTTGTGCCCATTCGCAAATATAAATCCAAATATTTTCCTTTAGAAGCTCCAACTCAAAAAATTATTCCACGCAAAACGCTCTCAAACCTTGGCTCGCAAAAGTTAGTCCACGCAAAAAAAATCACGCATTGCACTTTGTGCCCATTCGCAAACATAAATCCAAATATTTTCCTTTAGAAGCTCCGACTCAAAAAATTATTCCACGCAAAACGCTCTCAAACCTTGGCTCACAAAAGTTAGTCCACGCAAAAAAATCACTTTAAGGTATATCATGTTTGAAAAGAACGTTTTCATACAGATCCTAACAAAGTTTCATTGTGTCATTTGTCTTTTCGTGCACATTGGTGTTATTTATAAACTCTATGGAAGTGGTAATATGGAGACAGTGGTGGATCTAGAGTGTAGTTGCAACTTGTGGAGCAGCGCATTGACATAATTTGTGACTTCAGTTCATATTATCAATGGGATTATTTGAACCTTTTTCTTTTATGTTTGAATTGCTAACACTCATATTGTATATTATGTTGATTTAAGTTATGTATAAGCAATATAATTTTTATCTTCTTGTAATCCTGTTAAATGTCATGGATTAAAATCTTTGAAATGCCCAAGTTTCTCCTGCTCTTATTAATGCAAGTTATGAACAATTTTACTTAAATATATTCACATTTCTGGCAAAATTTGGAAGGTGTGCACGAAGAACAATTTTAAGGTCCTGATATCAAAGTCAGCAGTTACTTGCAGATCATAAATAGCCGAGGTCTTCAGTTTTTAAACGAGTTTGCTTGTATAACTTTAATAGTTTAATAGTGTTGTGAAAGTCTTCAATCCCATGCACCCTTTTTTTCAAATGATTCTGGTTCACTTCTATCGAATATCATTTTATTTTCCAAGTGAACCGTAACTCATATTTTGGGAATTGTGATAGACCTGTTCTCACATAAGCAGCAAGAAAAGAATGGATAGTCATTCAGATATCTTGAAAGTTAGCCTAAAGCAATTTCCTCTAGGCCTGATGCAGAAATTGTTCAAGCCATGAGGCTTCTAGTTTATTCTTATTATTATCTTCCAAATCGATTTCGAAATCACTTTTCCGCTTCACATGAATCGCTTTTCCGCTTCAGATGAATCACTTTTTCTCTTCACGTGAATCACTTTTTCACTTCACTAGAATCACTTTTTCACTTCACTAGAATCACTTTTTCGCTTCTAATGAATCGCTTTTTTGCAGCGAAAAATCGCTTTTAAAGAATCGCTTTTTCACTTGTTATCCTTTTCCCATAAACCGTCACAAATATGAAAACTTCTAAACAAACAACTTGAAATAAAACTTTTAATGGTAACAAGATTCGCAAAAACGCAACTATATGTTCCCCAAAGTTGCAAATACTATGATGCCTAAAAGCCACGCTGGAAGCAAATTTAATGGAATAAAACGCAAAAACAGGGATAATTCTAATGTTACACAAACAGACTGGTAGATATTTTCAGCCTACTTGTTATAGGTTTTCTTATCACCTTGGTGTTAAATGCATGTTAAAAAAATTTTTTATTTTTTTTGTAAACATAAGCTTTTGCAAATTTTCTGCACCTAAAGTAATCCATACTCTAATGATCTAAGAATATCAAAACCCCTTAGATGATCACAATTAATGATTACTGTCAATGTTTTCGTTTTGGAAAATGTTTTTTTGTATAAAAAACATAAAAAACATTTGAAGGTTTTAATGTTAAAAAATGTAAACGTCAAAAATGTTACAATGTTTTTTTGATACTGAAAAACCATTTCTCAACAGCATGTAAAACATTTGTAACATTATAAAATGTTTAATTGCTTGCTATCAAAATCTCCTGGAAGATTACTTTCCTGGTATACTGTAAGGTTAATGACATCAACCAGATATTCACAAAGGTAATTAGAGAGGTTGTTACCTTTAAACCAAGAAGTGAAAGAATGAGTTGACGAAGTCCTTTTCCATCTTCAAAAAACAAACTGCTTTTGCATATACCTACTGGACCATCAAGCAAAACCTGTGCTTTTGATTTATCTTTCACAGATAGGATCAAAACACTTTCTCCTGAAGTGTCTATCCCAGCACGACCTGCTCGACCAATCATCTGTTTGTATTGACTACGTGATAGGAACTTCGTTCCAACATATGGCGACCGCAATATCACTCTGTGTATAAAGAAACAGTAAAATCAAGGGGGAATGTTATTTTACAAAAGTCAAAAAATTTCAGCATAAACTTTGTTACCGTTTTGCAGGTAAATTTACGCCAGCAGCCAAAGTTGATGTACAACATAATAAAACAAGAGTTCCCAGAGAATAGGCATCTTCAATTAGCTTTCTTTCATCCATGGTAAGGCCACCATGATGATAAGCAATTCCGAAAGGGATAGTTTTTAATAGTGTTGGGCAAATACCATTAACTGAATTCTGAATGGTTTGTAATAATTTCTTCCTATCATTAGATTTGACATTTTTAAGCTCCCTAGTAATGAAAATGAACTTAAAATTCATAAATAGATTTAATAAAAATAAAAGCAAACTCACAACATATCTGTCTTTATTCACATCTTACAAAGCAAAAATATAAAATTGGTTCAACATACTCTGGCAAACCAGTTATTAGTAGGTTTGCTACACTTTCACAATTTTTCTTTGTTGCGCAAAACACAAGACAAGAATTATTAGGTATAACTTCTAGCACCAGAGGAATCAAATGATCAGGATCCCTGGATAACAAAGATGTCTGAAAAAAAGTATTGATAAAAATTGCTTAAAGTCAAGATAATTAAGAAATTTCTTATCAATGGTTGTCTAACAACTACCTTAGCATGAAATACAGTTCTGGATTTCTTCCAAAATCCATCTTCAGTTTCTGATTTAGGATCTAGCATATAGACTGTATCTTTCATTTTCACATATTCAGTTAATTGAACCTAAAAAGGCAATCACTGCAATCAAAATGAAAATTATTATCAAATCATTAAAAACTATGAGCTAGATTTAATGTTTGAGAATGTTTGTTTATGATGCAGTTGATCAATTTGTTTATAGCTAAAATGCCATCAGGAAAGATATTGTTCTTCTGTTATTAAATGAAAAGTTGCAAGAGAACGTTTCAGGAAAAGTTAGCATATCACATACACGAGTTGGCACCTCTTCGAATTTTCGCAGCAAAATAGAGAATCTTTGCAAATTTGTCATATTTCAATTCCTCTACATGGAAATGTTATAAGTTAGTATTAGAAAGTACTCTACAAAGTGCAGATTTAACTTATCATCTTTTTGGTGAACAAGTGGGCAGACAAATTGTGTAATAAATAGTCAGCACTAGATAAATTGCCAATTTATGATCAAAACTTTATAAGAAAGGCATGAATAGTATAATCAAATACGACAAATTTATCAAAGAAAATTCTGGTGTGCACAAAATTGTCTCACTGAAAGTTATCAGGTTCAAGTTATCCTCACAAATCATAAGAAGATGCTATATCAATAAAGTTTGAACACAAAGAAACATAAATGAGTGGTCACAAAAGTATAAAAATATCCATTGTAATGTATTCATTTCTTTCAAATCCAACTTATTGTTTAGCTGGAAAGCTAGAACATGAAACAAGGAAGCAGCACGCTTTGAACTTGTATTCACAAAATTTAATGAAACCAATAGGATTGTTCACAATGTTAACAAGTTCACAATGTCTATAAATTGCAATTTTCCTACTCACTCAAGCTCCTGTTTTTCCTTAAGGCTCCTGTTTCCATTGTTTTTGTTATTGTAAGCAATTATTTCTACTGGTTATAAAAGACATTCTTCAAAACACTGACTTACAGGCCTGAAGTTATTAGTATAAATTTCTGCATTAAGAAATTTCTTGATCTCCTCCATATTACCAAGTGTTGCACTCATACCAACAATATGAACATGAGCTAGAATTATGAAAAAGAAAAACATGTAATATGTGGAAGATACAAAATTCATCAAAACCTTTGAATATCAACAAAAAATAAAAGATATACCAAATTTGAACAAAATTTTGGACAATAGAATTTCTAACAGTGCACCACGTCGACCACCATCACCAATCATGTGTAACTAAAGTAACATACACATTAAAAACTGATATTTTCAGAAGATAATAAACTTCAAGACAATAAAAGGCATACCTCATCAATTACAACCATGCCAAGTTCACTTGTCCGTTCCAATTCAATCAAACTATTGATGATTGCATTAGCCTGAATTAGGAAGAGCTATGATAGTTTAGTAGCTTTTAAACCACAAACAAAAAACACTACAGATGACTATGGTAAAACTACACTGGTTAACCTTTTCAATAGTTGCAATGTATACTGATCTCTTCGTTCTCCTTTTTTTTGGTGGCATTGCCCCTTTACTAGCAGCATACTCTTCAATGTGAAAACCCAATTCCACAGCAAATGGCGACAAACCACGAACCTATAAGTGTAGTTTAATTCACTGATTTACCTTTTACAAGAACAAAAAACCCAATTAGAATTTGTGCACTTACATAAACATTCTAGAGCCCACTAAAATAGCCTTTTCAAAGCAAGAAGAAGGAAAATTGAAAAAGGGCTGGCTACTCATATTTTATACATACTTTTTCTTGAACAATTGATACAAATGGCAACACTAAAATGACATTTTTTTCTTCAACCATCAGTTCCTTCATAATGAGTATCTCAGCCACTAACGTTTTACCACCACTGGTTGGTAGTGAATAGACAATATTACGGCGTTTGAATATAGATGGTAGGTGTAGACAATCATTTTGCCATTCTAAAGGGACAATTGTCTAACAACAGTCTAGTAAATAAGAAGAAGTTCATTGAACAGCAAACAAAAATATCATCTGGACAAAAAATACTGTGGGAACATAATATTAAGTAAACAGCAAACAGTAAATGAATAAAGATTTTGTGATCGAAACTTGGTGATTGGAATCTTGTGTACATTTTTTGCAGGGTAAAAGATATAACTTTGTGATTGGTTAAATAATTTTAAGTGAATTCTCAGTTATTTTTATCAGTCTTTAAACTCTATGAATAGATTTGCAATACCTTTCTTCACAACATTTATCTAAACATTAATTTAACTAGCCTACTTCACGAAAAGGTAAACAAGTGTAAAGTCATTTTTTTCATTCTATTTGTAAACTTACCATAAAGTTTGGATATACCACGATTTTGTAGCAGAACTTCTTGCACCTTCATTGGCAAGCCATAAAAAGTGTCTTTAGGATATTCCTTCACATGATTTTGACTCCCAGAAGATGCAATTTCTGTAACATTCAATGCTGCAAACATTTTATCATCTCTAAGAAATTTTGATTTGTCCATAAAACTAAGCTGCATTGTCTGGTTTGTTGATTCACAAAGAGAGTCTTTTAAATTTTGTTCATAAACAACTTGGTTCAACATGTCATTTTCTTCTGCCATGAAATTTCCACTGGTATCGACATTGTTATGCTCAAGCTGGAGATTGTGCTGTCCATCTGCTTCCATTGCTTTAGAATCAATATCTGCCTCATGTGTAGTATAACTTTCAGTTGTCAGAATTTGTTCAGAACAAGATCTCTGATTTCTTGTGGATGAGCGTAATCTTCTTTTTATCCCAGATTGACTATGAAAACAGCTGTTAGGAGTGCTCATACCTTGTGTTGGAGTGCTGATATGATCAATGTCACCACTGCTGATTGAATCATTGATACTCACATCAACAGAAACATTTTCTGCCGTCTTCAAAGGAGTCATTGCACGCCTTTTTGCTTTCAATATTTTTCCATTCATTTTGAGAATACTTTCCAAAACACGCTTGTCTACTGATATATAAACCACATGCTATCCATCCTTGAAATAAATCACTTCTCTTTGCTGATAACCAATCAAATGATTTATATCATTTATCATATTGAGAGCTTTATGAAGTGTGTTTATATATAAAGATCTGTAAAATAAAACCTACAGTAATGAACAAAACAATGAAATTAACTACAATTGGCAATTTCAATCATTTTCACTATAAGAATTTTAGCCAATAAGGCATTATATCTTTTCACTATAATTATTGCATAGGAATATAGGAAGATTCAAATTACATGTGGATTCATTTTCTTGGATTGTCACAACTTTATGCATTTTGCATGGAAAAACTGATAAAAACCACAAACTTTAATCCACAGACATATAAAGAATGCCCTTAAAATAAATGTTCACCTTTCCTGGATCTTCATTTTAAAATTCAAAAGAACAGACATTTTTGATGAAAAAATAACATGATAAAAGTTATTACTGAGCAAATTTATTAACACATTAACACTTTTTATACAAAGAATTAAAACTACAATGTCTTGGTTAATAAAACACTTTTCCAAGATATGTAAATATCATCGAATCAATTAAAACAAAACAAAACAAAGTAAAGAATACTTCTTTACACTTTTTGTACAGCTACACACAGACATAAAAATAATTTGCAATGCAATATAATCAAAATATAACATAAAATAGAACAAATTTATCATAAAACTTTCAAGACCTTCGAAAACAGGAGAATTAAAGCTTTATTCAGGCCTCGAAATTTCAAACTTTCACGTAAACTATACTTCGTTTCCGTATTATATCGATAACGGAAACGCTTGTTACCGATGTAGTTCATTAATGACTGGGTATCACCATTTTGGTTCTGGGAAACGACTGTTTCGGCATATTGTTACCGAAAAGCGCCAGTTGAGTGATGAATGAAAGTTAAGTGAGTCCAATAAAGTTAAAGGATGTTGTTTTTTTCATTTGATTTGTCATTTTATTTCATTTTATATCGTTATCATCTCAGTGATTCAACTGTTTTATCCTCTCTTAAACAGAAATGGGTACTTTACAGAAACGAAAATTCGTTTGACTAGATGATGCTATCACGGTAACGATGCGGTAACGGAATGACCGTTACAGTCAAATTTCAAGGCCTGTTATTGTAAAATGTGCATTAGGAGTTGTAACAATTTGTTCTGACATCTTATTCTTCCAGGTTTGGAGAAACAATTGTGGCCACCTACTTTATGGACTTTGGTCACCAATTCGTTTATAAAAAACAAAAGTCTCACTTGAACAGTTTTACAATCATTTTAAATACAACCTGTTTTGGTATTGTAGTCTTAAAGTTATTATTATATTGATCACAGTTAATGACAAAATTAAAACAACACAGGAACATAAGAAGGTCAACATTAGTTCTGTGCAGAAATATTCGGCGAACCACACAGGGCTGTGATGTTTGATCGCGGACATCTCAGTGACGGTTACTGTATTTTTCAGATCAGTTGGATGTACTTTCTCAGAATCGTTCCGTGATTAAAATTGTTGTAGCCATTTTTTGAAACGTTATTTTTAAAATCAAAAGACATAAAATATTTTACACAAGATGCAATTTATTTTAGAGAGTGAAAATAGCGGATGCATAGCGCGTATATTTTATTTTTGATGGGTTTCAGATCTTCCGAGTAAAACGATTTTTTTTGTTCTACGCCCCAGTGTTGAACTTGGAAAAATGTTTTATCTAGGTTGTGTCTGTTTAAGAGGGTCTTTAAAATCAGAGGAACCATCACATTGCCTCTTAAATTAGACTCAAAGTTATTTGGAAAACATGGTGACAACACTAACACACTTTCTGTTTGTCATTTTGTAAATTAATTTTTCGACACCATTTTTGAGACGTCATTTTCAAGAATTAAAATCCGTAAAAACTTTTTACACTGGTTACTAGTATCTATATATTAATAGCCGATTCTCCGTCTGTTTTTATTATTATTGGTATATACCAAAGACCACCATTGACTTGGCTTTGAAAACAATACATCACCTAAATACAAAGAAACTAACTGATTAAACATTTTGGGCAACAAGCAGCGGCATAACACGGTATCGTGTTCGGTTTGCCAGTGTTGTATCGTAACGCTTGCTTGACTGTGTGAGACGGGTGATCCTTTTTTTTCGAGCAATCAAAATGTTTAAAAACCGATAGGTAAAAAAAGAGTGTCATGAAACAAAATATTTTTTGCTTTTCTTTTAATAATTTAATTTTTTATGTAATCATTATGCGCTTCTGATCGAACATGTTTTTTATTAACTTCATTCATTTACAGTGTCACATTCAGATTGAAAATGATAACGTTGAAACGTTATGGGCGCCCAAAAAATGTCCCCAAAAAATAACCAAAAGACAAGATCTGAATGATAAATTCGTGAACAAATTAAACAAAACTAATTTAGAACAATGCAAAATTATATAGTTTATAAACGTAACATAAAGGTTTAATTTGTCTCGTCTTTTAAATAGTAATTTAGAGCTTCTCTCTGATGCAGTTCTTAGTTATGCAATCAGTAACCAAATTCGAAGTATACTTCATAAAACATTTAAATAAGTGATTTTTTGACTCTTGAAAGTACTAAAATGTCAGAGATTCCGGGAGCATCACAGCCGCCCCGAAACCCCCTGCTGAAAATTGATGTCCCCATAAATGTTCTGGATGCGACACTGATTTAGCACGTGCCTTTTTTCTCCTCCCCTGTGATCTTTTTAAGAAGAGAAACCATTCCCGCCTACTTTTGATATCACCCATGTTAGAGCGCGTAACTTTTTTAAAACAGAAGTTTTTTCTCTCTACGTTTGAGTAGAAAACAATTGGTTTTAAAAAGTAAATAAATAGCACATCAGAAATGTAGTTTTTTCAGAACCATTGTTTAAATTGGTATTTGATTGGTTTAAAATTGTAAAAACCACGCGAAGTTCATGTTTGGAAAGCATTGTGTAAAGCAAGAAAGTTTGCTGACATTTTAAATGCAACCGCAAAAATGAACGGCTAAGTTTAGAACATGCAAGACTTGAAACACAAGGAACATATTTGTGACAGTTTATGGGAAAAGGATAACAAGCTAAATTTCGATTTAAATCGAAATTTCGATTTTCGATTATTTAAAGCTAAATTTAGCTTCTAAAAAATCGAAATTTAGCTTCAAAAAATCGAAATCGAAATCGAAATTTAGCTTCTAAAATTCGAATTCGAAATTTAGATTCTAAAAAATCGATTTTTGGATTCTAAATGGAGTACCGTTATCGCTGTTAAAAAGTTTTGTTTATATTTTTCACATCGGTATGCGCCATTTTGTTTTTTGACCGGGGGACTCTGTTACTTCGCTAAATCGAAATAAAAAGTTTCCGAAAAATATCCAACAAGTTTACATTTCTATATCGTTTTGTTTTAATGATCTGGTCATCTGTCGTCAGTGATCTTTTATTGAATCTAATGCTCCCGTTATGGACATCGTCTCATGATAAAGACAATAAAAAAATACTTAGATCGCATTAAAAGGTTTTAAAATAATAAACTTTTTCCCCCGAAGGAGTTTACCAAAATAGCGATCGAACAACGGAATAAAAAAAAATTACAGCGTACGGTTTCTATTCTTAACAACTTTAGCAGTAACTGTCGTTTCTTTTATATCTAACTGAATGAGAACCAGGTAATTAGTTCAGTATTAAACACTAACGTGTGCTACCTGTAATTATACTGAATTCGGTACAACAACAACATCTAGAATTTACATAATTTAAGCCGAAAAGGATTCTTATTGGTTAAGAAGCCGCGAAACTTTTACCAGCCAATCGGATTGCAAGAAGTATGTCAACACGAAAATTAATGCAAAACAGAAGCGAAAGAAAGAATTTCAGCATGTTGCGACATCCATCAAAAGTTAACAGCCGGACGTTTAAACTTTTGAAATTTTTTGTTGTAAAGTGAATATACATTTTCATTGTTTCTATTGGCTATATGCCAATAAAACTTTATATGATTAGTATAAAATCGATTTTTTGCAGCTAAATTTCGATTTTAAAAGAATCGAAATTTAGCTTGTTATCCTTTTCCCATAAACCGTCACATTTGTCTTCATGTGCGAACAAGGAAGCTTTATTAAGCAATAAAGCCAGCAGCAAAGGAAGTTAAAACAGTCCAGGAATAAAACCTCAGTTCTCCAATTATACGTCCCTCATCGCTGGTTTTAAGTGCAACAAGAGCCAGATGGCGCAAAACGGTAGCAGCAAAAGTACTTGCCACAAGAATACTTTCGAAATTTTACTTAAAGTTCTTAAAAGTTCTGTAAACGTTATTTCTTGAGATATCTTACTGGTGGAAAACAGGCATAAAAGATGTTTAAAATTACTAACTCGTGTAAATAGGGTCTAATCGTAACACACCAGCAATTTAATTTATTAGAAGACAAAAGAATTATACATGCATGAGCTGTTTATAATGTACGTTTTTTTATAAGAGCTTATGTAGAAAAAAAACGTGTTTCTTCGAAGAAAAAAAATGTATGTTTTGAATTAAATTTTGAATTATAATTTCTTGAAACCGAAAATGAATTCGAACAGATAACTGCCCATTTTTAACTCGATAAAACCTTGATGTTCAAAGACAGTATTTTAAAACCTTTGAAAATTCAAAAGGCTGCGTTCGTTCATTAGAATGTATATTGAGTTTTTAGTGCGGACTCACAGACTCTAAATCGCAGACTAATTGCCATTTCGGCCGGAGGAGGAGTAGTAGGAGTAGGAGTCCACGGGTGTTTTAATACGGTATTGGCTTTCGCTGCTAATGTAATAATTTGCTGCAGATATTTTTATTCAGGCTTCAAAATTACAAAAACTTGAAACACGACTGGGAAACCCTGAAAAAACGTTAAGATGCGAAACTGACTGCACACCAAAGTTTGCGATTGCCAATTCATGAATTTTTTTTTTCGTTAACTCAATGCAGGCTGAACATGCCTTTGCGGCTACTTTTGTTTTAAAAAGTTATTGCGGATAAGGGCATTTTAGAAAGGCTTAGTTTCTATTTTCTGCAGCATTTTTATGTTATTGTTTTCTATGTCTACTTACTTAAAAAATGTTACTACAGGTTTCCTAAACAAGTCCTAGTTCTGACAAAATAAAAGATTTATGATAAACACTTGTTAAAATAGAGTTTTCTTGAATTTCTCCCTTCATCGCTTAAAGAAAAAATTGTAGTAACGTTTTGTTTTTATAAACCCATTTTTTCAATTGAAAAAAAACTACGTAACGATACCTCCATCGTAGGGTTTTTTGGAGGTATTTAAAGACAGATAAGTAACGCAAAAATATTATCGAGAAAACATCTTCCAAAGAAATTCCATTTTGCCATGGGTTGAATAAAAAAGATTACAAAAGAAACAATAGCCGTTATTTGCTTTACAAGAATAATTAATAAGTTTAATATTAAAACAGATCATAGTTCTTGTATATAAACATGCTGAATAGGTTCTGTATATAAACAAATTGCAATAAACAGGAAATGAAATAACACTAAATTTAAAATATTGTACCAAATGAATTTTTATAGCATCAGAACAACAGTTACATCTCCAGGTGAAATTTAATCTGACGGAATTTAATCTTTTTAAATTTACGTTTTTTGCTATGTATCAGAGGGAGTCGTTCACAAGCAAAACTCTTTCAGTTGATGATTTTACTCTTGCTTACGATTTTTCTAGGTGCGCTTGAGTTTATGAATTTGTCTGACTTTTATTTGAATGGTATGTTTGTACAGTCTTTTATTTTATTTATTTATTTTTTTTTTAATCGATATTTTTCCTGCATCCATCAATATGAATCTTCTTACAGAGAAAGCGTATAGGATAAAATATATATGCATGATGCTACGTATAATGTATAAAAACGTATAATAATATACCGACATAACTTATACTAAATTAGATTAAATTAAGAAATAGGCTAACAAGGTAGAAGGGTAGAGTGGGTGTCGCAGTAAGTTGGATAATGAAGCTTGTAATATCAAATAATTGTAACTTGGGTTACAAATGGTACGCATCAATAGAATAGAGGAAGACTCGATAAAAAAAAGTAATGCTAACAGATGAAAATAATAGAGGTAAAGTAATAATATTATTAGAATTAAAAATATGTTATTGATTTGAGTAAACCCGAGCAACGGCTTTATCAATAAAATAGGAAAAACATTTTTCCGCGAACGTTTCAAATTTTTCAATGTTTTTCAAGTTGTTCGGAAGGTCATTAAAACAACCACCAGCTTGTTGGGCAAAGGAACCCTCAAAAGCGTCAGTCATGTCGATGTTATACTTGTGTTGAATTTCCTAGTGAAGTTTTCTTCCAGGAGGACGTGATTTTGTTAACTTAAGATAAGTTGGCCATGAAGGGTTGTTTAGGGCTTTGTGTGCCATTTTTACCAAGGAAAGTGAGATCATTTCTTTGACTGCTAGCCCATTGCAACTTGATAACGTCTATCTCACTGGCATGCCGTCCATACACAAAGCCAGCTGCAGCATTTTGGAGTTTCTGCAGTTTCCTTAGGAGGTACTGAGGGGCTCCCATGAGCAA
The DNA here is from genome assembly GCA_027922465.2 of Turritopsis dohrnii. Lineage (NCBI taxonomy): Eukaryota > Metazoa > Cnidaria > Hydrozoa > Anthoathecata > Oceaniidae > Turritopsis > Turritopsis dohrnii. The sequence continues at coordinate 40,664 of BQMF02000376.1, read as the reverse complement.
TACGTTTCTGTAGTTAATTCTCGAAAGGATAAGAGCTTGAGCAAGTGACTTTCGAAGACGAAAGTTGGCAGATCCTTTGAAGATTCTCAAAGACTTCAAGGTAGAGTAGGTATAAGGTATCAGATTCTGTTTTAAAATTTCTGAATGTAAATTTTATTTATCTCAGTCTTCTCCTTTTGACGAGTGCGATCGCACACGCACGCGCTGTCACACGCGTCAAAAGTCCTAGGCATACATTTAATCGTACGGGCCAATTTGTCATCAACGTGTGAAAAAACATCCTTTGTTTGTGGGCATAATAGCATACGATTTTAATGAGTCAATAAACGCTGCGGAATTGACTACAATCACCTGGTTTCTATTTAGAAATGATTTCCTAAGTGGAATATTCACTCTATCCTTTCATTTCTTAATAATCCATAGAAACAAACAAAGATTATTATGCAATGGTATCACTTATTTGTTTTAACAGCTATCCAAATATTATTATTATATTTTCACGTAAAATATCAGATGGCACGCACATAAATTTCGAGCAACGTGTGATCCATCGCATTGGTAAGGTACGATGATGCATGCAATTTGCGTAGGAAATTTTACAAGTGCGTTTTACCGCACGCATGGCATTTTTAAAAGGAGAAGACTGTTATCTGTATTTTAGATTTTGACCTTATTAGATTTTAATAAGAGTTTTAATATTAAAGATTATACTGTTTGTCTCCAGGTGAAATTTCAACGCAAAGTATAATATATACATAACATACAATAATACTGTAAATTAGTGAAAACATCAATCTCAAAATACTCAATACGTAATGTCTTAAAAGAGAAAGAAATAATGTCATCGATACATGTGCAAAAAAGATGGTGGAGCAGCATGTGCGAGTGGCGGTGAACAAACTGCGCCATTTTTGATAAAAAACATCTACATTACTTGCCTGACATTCACAAAACTTTATCATAATCCAACACATGACAATTTACCGTTAATGTCTTTAATTTTTATTTCATAGTAGTATCTATAGAATCCCCTTCTCGACCACTAGCATAATCACAGCTTGCTTGATGCACGAGGGTGCGCGTTACCAAGATAGAACTCTTTGCGCAGCACTCAGAGTTCGATTGGAAGCTGTGCAACCTCTTCCCCAGGGGTATTTTCCTTGTCTTTATGTGGTGGGTGGGATGGATGAAATGGGAATTTGTTGCACCATACTCGTATCAAAGTTGTTTGGGTTTTTTTGCAAAAAATAAAAGCCATGTGGCATAACAAACTGCCATGGAAAAATACAATAAATGATTTTTTTTCGAGCGATGTGAAATGGCCATTTTTTTATGTTTGTTTACGAGCAGGCGATAGATAAATGAGTTGAAAATGGATTCACGCTAGATTAGTCAGGAAGCTAAGAGTAAAAAATCAAAAAACATTTGCCAGACAAATTGAAACTTTCAGAGTTCTCACACATAAGAAGGTGCAAAAAATGTTTGCTGGACATTCTCGATTTTTTTCACAGAAGCAAAATGTGTTTTGATGACGTCACAACAGTATATTACCACTAAATCTTTTATTTAAGTCACCTTCCCTATAGTCCGTATTTTGAAATTTTGCCGCTAAAATAGTCAAATAAATTTAATGCGGCAAATTCTCCGTGATGATTGGCTTCATCACCATTTTCGTCATCATCATAATCATCATCATTATTGATGATCTCACAACCTTTACAACTGCACATATGTAGGAGCACTTGATGCCATATGAGAATAACATAAACACAGGTTTGATTCGCAGTTGGAAATTTGACATACAATAGATGAAATTAATCGGGATTACTGCTGTGGCATATGAAACTCGTTTTAGGTGGTCAGTAAAACATATCTCTTGTCGGCGGTAATTGTTGCGGGTCCAGTTTTTTTAATAGGTTTTTTTGATACCCTAAAGACGAGAAACGAAGATTTCAAATTATATTACATCTCCAAGTTATTCGAAAACATTTCGAAAGCGATAGCCTTTTCTTCTTTCTTATTTCATGGAAAGAGTTTGTGTAGAATCATTTCCAGTGAAAGAAATGGAGCGCTGGCAATGTTGATTTCCTTGAAGTGAGGTATTCAAGATTCTTAGTCTGTCACGGACACTGATTTCAGTAAGTACTCTACAGGTAATTCGATCGAAGAAATAAACGGCGTGGAGAGGAATATCCGTATCGACTATCGATATGCACACTAAGCGTACGCCAACGTAGTTGCTGCAGTAGTTTGCACAAAGAAGAACGTTCGTATAAGAACCTTCTTGGTCGTTCTGTAACGCCTCTACCTCTGATGACACCATTTTCCATAGGAACTTTCATGAAATTTCTACACGCACTCACATATAATTTGGCTCTATGATTAAAATGGCCTTTGTGAGCGGAAAAATGGGAACAATCATGTAACAACAGCTCTACCAGCTCTTTCTTGTTCCTGACATGAACTCTGGCCATTGTTTGGGACATTTCTGTTGATTAATATATTATTAACAACAACAAAAAAACATTCAGTCATGACAATGTTTAAGAGGGCTTAAAAATTATTGTCATTTCAGCATCTCACGAACTCATCAACATTTTATTCATTTTCCCGCTCATGCGAATATTTACATTTTCACACGCGAAAGAGCTAAATGATTCAAAGACAATGATGGGGGTATCAACGTGGCTTTTTTATAATTTTAATTCAAAAAGGTTGTTTAAAATATGTTTTCTTTATTCGTTATATATAATCATTTTTCAGCAGCTATAATTTTTCGTCATGAAAAAGTAGAAATAGTTTCCATTAAAAAGCTAAACATTCATCATAATTGTGGTCAAAGATGTAGATCCAAATTTGCCAGAATTCATATAGTGTGAATCTAACCTTAACTAACTCTGACTTTTACGTTGCGTGTGGAAGAGTATGTATGAGTGTGAGGAAATTGTGAGAAATTGCGAGAAACCAACTTCAAACCCAGGGTTTCTTGCTTTTCTTATATACGGGCGGTGGAACTTAAAATACCCACATAGAAAGTCGGAAAAATGGCTGACTAATTAGCGCCAAGAAAATTTGCTATGTTTAGGTAAAGCATTTTCAAAAAAACTCTATTATATGCAAAAATCACTGTTTACGACAAAGCTCCCTTAGCCACCTTGACCCGCAGTCCCTGAAAGGTGATGTCGATGCAAGATGCAGTACGGCAGATTTTCATCTTCAACCAAGCATAAATGCATGGAAGATGCATCTACCTGGTGCTCCAAAAAAAGTCCAGGTGTTATCTATAGCGCAAAAAAATGTGTAATACAAATGAAAATGCTTTTTCCAAAATTTGACACCCCTTTTTTTGTTAAAATTTGATGTTTTTTGAAAATTGACATGAAGGTTTTACCATCATATCTAATCATATAAGGAATGAACCAAAGTTATTGTATAAAAAGTTAAGAAATTATCTTTACTTTAAAATTAGGTTTACACCTAAAAACCTTGTAGTTTTGGAGAAATATCTTCTCCAATACCTGGACTCTTTTGGCACACCCGGTATAAATCTTTTACAGCTTATCTAAAGCTTTTAACAGCAGTACTGTTTTAAAGCAATTTGAGGGGAAAAATCCACACATTGATTTTTATACACAGGAGAACTTTGTAGCTTAAGAGACGAAAGCATCCGCAAAAGCGACGGAAATAGAAGTATGCAAGAGCATCAAGAGCTCCAACAGTGTCAAAATCTCAAACAAGACTTTGGCCAAAAAATAACCACAGACATGCACGGAGCATGAAAGCAGAAATTCACCTGATAGGCAATATATCTGAACCAGAAGAGTCCTAATCATACATATGCACGAAATGCATTTCATCAGCTTAATCGATTGGTAGGTTGTTTTTTTTGTTATTGAGTTTTTATTGAGGTCCAACGAAATTAACAACACTCATCTGAATTCCATCAAGCAAGGAAACAATCGAGATAGGAGGCAATATAACAATATGACAACAGTGAAGGCCGAATAACAGTTTTTGAAGGTGAAAAATCGCCACCAAACTTCATAGAAGCTGACTTTGCAATACTGGGATACAAAATGAAACGAAATGAACGAGACAACAGGGAAATAACTTCCATTCATTCTAACAGACAAGTGATTGACGATGCTGTTACGATTAATAGAAAGAAGTTTCGTCTAAAAGCCATAAAAAAGAAACACACCAGCCAGAACCTCGATTCCAGAATAGTTGAGAGATCATATTCCAGAGAAGCAGCTAGTTCCGTTTGAATAAAGAGATCAGGTTTACCATTAGAGCAGTCATAGATGGAAGTGTCATCAACAAAAACACCGACATTAAAGAGCCAACGTGACCAGGACCAAGGATAGAGCCTTGGTGAACAACAGCTATAATCGAGAAGGTGGAAGAGGCTTGGTCATCCAAGACAATTTTCAGCCGTCGATCATGCGGAAAAGATTCAATGATCTTTAAGACCTTTCCATGAATACCGTAGACAGACAACACAGAAAGCCTGCATGTCAGATCCTGTTGAAAGCGTTAATGTTAAGTGTACCAGCTCTAGCCACTCCATTTTTGTTTAGAGTGCGATAGATTTATCAGTAATAAGATCAGGACATCAGCAGTGGAACGTGCATCACGAAAACCATAGTGATGATTCCAAAAACGAATGAAAGCGAATGAAACGAATGAAACGAGTGAAATTCCAGGTTTCAACACTAATGCAAAATTAATGAGAGATTCAAAGACCTTAGGTACGACTGAAAGCATAGTTATAGGAGGACAATTGAGAGGATCAAATCAATCACCAGAGCTCCTAGACACTGGAACAACAAAAAGCACATTTCTAACAAGATTGAAAAGAATGGTTAACCAGACAAATATTAAAAGGTTTCGGAAAGATTGTATACAGTGGAAGCATTGTAAACAATGTTTCAATACAATTTATTTTAACTGGGGTTTGTCAGGGCCGGCGGCTGAATAAGAATCAAGCTCTAAAAAAAGCTTAACTACGTTTTAAGGCGTACCATAGATGTCCTGGAGAGTGACATCACAGCAAGAAGGAAACTCAGGAAGAATTAAGGTAAGAAAAAATTGCAAAAAAATTGTAAGCAAAGAACTCCCACTTCCCGTAGGCAGTCGTAATAACATTCACGTCATCAAAGAGAGGAGAAATAGCAGACTTCCCTTTGCTTGAGAAGATGTTGCAGGGCTTCCAAAAGTCTCAAAAACCTGATAGTTGCACGAAGATCGATGAGAAGGATAGTTATTTGTCTGACTAGCCTTTTGATGTAAGGAGATGGATACCACAAAATAAATAGAACTACGTAAAAGGCTCAAGGGAGGCTCTAAAACTACTAAAGTTAGAAACCAGACAAAGATCAAAGGAGGGTGGGCATCATTGTCGGGAAAACGAGAAGATGGGGTTACACTCTGAGAAAGATTCTCAGATACAGAAAAGTTGAAAGCTTCCATATCAGCATCATCTGTGTAAGTTGGTCCTAGCCATTCTGGAACAACGGAATCACGACATATAATATTGCTTGTCGTGGGATTTCCACACAGCTGTCCATGTTTTCAGAAATGCTTCAAAGAATAGAGCAATGCTGAGTAAAAGAAGATTGAGGTAGCACAATGCAGGATAGCAATTTCAAAACACAAGTAAGAATGAGCAGAAGATTCTAAGTCAGGAACGCGAGCGATAGGTAGAGTGTCATAAACAACACCATGCATGTGTATATCAGAACAAACGAATAAAAGGAAGGGCGACACGAAAGTCTGAAAAGAATATAGAAGGATCAAGGCTAGTTGTAAACCATAGTTTACAATCGCTGGTATTAAGGTATTATGAAAAGTCATTCCTAAACTCAAGTATTTTGTTTATTTCCTCATATGTTGTTAATTGTAATTTGATATTGGATTCATCCTAATCTGGCAAATTCTTTAGGAGATTTTCTTCATTGAATGTTTATTCTTTGCTAGGCTTGTATGATGTTACTGTAATTACACGAGTAAGAGCAAGACCAGCTTGATAATAATAATCAGTAAGAATTATTTGACTAGTTTCAGCCTGATTTGCTGGTATGTTTTTCCCATGTGATAGATAAAACTCATCATAACTTTCAACACTTCCCTTAAATTATAATACAGTGTGTTTCGTAATGTTGAAAATGGAAATTAAAAATTTAATTACATTTTTCCAAGACATTTTCCTTATTTTTTCAAAACCCACTTTTTCATTTTCCACGAAAATATACTAGCCGAAGGAACTTGAAAATGGCTTTCCAACGATGTAAAAATTATTATGAAATTCGGTATATTCATTTAAAAAAACAACTTTAAAATTTCCATTTCCAACATTACGAAACACACTGTATAAGATAAATTATAAACTAAATTATTTTGGTTCACTTACTTTTTTCCACGACGATTTATTTCAGTAATCACTGACCTCGTTCTACAGCATTATTAAAATGAATAAATAAAATAACATATTACATAAGAGTAGCGGATCATTATACAGAAGATGGTAATCAAAGGTTCTTCACGAATCAGTGAATTTCGATAATTGGTCATCCATATCTGCTTTGCTTCATTTACCAGCACCTTGATTCTCGCATTTCTGAGAATCCGAGAATTTTTCAAAAGCTGTCGGACTGGGATATTATGCCTCGTTATAGCGTGTTATCAAGTCACCCTTTCATACGAGACTATGGCCAACATCAAAGGCAATAAATACCTCAGTCACTCCTTCAAGGATGTCGCAATTGATTGAACTGCGAAGTGGTGCTCTTAGTCTTTCTTCAATAAGTAATGGAACTGGCTCTTAGCTGATAGCGATGTTATCCAGTTGTAAATTGGCAGTCTGATTAGTTTACTTTTCATTACAGTCTGAGATTAGAGACGATCAGTTATTAGGAGATAACCCAAAAATTGCGGTAGCTAAAAGATTGAATAACACAAGATTTTAATGCTAGGATTCCGCAATAAAGTTTAAATCCGTGATTTTCATTATTCAAAACACTTCAAAACACTTCCATCCATCAAGCCAATGATCAGACAATCATCAAACGAAACGAAAACTTACAGATTTGGAACCCGATCTGGATTATTTGCCCCAATTTCTTTTTAGTACTGAAAACAAAATATTGCAGTAACAACGCTTGCGTTGTTCACCCAAACCAATTAATTTATAATTAATTTTTACATCGTTCAACAATACCAAACTGAATTTAACATTATGCCCATACCATTCACGCGTCTTGTCCATGGCTGAATTGTTTGCTTACGGTGAGAATTTCTCTGCACTGCCGGCAGATCGTGTAAAACGCTGCAGCAATAACTTTACAAAGGCTCTTAACTTTGAAATCGTGAATACAAACACAATGGGATTAACAGAAATATAGAACATTGAAATGCATATAATGGATAACAGATCTGAAACGTTTATGGGGATACTTGATTCAATGTCTTTGAAATATATAACAATCAGTGATACATAAAATGTAAGTTTAAACGATGACGCGACTGCAACTTCTCGGTTCCATTTCTGTCTTCGTTTTAATTCAAAATACTGCTCTGCTTTTGTTCCATGCAAACGGGATACGCTCTTTAACAATTCAGACATGGCTCTGTTGCTTTTAAAGATCACGAATAGTTGTAAAAACAATATAATAATTGTAGCAACGACCATCATTGATCCTAAAACGACAGTTTGAGTTCGTACACCAATTATCCGAGCGTGCATGATCAACGGCGGTAAAAGTGTAGTGAATATTATGGGCTTAATGACTTTACAAGATATGATACGTTCGTATTCCAAGCAAAACTGAACGGCTACGAATTGGTTGATTGTCAGCAAAACCGTCATGGTAACCGAATTCATGAAACTTACTTTTATGACATAAAAGATTGCTTTGAAAATATCCCAACAGAAAGTATTTTTAACTGCACAATTGAGAGCAGTAAAACTCAATAACTCACTTATAGCATAAACAATATCGAAGACAAACAATAGTTTCACAAGCGTCAATCGCCCCTGTCGAGATGCGGAACGCTTAAAAATAGCTGCAAAAATGATACTGTAACAAATGATAATCCATGCTGCTGACATAATGATGATATAAAATAAAAATCGAGGGATTTCAGTTTGTTGACCAAATGGTAGCATTGCACTTGTGTTTCCAACTGTTGCATTGAAGACTTGTGATTCCTGCATCTTGTTTACAAATCGCTTTTCATTGAAAAATTCAGCAATGAAAACCTGTGGTAGTGTTATCCAACAGAATATATGAGAAAGCTAAGCTGAAAACCAAATGCTTTACTTTTTTATGTAAAGAAGCGAGTTACAGCGTTAACAAAATGAATAATAGTGGTTTTGTAGATCTTCCCGACTAATCTTCCTTCTTGGTAACACACATTACATGAAATAGAAAACAACAACATTTCACGGTATGATTTGGTATTTGGATTCGCAACATGTACACAGTGTGAGTAAATTATGCCCCATAAAGATACCGTACTTGTATATATACATTTATTATGTGTGACTAAGCCGGCAGCGAAAAACCCCCTAGAAGGAGGAAACGTCGTCTTCGAACCAAATGCGTCAGTCACGGGTACCCTCGAAGTATAAGGGTCTCATTATCTACAATCTATCAAGTAAAAGAAAAGCAAATGGATGTGAATGAAGCCATTTCTCCAACACGTTGTTTGATACCAGCAAATCATATGGCAGGAGTAGGTCTTCATGCCTTCATCACTGTGGATGCCATTTTTCGTCGAAGATGCAAAAAAAAAAATTATTAACACATTTGAAAAACTTATGACACTGTGTATGTTGAGAGATCCGAGAGAATAACAGATATCCACAACGCCCATTTTATGGCCATGCGTCCGCGCATGCTCAACCTCGTTCCCAGAAACGTCGGGAAAATATTTACCAGCTATCGGGTTTGCTGGAAAAAACATTTCTTAAAAGTTTGTTCACAACCTGACTGATCTGATTACAGATATAAAATCAAAACTGAATACTGCTTTCCAATTATTATCATTATCACTGGTAAAGATTTGATTGAAATATTTATATCCTGTATATTTATCCTTTTCTAGTTAGTGATAGCACGTTAACCTTGCAAGTTAGAGTTCTTGAGTATGTATATACTATTAAGAATGTTAAAGTTATAAGTTTTCTTTTAAACGAACAAAGAACAAAGAACAAAGGAAACAAAGGTGTAAAGTTTATCTTAACACGTTAAAGGGGAAGTTCGGTCTAATTTTTCACTTCTTATTTTTTCGTTTTAACTTGTAATGCTTTGAAAAGTTAGAAACCCACTTTTTGAATTTTTGAAAATGCTCTTTTCCTCCAAAAGTTATTAAAACTTTTAGATGCTGAAAAATGATTTTGTTCACAGTTGAAACAGATGTTCATTATGAATGATAAAATGACGTCACACCGTGCAGAAAGAACTTTTACATGAAGAAAGTTTGTTATTGAACCTTCACACTATAAAAAAAACTCACTAGTAATAGATCGTTTTATTTTTATTTTTTAATTCGAAAAATGCCAAGTTACTCTGCGACAGCTTGTACTACTTTAAAGGAAGAAAGTGTGCGGTTTTTGCGGTTTTGGCTCGAATCGCAAAAATTTATTCCGGCAAAATATTGCAATATTGGTAAACCGCAAAAGTTTTTTCCCGCAAAATTTTCAAAATAATCCCAATTTTTATTAATTATTACAAGAGAAATCCCTCCGACCTAAAGGCTGTTTGTAAAAGTTCATTGACTCCAATTTCAATTTTGAGGGTTTTTTTCGGCAAAATTTCCCCAACGAAATATTTTCCCCGACGAAAAATTAAACGACGTTTGTCTAATGAAGTTTTTCTGTCTTAAAATCTTCAACGGATAAATTTTTGTTAGTCTAGTATGAATGACACTGACAAAAATTGGATAGTAACACAGGAGAGCGAATCTGAGAGATATAGAACAACACGAAAATGGCGTCAATCTACTCTTTTAATGCAATCATTGCTTCGAGGCTTTCATGTCTATTAAGAAACAACCTCCCCAACGAAATTTTCCCCTCTAAGGTACTCTCGTTTGGCAAGCGCAAAAATTTTTCCGGCAAAAAAAAGTGTTAACTGAGGAACCGCAAAAGTTTATTCCCGCAAAAAGGATTCATTTCCACAAACCGCAAAAGTTTTTTCCCGCAAAATGCAAAAATTTTGCGGTTCCGCCAAACTGCAAAACTTTCTTCCGCAAACACTTTCTTCCTTTAAAGTAATCGGTCCACAAATTGTTCTTTCACATTTCACCAAAATTACAAGTCAAAGAAAATAACCAGAACTTTGTAAAAGATGGTTTCCCAACATAAAAATGAAGTAGAACTCTGCCGAAAGACTCAGGGTCTTACATCTTTACCCAACACTGATCAAATTGAGATGTATCGTTCTCTGTACATAATGTTTTTCCCCAATCGACAGCATTTTAGCAGGAATGGCATAGTGGTACGAACCTGACGCCATTAAACGCTGTTGATCTTCAATTTTTCTCTCCATGAACGGTACGTAACTCTCATTTTTTTTGTGGGAAAGGTGTCCTTGTCGCCCATAAAGCACACGATGGAATATCTTTATGTATCCCTTTACCAAGTGTATTGTGTATCCACCAGGTGTATGTATTGTCTATACGTTGTAAATCTCAAAGTTCTGAACAGAACTTTAGTCTTTTATTAGATAAAGATTAGATAAAGGGAGATTTTTATCAAATAGAAACATAACACAAAACATAGTTTTTGTTCTAAGGAGACCAGAAAATCAAGATAAAACAGCGAAATTTAATTTTGTAATATATTTTTATACATGCTAGACTGAAATAACAAACTTGGTCGTGTACATCTGAAAATATATGTTGCTTTTCAAATTTGTTGGTGGTACCTACCCAGCCACCCTACTTCCGACGACCCTTTTTCTGAATTTCATTGTGTCTCTGCAGCACAAACTTTCCCTGCAGGTACTCATAGGTTTGCAGAATTTTCCAGAAAGACACCAACCTGCGCTTCTTATAGGTAACACATGCTGCGCTTCATCGTTTTCGTTTCCTCTTCTTTGCTACTACTTTTAAGATTTCTAACATCTCTTGTGGTTCAAAATCAAAAGGTTTAAGTTATCAGATATATCTTACAAACATTCATCATTTTCATCGAAAGAGCTATTAGTTTATTTTTGATAAAGCTTTTTTCTTTGCACATATGCTTTCTGCACGGAGTGACGTCACACGCTGAACAGATTAAAAATCTTATTTTTTTCAATAGAAAAACATGACGAAAAAACGTTTTTTGAAAGAAATGAACGAATAAGATTATTATATTTTGAAGCTTTGGTATGGAATAAACCATCTCAGGCGAAAAAAAATAAGGGCGAACTTCCCCTTTAAACCTGAGCTCAGACTTCTTCGATACGAAACGAAACCATTTTTCGTATATTCAAGGCAGACTTTTAGTTACACAGTTTCTAAATAATAGGCTTCAATGTAGCGTTGTTTTCCTCTCTTCTATATCTGTTGTTTGTATCTCCTCTAAATGCTTTTTTAGAAGAACCAGTAAAATCTCACAAATCATAGTTTACTTTCTATTATTCGCATCTTCAAGTTTCGTACCGTTAGTAATTACTAGTTACTTTTTTCATCTACGCATTGTAACATTTTCTTTTGTTAAAATAACCGTTAGATTTAAAACTGTAAATATTTTTTAACACAAATTAAAATGAAAACAAGATTCGCAAAAATGCGACTATATATTTCCCCAAAGTTGCGAAACTTTTGTTAATTATTGTTAAGAAAAATATACATCATTAAATACCATAAGAAAAATATACATCATTAAATAACTACAATGGTATAACTACCATTAATGTCATACTCAGATAAAAATGTTGTCCTCACTAAACAGAGTAGAATTGAATTTAATACCACAAAAGAACTTATTTTGAATTTATTAAATGAAGATGTTCATGGTCAAATGATAAGGTTTCTCTTATAAATTTTAAACAACTAAATATCATATGATCATATATATAATAATAAACATATGATCTTTATTGTTGTAGAAGCTTGACACCCTTTATACCATAAAATCATTACAAAACGATGTAACTCAACAGAAGACACTTGCACTTGCTTTTTGTAACTCAGATAAAACTATCTTACAACATTATACAATCAAATTTACAAAAGAAGAAAAGAAAATTGTCAAACTTAATTTTAATACTACAGCATAAGTATTAAAAATACTACGAGGTAGATATATAAGCAACAAGATGCCCTGTCAGTCATAAGGATTTCTGCGAAACCAGCTGAAGCGTGAAAAATGAAAGACTAGTGATATTCTTCAAATTTGAAAATTGAACGGCTTCTACAATACAACATCACATTTTTGGAATCCATGAAAGCATAACTGATATATACTATAGATCAAAAACAGATAAAACAAAAATAAAACTATAATAGTTGAACCCGCTAAAATGTTTGTCAACTTTTGTTCATTTCCAGGGATTACCTTTTAAAAAGTGTAAATAGGACTTATTTAAAAACAACAAAGAAAAGAAATACGCATAAGGTGCGAATTGTAACCATGGATACAAATTTTATATGACAGTTTTTTTTTTAAAAAAAAAAGAAATGATGTATAAGAGCAAAAGGAAAAAAAACACAAACTTTTTCGAAAAAAAAGAAAAGAAACAAAAGCGAAAAACTCATCAGAAATACTTTGTTTAAAACTAACTACGTATCTACCTACCTAATCTAGCTTTTAGGCATTTAAAAATATAGCTTTTAAAAAGTTTATGAACGACTTGGATAAATTTTCCTAACTGCAAGAGAGCTTCGAACCACAAGATGAAGAGTTATTTTCAAAAAAAAGATGGGCTTAAAGTAACAATTAAATTCAAGTGTTCAGAATAAATATATAAATAAATATAGTTATATATTTATTATTTGATAAAAATGACCATTGTAAATCCTAAATGAAAAAAACCCAACAGATTTCGGTAGTGAAAATATATATAGACTACACATCCATAAACAAATCACTGAAAAGCTAAAAGTAGACGTTTCTTGTTCTGGCTTGATTTAATTTACAGATTGTTTGTTGGATTGAGCTTTGATTTGTTGTCAGATTAAATGAATATCCAGGGAAGCACATTTTTCGAGCAGATATCTGTGTCTCAATGTTGTCTATACGTAGACGTAGTTGGTTTTCTGACGTTCTTATTGCATATACGACATCGCATTTTTACTTGCTGTTTTTGTAATGTACTTTTTGAATTAACACTGGTTGAACTGGTTGTTCTCCACATAAAAAAGGTTTCCTTTTATAGCTGTATATGCGTACATCATATATATGTGCTTTCAGTTCATATTATATCAGGACGTAAAATAAAAATAAATCTTCAGCCTGTATTGATAATGAATTTTCGCCTTTGCACTGAAATGGCAGCTTCATCAATGTTCCAAGCATTTAATTACCAATCATCATCATACATAGCATTTTTGTCATCAACAAAAACAAAACAATATTTTTCTGTTTTCTACACGTTTCTTCAAAGGTTTTTAACGAAACCTTTAAAGACAATACTGAACTAAAACGATTTATTTCCATCATTTAATTTGAATTCTCTTGAATCATTTTAAAAGCTAGTGGAAAAATCAAAAATCTTCTACAGCCCATCTATATATTAATAGCCGATTCTCCGTCTGTCTGTTTGTTTGTTTGTTTGTTTGTAAGTCACGCAAAATGGTAGATGTGAACTGCGAAAGAGAGTCAGCAATGTAGGATCACACATAAATTATTTCTCTTCTTGTGCGCGACGTCAGTGTGAAACCATTGTATTGAGCCCCTAATCGAATGCGACGTTTAGGGAAAATTATCTCGGTAACCAATAGGGATAACTGACGTTTTTTGGGGTCCCCGATACAGGTTATAGGGTGACGAAAAAATTTAGGCCAAATTTTTTTTGCGACGGGTGTGTGACGTCATCAGAATCTTTGATCGACAATATCTCTGTAACGGTGCGTCATAGACATATAATCCCATACATTTTCTTGCTCAGAATTTTGAGCTCTACAAGATGGTAACACTTTCTATTGCCAATTCCTTTATTCTATTTTTCGTGAACTCTTTGGGAGGTGACACAACGCAGGCTGAACCTGGGCGGCGAGCGACGCCGCCTTTGCGCCTAGTCTATATATTAATAGCCGATTCTCTGTTTGTTTGTCTGTTTGTTTGTCTGTCACGCAAAATGGTAGATTGAGTTGTGAGCGAAATTATTTCTTTTTTTGTGTGCGACGTGAGTTCGAAGCAAATACATTGCAACCCCAATCGAACGTGACTTTTTTTGGCTGATGAACTAATAGGAATAACGTTTTGTTTTTATCATTATTGTTAGTTTTATATTCCACGTTGACTTGGCTTTGAAAACAATACATCAACTAAATACAAACTAACTGAAACTAACTGATTAAACGTTTTGGACATAAAGCAGTGGCAAAACGTGCGGTTTACCAGTGTATCCTAACGTATCCTTGCCTGACTGTCTGAGACGGGTGAACATTTTTTCGAGCAATCAAAATGTTTAAAAACCGATAGGTAAAAAAAGAGTATATGATACAAAATATTTTTTTTTGCTTTTGTCATAATAGTTGTCTTAATTTGTTTTAATCGATTTCTTTTAATCTATTTTAATCAGATCGAACGTTTTTTTTTATTCACTTTATTCATTTAGCACGTGCCTTTTTTTCTCTCCTCCCGTGTGATCTTTTTAAGAAGAGAAACCATTTCCCCCTTACGTTTGATAGCACCCATGTCAGAGCGCGTAACTTTTTTAAAACAAAAGCTAATAAAAAGTTGAAGTTTTCTCTCTCTACGTTTTGAGTGTATTGTTACACTGCTAAAAGATTGGTTTTACGAGAGGTTGTGACTTCGAATATGCTTCTGGTTGAACACAAGTTTTACGAGCCGTTTATAAGGAAATTTGACGTTTATTGATACAGTGATACAGAGCAGGTGGATATGGGCGGCGAGCGACGCCGCCTTGGCGGCTAGTCTGACTGAAAAAACATGGCTTAGTAACTTGACTGTAGACTAGCCTCTATTCTTATCTACTTTGGCGGCTAGGCGAAAA
Source organism: Turritopsis dohrnii (assembly GCA_027922465.2). Lineage (NCBI taxonomy): Eukaryota > Metazoa > Cnidaria > Hydrozoa > Anthoathecata > Oceaniidae > Turritopsis > Turritopsis dohrnii. Next base: position 25,491 of record BQMF02000376.1, on the reverse strand, counting down.
TTGCATTCTGAACCGCGGCTATAAAAGTGAACGGAGAAGGAGGAGGAGGAGAAGGAAACTACCGGTTTTATCATATATTTCGCCCTATGGGGAAATATATAAAAAAAAACAAAATAAAATCCTAAAGTCTTTATTCTTTTCCTATTCTAGATACCGCTAAAACAAAATAACAGCTGAAATTAAAGGAACGTTTTACATAAGTTGTAGTTAGCTGGATATAAATAACTATTCAATGACTTTCTCAAAGAAATAAGAAGTAACGTTTTAACGACGTTTAATTCCGGAGGTGAAAAGGTTGAAATATGTTTGAAATTGTGGGTGGGTTGTTGGGGGCGGAGGGGAGGGGGAGGTAAACTGCTAAAGCGCTGCTAAAGCGGTGTATAAAAACTCCAAGAAAGTTTTGTGGAAAGAAATGGTACTACTAAGTTATTGTTTTCTCTCGCCGAACCCATTGCAAACTTGTCCAAAATAGTGAATACCCTCAAATTAAGGAATTTTTGGCAAATAAACAGATTGTATATAGCAGTTACTATTTTAAGGATAGATAGATAGATAGATAGATAATTTATTTGGTAAAGAAGTTCGTTAAAAAATGCAGTACAATACTGATGTGGACCTACTATAAGTATATGTAAATGAAAAAATGTTACAAAAGAAAACATATGTGGGTGCAAAAATTAGGTGTATATAAAATAATTTTATTCAAATATAAACTATGAACTAAAATCAAGAAATTGAGGAAAGGAAGCGCTAAGAAATTAGGATCGGAGACTAACGGAAAAAAAATTAAAACAACCAAAACAAACAAAAACAAAAGTAGCCAGAGTTTAGGATAATGATGTTGGTTAGCGGAGGAAAAAATTGAATATCATAAATAATAGATCTTAAATTAAATTAGGTAAATACAATAATCAAATTTACAATAAAATACAATAAATTATATATATACATATTAATATACAATATACAAAAAAATATTCTATGTTGCAGAGAAAATTAAAAACTGGTTATAAGACTAAAATTCAAAAAGTATTGCATGGACCATGCAGGTAATGAAAAAAAAAAATGGATTAGTCACAGAAGATTGACCATGGAAGGTGGTGATAAAATAAGTAAACCAAAATTCGATATTGAGATGAGACTACAAAATCAAAGTCTATGTTGCATAGGTCAGCCATAAAAAAAAGTTACATTAGTAATATAAATACTCTCTATGGTGAATAGCCATTCCTGTGGAAAGGGAGCCGAAGGTAATCTTATCCAGTACGTCTTCAGATAAACATCGCTTGAAAGAATCATGTGAAGGATTTTCCCTAATTTTGTTTGCTAGGTTGTTCCAGACGTTCGCAGCTCTGTATCTGAAAGATCTTTTATAAGCAGTATGGTTGAAACGAGGTATATCGAGTTTAAAATGGTTTCGTGTGTTTCTTGACTGGCTTTTTGTTATTAAACGATCGAGAGGAGCTGGTGATTTGTTGTTGTAAATCTTGTAAGTTTTGCAAGCAATTGAACGTTTGTAATAGAAGTCTATATGCTTCCAGCGTGCTTGTTGGAGCACAAGATTGTCGGGTACCGCTTTTTTGATTTTATTTATAAATCTGGTGGCTCTTATGTGGATCTTGTTGATAGTTTCAATGTGAGTTGAACTACCCCAAATCAGGATACCATATAGAGCAGAAGGTAAAATACCTTGAAAGTAGATTGTCTCTAGTGTGGCATTGGACATTGCTCTCATCTGATAGAGCTTCTTCACTTTAGCAGAGAACGATTTGCAGATCTCATTAACATGTTTGTCCCACGATAGGTTTTGATCAATAGTGACACTTGCAATGACTCACAAATTGTATTGGTTGTATTGGTTGTATTGGTTTAGATTCCATACAAACTTCTTGCAGAGGACCCACAATATTCCTGTTGGATATCACTAACAGTCTGCATTTTCCTGGATGTATGGACAGTTTGTTTTTTCTTGCAAAATTTTCAATTTTTTTGATCTTTACCTTCATTTTAGAAATGGCATCATCAATAGAATTTCCAACAGCAAAAGCTGTGGTGTCGTCAGCAAATAATTCAAGACCCTCATCATCATTTTCCACATCTTTCTGAATTTCATCAGGCATATCATTTACATAGATGGAAAAGAAATTCGGACCCAATATTGATCCTTGAGGGACGCCAAAAAGAACTTTTTACTTTCAGACTTGGTACCATTTAAAACAGTAAACTGCGACCTGCCGTGTAAACAGCTATAACCATATTGAAACAATGACCCTGAGATACCACATGCTGACAGTTTTTTCATTAAAACATCATGACAAACACTATCAAAAGCTTTTTGATAGTCGACGAAGAGAACGACAACTGTTTTGCCATTATCAACTGATTGTAACCATTTCTCTGTCATGTGTAATAAAAGGTCCTCGGTTGAGCTCTCTTTACGGAAACCCCATTGACTACTGCTTAGCAGGCTGAAGTTCTCCAAGTGTTCATTCATTTCCATGCAGATGTAACGTTCAACAACTTTAATTGAGATGGAAAGTAACGAGATGGGTCGGTATTTATTGCAATCCTTTTTCGATCCTTTCTTATGCAAGCAGGTTACTTTTGCTCTCTTCCAGCTCTCTGGAAAGGTTTTAGAGTTCACACTTTTCTTGAAGACTTTGAACAAGCTGTCAATTGATATAGATTCATGTAACATCAAGTCCCTAGCTGAGATGTTATCTGGTCCGTCCACAAGTCTTGCCAGTTTTCACAGTTGACATAAAAACTGCCTTGAAAGAATCTTTGTTGGTTTGAATTTCAGATATAGAATGGGTAACACCGTAAATGTTGGAATTTGGAATACAAGCTTGAGGTAATGGTATTTTTGACGACAGACTCCCACCAATGTTGGCAAAAAATCATTCATTAGATTTGCCCTCTCGGTATCGTCTAAAATAATAGCTGCTTTGGTTTCTAGAGGACAATGACCTTATTCGATGATGTCAACCCATTGAATTTTTTCACTGTCTTCCAAAACGATTTACTGTTTTTGGATCCTTGAAATTCATGTTTCCAATAGTTTGCTTTGGTTTCACGAATCAATTTGGTGCAATGATTTCTCATCTTTCTATATTGCTTCAATTCGATGGAGTCTTTACTTGATGTTAATTTGGCTTTGTTGAGCAGTCTGTATCTGGTGTTCATCGACTTCCTTATATCTCCTGTCATCCAAGGCTGGTTTTTAACTCTCACTTTCACTTTTCTTGGGTTAACATATTCTGAGATAGAGTTTTTCAGAGGACTTTCCCAGCACCAGAGAGAATCATCTGCATCATCGAAAATGTCGACTATGTGCCAAGGAGTAGATTCCAACTCAGTACGCAGTTTATTCAGGTCAATGTTGTTATAGTTTTGAACTGTTATTAGTTTAGAAATCCTTTTAGGCTTTGATGTGACATTCAAGGTAGCAAAGACCAAATTGTGGTCAGAATCATATGTGTCGTAACTCCCCTTGCTGACTAGCTTTCTTGGAATGCTTGTGAGAACGACGTCAATCGAGGTTTTAGTAGTTGGAGTAACTCTTGTAGCATCCTTAATGACGTTTTGGAAGTTGGATGAATACAGTAAACTCTTTAGAGTGGCAGCTGTGCTTGAAGGTTTGAGAAAATCTATATTCAAATCACCAAGTATAACGATGTTTTTTCTGTGTGCAATTCTGTTGACAATTATTTCAAAGTTTTTCAGGAAGTGATTGTCGTTAGGTGGACGGTACATACACCCTAATAACAATTTTTCCGATCTGATGTTTATCTCAAGCCAAACCGACTCTGTTTTCCCTGTACTGAAGTTGAAACTAGCCTCGCAAGCAGGAAGGGTGTTTTTAAAATAAATTAACACTTCGCCCCAATGATTTTTGTGACCTTGTCTGTCTTTTCTTACAAGGGAATAGTTATTGATTTCCAATTCAGCATCGCTCACATTACTACTTAAATGCGTTTCAGATATTGCAAGAACGTTGATCTTTGTTTGGTAGAGCAGTAATCGAATCTGATCTATTTTGTTTAAAAGTCCATTTACATTTATGTGAGCACAACACAATCTCCTCGATACCTTAAAGGAATCTCTCAAATCTGGAAAAGGATTTTCCCAGGACGCCATCTTTGTTATTCGGACGCCATCTATAAAGTAGTACATTTACTGATGTATATTAGTGTAATAGGCTCTGTGAAAATAATTCAAAATGTTTTTGGGTGTTAAACTGTATTTTTCTTCCCTTCACTCTCGGCATTTTTGCAGTCTTTAATTTCTTTTTCCATCGTATCAGAGTGGTTAATATTTTTAATCTAATTTTGAATAATTTATGAATAATGAAATGCGTAAAAAAAGCAAATGAAAAACCAAAAAACGGGCAAATGCGCCAAGACAAAAAAAAAGAAACCCACAGAAATGCACTGAAAAAGACAACAAATGAGCAAAAAGCGCGGAGAAAAGAAAAGGAAAAAACACTGGAAAAACAAAAACGTGCACATGCAAAAGCTGAAAATGTAGACTAATCGCAGAAACGGAAAAGTATGCACAAATCTAAAGCTTAGAATTTTGAAATACTTTTGTATAAATTTTAATGAAATTGTAGTTAAAAACTATGAGTTGACCTTAGAAGAACACTGAAACACAGAAATGCAAAACAAAAACAGAAGTGGACGTACCGAATAGGCACGTATTATGTTTGATAATTAAATCAATTCATATTTCAGTTCGTTATACGTTAAGTTGAAAACATTTGAAATGCCCTAATAGATAAGTCTTGATGCTGACTTTGAATGTTAAGCTTTTTATTCGACGAATATGTCACACACCTCTCTCTTGAAGTGAACAAGTGAATGCTAACACAGAAAAAAGAACGAAACGCCTTGATAAAGAGCCGAGATTACCCTAGAGGCGTGCAATAGACTAATTAAAATGATTACTCAATATACAGTGTGTCCCAGAGAATTTCGGTCTGCGATTTTAACAACCTATAACTTTTCACACATATATCAGATTTCAGCGATTTTTACACCATTCGATAGGATTTCTTTTAATGATTTTAAAAACCTGTATTTTAGATAATTTAGTCCAAAACCTTTGACGTAAATGGGATTCTTTTAAACTGTAACGGTCATTAATTCCTTAATGGTTAATAAAAGTAAGTTTTCATATGCAATTATTCTTTTGTTTATTAAGAATTTGTCGCAGTGTTATTGAACACACTAAAATTAATATCTCATCACAAAATTAAAACTTGCGAGACGGGGGTTTCTACGAAGTTTTGTACATCTGTAGTTGCTACTTAAAACAAGAAGTTTTCTTCACTAAAATCCAGAGTCTATCAGAGTTGAGCAGTAAAATTGTTGAGGCAGCAAATAATCTTAAACAAAATCAAAATTTTATTTACCGCTCTTCATGAAGTGACAGCAAGCAAAAATCCCTGTGCTCAGAGAAACGGCGGCATGTTTTCTAATGACTCTTGTGTTTTACATCCACTTGACTTGTTGTTTTTGGCAATGACCTTTGATAGTTGTTTTTGCAAGATGTTTTAATTATCCATTAAGAAGATAATTGTGTTTTTTCATGGTAAAATACTTAATTGTTTTATTTTGGAGAACAAAATATATGTTGTTAAAATCCTTGAATAAAATCCTATGGAATGGATTACAAATCGCTGAAATCTGATATATGTGTGAATAGTTATAGGCTGTTGAAATCTCAGACCGAAATTCTCTGGGACACACTGTACAGTGCGTTTCAAAACTTTGGCAACAAAAATTTTCATCGCATTTTTGAAGAAAATATCCAATTAATTTTTATAAATTTTATATCGATGGAATCCTTATTTTTTGGTCTTTCTCGTGATATTAATTTTTTTATTGGTTCAATCTTTGCGGTCGTAGAAAAACATAAACAAACAAAAGCAATAATGGTAGCCTAGCTGTCGTTTTTTAAACGAAATGGCAGTTTCATATCGTAATGATCTTGGTACTTCCTTGAAGAAAGACTTGGATAGTATTTTGGAATTGGCTTATCAGATTGAGAACACTTTTTCAGATGAAGACATTCTTTCTAAAATATTTAATGTTGAAGAACTTCTGATACTTTTAAACAAAATTTCTGCACCAAACTCCAATGTAGGAATTTCAACAGAACATTGTATAGAATTACAAAAGACATTAAATGATATGAGAAATATCAATTTAAAACTAAATAAATCAAGAGATGTTACAGCCTGCACTGTGTTGAATGCAGCTACTCACAATGTAAGAAAAGTAAGTCGGCCTAAATTATCTGTCAGATGTGATGTTTTGGAAGAACTTGATTTCAGTTGGGAGAAAGTGGAAAAGATATTAAATGCGTCTAGGTGGACAATTTTGAGACGAATGAATGAGTACAATCTAAACAATCTACAACGTTTTACTGATATGTAGAACTTGACAATATCATCAAAGATTATATAAGCTGACATGGAGCAACAACTGAAAAATCATTCATGTCTGGCTTTTTTAGATCTAAAGGAGTCGTAATACAAAGAAGAAAAGTACAAGAAAGTTTAAATTACGTTGACACCAAAAAATTCTTCTACTAGGTGGGGTGCCTTAGTAGCAAGTACTCTTACTTTGTTCCATGGCCAAATTCATTATGGCACATAAATGTTCATCATTCCCTAATTCGTTGGAAATTTGTCATACATGAGTGTATTGATGGCAAATCTCGAAAAATTATGTTCTTGAGTTGCAGCTCTAAAAGCCTTGCTGAGACCGTTAAAACTTTATTTGTAGATGCTATACTCGAGAATGACAACTTTTGGCCTATCCACTCAAGCTTTGTACCACCATTATTTTTCGCACACTCACGGATAAAGTCAACCTGAAATGTGACTTGGTAATCCTTAACATAATACAGCTCATCAAACGAAGATTTCAAAATGCTGTCTCTGTCAACGGCTATCATGTTGACTTTCCCTTCAATTTTGTCTTCCAATACATTTGTACCAAACAAGTCCCTTCCTCGATGAAAGTGGTTTTGAATAGATTTTAATTTCTCCTGAGGATCTGAGATTCCGTGTTGTTTGATTGCAGTTACTATTGTGTCAATCCAACTAACTGGTTCGTCAATGGTGATTACTGGCTTGTCAATAACAATTGCTGCAGTTGACTGGAGAGGAAACTGCTGTAATAGATGTTGTTGTGTTGGGCTGTGTGTTTGACATAGGCTGGGAACTAGAGGTAACAGTGGATGAAGCTGCAGCAGATGCTATTGGTGAGATTGGAAAATCATCGTCATCATCACATCATCGTCATCATCATCATCATCATCATCATTATCATCAGTGTTTCCTTTAGTCACATATCTGCAATGTTCCTTTCGTCTTACATATAATGTACCTTGGCCAACAATTTTTTTATAACTGCAAAAATGAATTCGGTACCTTCAGAAAGTTCAGAAATGGAATTTTTTTTGCCTGACTTTAACAAATTCAAAGTCAGTGGCAGCAATCAATGGATATTTTTTGGATAATGCACCTTTTATCTTTCTTCTGACATCAATTTCGTTATCAGCAGAAGATACCACAATCACTCCATCTGCAATAATTGTATTCCACTTCAGAGTACACAAGAAGGAAAGTCAGGACAACAGTCACTAAAATACTTTAATTTGTACTTTCAAAATTCAGTAGCAGATTTACAATTTACAATTACATTTGCAAAATACACGTGTTTTCACTTCAAAATGCGTCATATTACATACATTGCAACAGGGCGCGAAGTCTGTTTTTAATTGACCGCGTTCGACCCAGGAAGATTGAACATAAAAAAAAGATTGAACATAAAAAAAAAGATTGAACATACAATACAACATGCAATTTGGTCGTAGAACAAACATATTTTTTTTTTAAATCCATCGGAACCTTCAAGCACTTATTCAAGACAACCTGTAACGCAATGATTTGTTATTAACCCTGTCGTATGTGTATTTACTGTACCTAAATTGAAGCAGTGAAGCAGTATAGAAACAGATTTCCGTTGAAAACATATTGAAACAAAATTAGTCGGATAACAGTGTTTATGTAACTGCAACCAGCAAGATGTTTTGACTTTTTAACTTCTTAGCATCTTAACATTTTCGCATTTCTAGCATTATTCAAATTTCTTTCGCAGTGACAAATACACATGTATTTATTTGAAGTCCTAGTAGATCATAAAATTAATATGGAATTAGTATGCATTGTTTAATGTAAGTTGCATCACGACTTACCATTACATGACTATTGCATCTATAAACATAAAACTTAATTTGACGCAATCACATGGTGTTTAGCTTCTAGAACCCCACCTGCTTTACTTTTAGCCAATGGCATTCGATATCGTTTCAGCCCTTTTAAACAATTTATATTCTGTTAATGACACAAACGTTGAAAAAATTCCAGGATAACAGTATCAACTGACAATAATATCTCAGGTGATTAGACAGGAGCTTCATCGTTCCTTTTTTCGAAGTCTTGGCATTTTATAAATGTTGCTTTAAATTACTATAACGCTAAGTCTCATATATCAATATATTCTTAATTCTTTTTTCTCTGTAGTAGGGAAATTGAGTGCTCAGTGCTCAATGATCACTTTATGTTTGAATACTTGATCGTACATTCCACTTTTATTTCTGAAAGTGATTGTTTTATTAAATTCTACGGTCAAGATCTTCTTAGGAGCGCGTAAAAAAATGCAGCGTCGAAAAGCATTTCTCCCATATACGTACATCTGATGCTCTAGAGGATCTTGTTAACAAACAAAAGAATTGCGTTATACAGGGTGTCTCAAAATGATTGGAACCAGAGAAGATATCCTATTTTGTCGCAGCATAAATTTTCAAAACATTACAAATCTTTTATGAGGAGAAAGCCCTTGAAAAAAAATCTGTATTTTTCCTTGCTAAAATGGAACAGGATAAAGATTAACCGAAGAGGTATATAAGGGGAATATAATCGAAGAGGTATATACCGATATTTCGGTATATATACCGGTATTTCGGTATGGAGTAGTTTTTCGTTCACTTCATCATGATATATAATGCCGATATTTTGAATGGTGCGTTAGTTATCAATATTGTTGCGGCACAATATTCTGTTTTGTGTTGTTGTTAGGGCATGGAGGGTGTATGAAAGATTTTTCTTTGCATTTGTTTTAAGTTTCAAAAATTAATTCAGACATCAGAAGAACTGTGTTCAAAACATGGATAAGAGAGTGAGAGGTGTTCTGTCTAACAAGTTGAAAATGACCATTTTAAAAACTGCCGTGCGTTATTTCATAACTTTTATAAATTCTGGCAAATCTTATCAGGAGGCGTTCAGCTTCCGTTTAAAAGTTGATGGGAATTCAAGGAGCTGATTGGAGTTGTCAAGTAAGGCAATTCTTTATTTCTATTTTTCATTGCTTCAATTACACTCAAATCAAAGTTCACAGAGTTTACGGAAGAAAAGTTACCTATTAGCATCATTTTTCGGAATGGTTCTATGGTCGTTTCCGACTTTCCATAGCATTTTTCCAAATGCATTCTTTGTTGACCTCATAGTGGCTTACAATACTTTTTATAAATGTGTCAACTTACAATCATGTTGTAAATCTTCTTTGATCGAGTCGTGTTAATAGAAATAGTTTCCATTGTCAGATATCTGGCTGTACCATAACACTTCTTAACGAAGTTGCTTTTACTTGAACACTTGACACATATTTCTTTGTATTTCAAGCTAACGGTATACCTGTTCTTAAGCTCTACTGAGTTTTACTACTTGACCAAATTTCTTCACATTCCTTTCTTTTATATTCAATGAACCTAAGACGTTTTCGAGATAAACAAGATCCTCCTAAACAATTTGCGTTTTTCGCAACATTTCACAATCAGTAAAAATTAAAATTTCTAGTGAAAATTGTTCCCAAAAATCGATTTAGAGGCCACTCTAGAGATTCTGGAAACCAAAATGTTCTTCGTCGTCCAGCCATGATGGGTCCAACCATACTGTATTTTTGTTAGAATTATTTGTTTACTTTGTATACACCGGGAAAAAATCGTTAATAGGATGTTGATTACTTCTCAGAGAATGTAATAAGAACGCATTATATAACGAAACAAAAATTACGTTTTCAGTCTTTTGTTCTTCAATATTTTAACTAGAATATTAAATGGTTTTGCAACCCTTTGAGCAACGGGATCCAAATAAATAGGGTATGAACCTGACTCCATATTTTTTTGGAATAGTAGTTCTCCGAGTAGTAAAAAATAGAATAAAATAAAATGAAATGAAATATTATAAAAATAAATAACCTCATAAAATAAATAAATAAATAGCTTTTGGAATAATCAAAACTAAATCATAGACGTCATAGCTGCGGTACCAAATAAAATTTAGCCCCAAATGTTGCGTCACCCCATCACCCGTATTGCGGAACCCAAAAAACGTCATTATCTCTAATTGGTTCTCAAGATATTTCCGCAAAAACGTCGCATTAGATTTAGCGACACCACAAGCTTGATTCAAACAATGACGTTATTTTCACTACTCCGTTCAATGATCATATGCATTCGGGGTTCCAGATCGAGAAAGCCGTGCTCGATGGACAATCTGGACCTCATTCAGCAAACATCGATGATTCAGAAAGCTTGAACATATCATCAGGTTAAAAAAACCTATATAATGTTATATCTTAAATTATCAAGACCAATAAATTAAAACTAAACGAGGTGCTAAGGCGAGGCGGCTCGCCGCCCATGTTCAGCCTGCGTGGAGTTCACGAAAAATGAAGCTAAGGTATTGGCGACCGAAAGTGCACCCATGTTGTAGAGCTCGAGAAGCTGATCAAAAAAATGTATTGGATCATTTTTTTCAACCGTTACAAAGATCTCACCAATAAAAGATTTTGATGACGTCACGCGCCAAGACGGCGTCGCCCGCCTCCGTAGAAGTAAAGAAAAAGTAAATTTACCCAGCCGGCAAAAAGTGGTTTTAAAGTGGTTTTTAATAGGTTTTTGAAGCAGTTTTTAAGAGGTTTTTTTTACGTCTCAAATGTCCGCTTTCGAAACCTCTTTTGAGAAACCTCTTACCTCTTCCTAATTCCCCTTAAAAATGTCATTCGAAAACTTTTTAAAAACCTCTTTCTTTCAGATCTTAAAAACCTCTTTAATCGGTATTTTTGCATTCTTTCTAAAACTCCTTTCAAAATACTTCTGAACAAAAACCTCTGTAATACGATAGGCAAATACGCCCGATGGGGAATCCGACAATGTTTCCGATTTATTAATGATTTGAAATGAAAACAGTGTATCAGTTGGTAGTTTTAATTCTTATCTCATCAGTAAACCATAAATATCATAAATAGATAAATAAATAAAATTAACGTATATCATACATCTTTTACACATCTTGGGTCCTACATTGGTCCTATATTGATAACAGAAATTGTATTTTTTTGAAATAACTAACCTGATAAAATATGAATAATAATAATAATAATAATATAATATATATATACATCATATATATCTCATTCTTGTAAGAGGCTTAGCTTCCCAGCCGGCAAAAAGTGGTTTTAAAGTGGTTTTTAATAGGTTTTTGAAGCAGTTTTTAAGAGGTTTTTTTATGTCTCAAATGTCCGCTTTCGAAACCTCTTTTGAGATACTTCTTTAAAACCTCTTCCTAATTCCTCTTAAAAACCTCTTTCGAAAACGTTTTAAAAACTTCTTTTCGAAAACGTTTTAAAAACGTCTTTCTTTCAGATCTTAAAAACCTCTTTAATCGGTATTTTTGCATTCTGAGCAATTCTTTGCAAATTGTCGGACATTTGCTAAACTTGAATCCATAAAAGCAAAGCAAAAACATCCTCTCTTCTGTACACGTGTGTATGTGAAAAACATTTGAGAAAAACATCTGCTAAACATTGAGAAATAGCTTAAAGATTCGATGTATAATTATTATGATTCGATTCAATAAAAATGTTCTTTGTTAGTGTTTTGCACCATTGGTTTTGAATAATAAGGACTACAGTGGAACCTCTAATAGCGGCCACTTTGGGGGATCCAGCTTAGTGGCCGTTCTATTAGAGGTGACCGATGTATGGAGGTTTTATATGAATATACTTTTTTATCAAAAAGGCTGGTCAGGATGGGAGGGGCATAAAGAATGATTCATGATCAAAATAAACACAACATTATTGAGCCTAAGTGCTTCAAGTCGTTGTGTGACAAGGCTCAAAGCACTTACTAAGTCAGCATCACCTAATGTTTCACAAAAGTTGTTCAAATCATCTACAATAGATAAGGCTGCTTGACTTGACTTTATTTTTGTAAATAATTATTGTAAATAAAGTAACAATTTTTTTTATTTTTACATTCATTTGCTTGCGTAAAGATTTTTTTGACCGTTAATAGAGGTAACATAAGACATTGGGACAATAGAAAGTGGCCGTTTGGCCGTTGATTGGAGGTGACCGATGTATGGAGGTTTTTTTATAAGAGTTTGACAATAAATTTGGCGGGGACTTTCTTTTCTGGCCGCTTATCAGGAGGTGACCGATATATGGAGGTGACCATTAATAGAGGTTCCACTGTACTTACTTTATTGTTCGCTTCGTCTCTACGTTGCGCTCTAGCAGACGGAAAATTCTTTGAACTTTTCTGCTCTAAGACAAGCGAAAAAATATAGGACGGGGGGAATGAAAAAATGATAACAAAAAACCCCAAAAAACAATATATATTAATAAAATCTTTTATTCATAATTATAAATTATACATAGAAATAACAATGACATCGATATTCCAATGCTTATTTTAACATAACTAATCATAGTGTTGATTATAATGCGTTAAGTATTGTTGTCAACCCCCTTAAAGCAAACGATTTTCTTTTAGTGTTAGAGATGTCTTTAAAATACCTCTTTAAGAAAACCTATAAAAAACCTCTTTAAAACTCCCAGAGAAAACCTGAAGACATTGCAGTGTTATCGATACAAAAATAAAACCGATTAAAGACGTTTTTAAAAACACGGCTTCGAAAATCAGTTTTAAATGCGTTTTTGACACCACTTAAAAAAGCAGTTTTTTGCAAGACCATAAAGACACTAAAAAAGAGGTTTTAAAAACGTTTTGTGCCAGCTGGGTAGGAATTGCCAACAGTAAGTGTACCCATGTTGTAGAGCTTGAAAAACTGATCAAAAAATGTATGGGATCGTTTCGCTACGACCAAACGTTACAGAGATATCGTCGATCAAAGATTTTCATGACGTCATAGACTCGATCCCCTAAAAACGGTTGGCCCAAATATTTCGTCACCCCATCACCTGTATCGTGGACCCCAAAAAGTGTCAGTTATCCTTATTGGCTACGGAGATAATTTTCCCTGAACGTCGCGTTCGATTTGGGCTTCAATGTATTGGTTTCACACTGACATCGCGTACAAGAAAACAAATAGTTTCTCTCAAAGCTCAATCTACCATTTGGCATGACAGACAAACAAACGGACAAAGAGACAGAGAATCGCCTAGTGGTTCTCCGAGTAGTAAAAAGGTGTTTTTAATTCTCAAAAAAAGTACATTAATAAATAGTTTTTGGAATAATCAATAAAAAAACCGGTGCCGGTATTAGGCTTCGTTTTTAGACGGTATGGCGGTGTTTACATATAGTAGCAATTGGCATGACGTCAGTTTATTTTTATCACGGAGGAACGATAAAATATCTTGGTGACAGCTGGTCACTGGGAAATGATTTCTTTAGCATGGATGCACGTTGACCATTCTGTGATTCATTTTTTCGTCACCTTAATTTTGACAAGGAATTGATGGGAGAGAGACATTGAAATTAAGTAGTAAACTAAGTAGTAAACTAAGTAGTAAACTAGGTAGTAAGATTAAGTAAAATTAAGATTTTTACACCAGATACTAAATTTCTAATAAATGTAGAAATGTAACTATGCTACCCTCATAAATTAGACACCTCCTTTTGCATTCTTGTATATTTTCATCAAAATAACTATACCAAAATACCACCAAAATAGAATGTTACGCAATTTTACACCCTATCTTGATTCTAACAGCAAAAAAAAAAAAAAAATAAAAAAATAAAAAAAAAAAAAAATACATCAAACGTACATTGGTCGATTATATTCATAATATTCAAACATATTCAAACATAAACCATATACTTTGTGGAATTTGTTTTACAAGCAAAGGTGTTTAAGACCCTTAGGCGTAACTATATTTATCAATTATTCGTATGTCTCCGCTTAGCCAAACGTAAAGAGTATTAAGCTAAAAATAAAACATGGAAAAAAGTTTTCAAACTTGCTTTAGAAAGATCAAGAAAAAATAGATGTTTTTCCAATTATACTATGAGCATCATCCTGAGTCAAGCTGATTATTGCTGTGACGCACCTGTTTACTATCAATTATAACAAACGAAAAATATATGCTTATCAGCTGCAAGATCGTCTGTACAAACGAAAAAGCTTTTCGATTTCAAAATAGATAAGGACCCCCCAAAATAACTGCTTTCCAATTGTAATGTACAAGTGCAAAAGATTAAATATTAAAATATGATTTATCAGATGAATAACAGAAGCTAAAATCCAAATAGAATGTTTTTGAAGTTTGAATTCCTTCGGAGTTCAAAAGTTGATATCAGCATATTTAGTTATTTATTTGCATTTTGAAATAATTTGGATGTTTTCCAACTTTGAGTATGTTTAAAAGCCCAAGACAGATTCTATTTTATTTGGTGTTCACATTCGTTACCTGTTAAATAGGATCACATCGTTCAACCATACCAAACTGAATTTAACATTATGCCCACACCATTCGTGCGGCTTGTCACATAGTTGAAGTGTTTGCTTTCTATGAGAAATCTTCTACACTGCCAACAGATCGTGTAAAACACGGCAGCAATGATTTTACAAATGTTCTTAACTGTGAAATTGTGAATACAAACACAATGGGATTAACAGAAATGTAGAACGTTGAAATGCATATAATGGATAATAGATCTGAAACGTTTATGGGGATACTTGATTCAATGTCTTTGAAATATATAACAATCAATGATACATAAAATGTAAGTTTAAACGATGACACGACTGCTACTTCTCGGTTCCATTTCTGTCTTCGTTTTAATTCAAAATACTGCTCTGCTTTTGTTCCATGCAAACGGGATACGCTCCTTAACAATTCAGACATGGCTTTGTTGCTTTTATAGATCACGAATAGTTGTAAAAACAATATAATAATTGTAGCAACGACCAGCATTGATCCTAAAACGACTGTTTGAGTTCGTACACCAATTATCCGAGCGTGCATGACCAGCGGCGGTAAAAGTGTAGTGAATATTATGGGCTTAATGACTTTACAAGATATGATACGTTCGTATTCTAAGCAATACTGAACGGCTACGAATTGGTTGATTGTCAGCAAAACCGTCATGGTAACCGAATTCATGAAACTTACTTTTATGACATAAAGGATTGCTTTGAAAATGTCCCAACAGAAAGTATTTTTAACTGCACAATTGAGAGCAGTAAAACTCAATAACTCACTTATAGCATAAACAATATCGAAGACAAACAACAGTTTCACAAGCGTGAATCGCCCCTGTCGAGATGCGGAACGCTTAAAAATAGCTGCAAAAATGATACTGTAACAAATGATAATCCATGCTGCTGACATAATGATGATATAAAATAAAAATCGAGGGATTTCAGTTTGTTGACCAAATGGTAGCATTGCACTTGTGTTTCCAACTGTTGCATTGAAGACTTGTGATTCCTGCATCTTGTTTACAAATCGCTTTTCATTGAAAAATTCAGCAACGAAAACCTCTGGTAGTGTTATCCAACAGAATATATGAGAAAGCTAGGTTGAAAACCAAATACTTCATTTTGTTATGTAAAGGAACGATTTACAGCGTTAACAAAATGAATAATAGTGGTTTTGTAGGTCTTCTTAAAGGTTTGTGGTAAGCAAATGGAAAGATTTATTCCTCCAATCCCATTAAAATTTTTCTTCAGAGTTTAGCTTTGACTTTTTTCCAGTTGATGCTTTAAATGTGGTTAGCTGTTAATCGACCTTTTGATCGTTATGCAACTTAGTCAATTTGTGCTTATCAGTTCCAAAAATAAAGATAAGATGAAATGTAAAGTAAAAAAAAAAATAGAAGTGAAAATATATGAAATAATGTCCGGATGAAATACGAAAAACACCATTTTTAATATATCTTTTTACAGCGTAGCTTTTTCAACTACAAAAGAATACTGTACTTTTCCACTTTTTTCTGACTACCCGTTGATTCCGGTAAAGTTGCATATTCTATTCTGTTTGTCTATAATTGGATACATCCAAGTTTTAGATAAAGTTTGCCCATGTTATGAGGTATCTACTGGCATTTGACTTTAAAATAGACATAATGTTTCTCCAATTTTTCCGATGACGTATGTCATGAAAGGCAGGTGAAACAACTTAATTTTTGAGTCGAGAATATGATAAACGTCGGCCAGCTTTTATGAATTAAAAGATAAAATCGGCTTGCAAATGTTAAATACTTTTTTCTATTTTATTCAGCAAGAATCAAACGATAAAAACATATTGAGAATGGTTAGAGTGTATCTAGGTCATCAGTCCGTGGTTTATTCTGAATATCCAGTTTTGAGTTGAGTTGGGTAACTTGTAGTTTGTTTATGTTCAACTTTTGATAACGGAATTGCGTAAATTCAACAAGCGTTTGTCGTATAATCAGAACTTGATTGGAATAATAGACCTTTATATGCTGTCATGCCAGTTAATAAGACTCGTAACAGAATGTAATAAAAAAATAACACGTTCCTTATTCTTGATTTATAGAGTGGATTTGATAATGAAGTTCCAATGGTTGACATTACATTAGTTATGTTGGTTCTACAATCGTACTCCAAGACCATGATGGTTCCTCCTAAAGAAATAATGCATGTATGCTATCAGAAAGACAAACACAATATTATCCAATATTTGTGTATGATAGCCTTTTTAGTAAATATACACTTACTAGTATCTTGTCTAAAAGATTTTTACCGAGCTTAACTTCGAAAGTGATGAGTCAAATCCTGCGCTCCCGTTTGCGAAGCCCGTGACTAAAATTTTAATTACAGAATCGCGACTCAAAAGCGTACCAATGTTGTATAGCTTAAAAATCTGATCAAAAAACATATGAGATCGAACTGTTAGAAAGATATCGCCAATCAAAGATTTTGATGACATCATAGCAGCAGCAATTATTTAGGTCAACATTTTCGTCACCCCATTGCCTAAATCGTCGACCCGAAAAAACGTCAGTTATCCCTATTGGTTCACGAGATATGTCTCCTAAAACGTCGCGTTAGATTGGGGATGCAATATAATGGTTCCACCATGATAAAAAAGAACTGACGTCACGCCTCGTGCTATTATATTAATCGTGAATGTGTCTTGCGTGATCTAAATGGACGCTGTATGACCACGATTAAGGATAGTCTCTAACCTCAAAACACATGTTCAGTTTTTATGAAATATCTTATTTTTCCCCCATAAGTATACATTTTCTGAAAGCTAATAAATTCTCTATCGATCTATCACATTAATTTTGGTTTTAGTCTGTCTCGCTTATTCATATATTTCTCTGCTGCTACTAAAAATTAGACAAAAGTGAGGGAAGGTTTTTTTCCTAAGATCCCATTGGTTCGAATAAACGTCATTCTGTCGACATCGATTGATGTGTAGGGGACTTGGAGGTCGGCAAAGTCAGGATAACAGCGAAAAAAACATTGTCGAGATATCAACGACTTAAGTTCTTTCGAAGATCAAACGTGTTTACATAATATCTGAATAGAAATTAGCGAATGACGCATGATGGAAAGGAAAATACGAATAAAGATCAACAACGTTTATTGAATCTTCGCAAAAGATCACATGTTTTGAACAGAACTATTTATTTAACAAGTGTTGAGTAGAACACAAAAATGCGTTTTTTGGAAAAAGTGCTTCTAAATTTAAATTTTTGACTCCAGAAACTTAATCTATGATAAAAATTACATAGGAAACGCCAAAAAAGGTTTTCTGTTATTTTTTGAGCAAATAGGTCAGAGACTATCATTTAGAAGATTTTGACCATAAACTTAGTAAAAAACTATCGCTCTCTAAATTAAATGTTTTGCACATGACTGCGGATAAGTATATACAGAGATATGTAAAAAAGAAAGATAAACAACTTGTTTGAACTTGATTGACAGCTTATTGTTACTCTTTTTGTTTCGCGCTTCTATTCAACGCCATCCGTGTCCCCAGATCCAGACTCTTTTTTTTTGAGAATAATTAAATTTTAGAAAGATTAAGATATAACGAGTGTTACCGACAATTTAAGTTGTCTTTGATTTGTCTTTCATAAATATCTCCTGAGAGATTTCGATATTTTACAGACGATTCTTGTTCTCACACATATACTCTTCATTTTTCTTAATGTTTGTAAAAAAGATTATCATTTTAGAAAAAGAAATAAACAATAAGTCATATACTTGTAAATTTTCTCGTAAAGATAAGTAACTCTCATTAAAATTAATTTTTCAAAAAAAGTACTGAAGTCTGATGCAAGTCTGGCTAATAACACGTAAGGTATGCTTTTATTTACCACTTTATTTGATTAAGATTATTCAACATTCGTTTTAAAACGAGATATTTTGAGAAAAGTTAGACCTAAAATTCTTCAATTACGAAAGGCCGCTTGCGGCCGCATTGTAATTGAAATTTTATGAATAAAATTGTAGTACGATCTAACGTTTGGTTTCCAGTCCCCTAGTGCTCCATATATCTGAGTGAAGACAATTCGCCAAACTACTTATCAACACACGGTGACCATTTCCTTTACCATATTTGTAAAAATATTCCAAGAATTTTCATTAAAACATTTCGAAAGAGTGATAACACAACCCCATTATCTCTACACCAACACTCTCCTCCCCTTTTCCGAACGAGGATATAACAAAAGACAGTACCGATTGGAAAACCGTTTGGTCTTCCAATTGAAATTATCGGGTAGAGAGAACAAAGAAATGAAAACAACGTAAATTAGGTGGGAAATGTAAGGTATCGTGCTGATAATCATTATCATAATATTAGATTTTATGGCGTGGGAGGGTGGGCAATGTTAGATCGTACTACAATTTTATTCATAAAATTTCAATTACAATGCGGACGCAAGCGGCCTTTCGTAATTGAGGAATTTTATTTCATAAAATCTCCGTCGATCTAACATTTGGTTTCCAGTCCCCTAGCGCTTCGTATATCCATTGCGGAGCCAATTCGCCAATTCTCTGTTCAAAGCGTTATTATTTTTTAAAGAACTCTGCTTGAAATTTTTGGTCCCCAGTAACTATGGATTTATTATAAAATGTTTGCCAAGTCGATGAATTGGACCAGGAACCTCAACTTAAAATATCTTGAACTGAAAGCCCTTTTAAACTAGCCATTGAGGTAGAAGCTGCCCGGGTAGAATGGCCCTGAAACTTAGAAGTATCTATTCCAACTAAACATAACAAGGACTTGAGCTAGCCTGAAACAGTACTCGATACTACCTCTTTGTGAGGGTTGACATAGCTCAATAAGAGTTGGGTCTTTTCATTGCTCCTCCAACATTCAGTTCTTTTTAGGTATTCATCTAAAACAGAGACTACACATAAATTCCTGTCTGTGGAGTACCCATAAAATGTCAATTTTGGGGGTGCCTTTTCTTTCCGCCACGCTTTATTCAGTTTTGAGAAATCAAAGGCATAAAAGTCCTCGCCTCTTGCCATGTAACGAATATCAAGAGTGTAAATTGAGCATACTCTTGAGGCCGATGTCAATGCTAATAACATGGTCAATTTTAGGGTTAAAAATTTGTCAGACAATGCATCTATCTTACCCAGTTTAGTGATATAATCTAAAACCTTGTTTACACTCCAAATAAAATTATATTTTGGTTTTGGTGGTCTTTGATTGAAGGTTCCTGAAAGTAATGCACACACTAAATGGTTTTCTCCTACTGGTTTGCCCTTTATATATTCATGGTATGCAGATATGGCTGAACGGTAACAGTTTAAAGTGCGGTACTGAAATCCCCTTTGAAACATGTCTGCTAAGAAATTCATTACTTGAGAGACTGGGCATCGAACTGGATCAATTTGTCTCTCACCACACCAGCTAGACCACTTTCTCCAGGACGATTCGTAATTAGCCAAAGAGCCTTCTCTCCTTGAATGGAGGACAAGTGAGGCTGCTGATTCAGAAAGTCCTTGGCTTTGTAATCTAAGCCTGAAACTGGCCATGCCACTAGTCTTAATGTCTGGTTTTGTACTAATGGGTGTACTTGCTTCAGATGGTTGAGAAGTAGCCCTGGAAAAGTTGGCAACATTATTTGCTATCTTATTGCCATTTGAAGAAGCTGGCTGTACCAAGGCTGGGTTTGCCAGGCTGGGGTGATAATGTTCATGTTTGAAATCCTCTCCCTTCTTATTTTCCCTAGAATTGCACTTATCATGCAAAATAGTGGAAATGCATAAGCTTTTTCCGTGGTCCAGTCTTGTTGCATCGCATCTGTTGCTAGACTGAACGGGTCTGGTTTCCATGAGTAGTACCTCTCTATTTGATGACTTAGTCGTGACGCAAAGAGGTCTATGCTTGGGTGGAAATATCTGTTGCAAATTTCCATGAATACCGTGTTTGCTGCAATAAGCTCCCCATCCTGCTTTCGAGGCATCCGTTTGAATCAACATTTCTGAAGATTGAGGTATTATCCTTCTTCCATTGCAGATTTCTAGATTTACTACCCACCAGAGGAGTTCCTCCTGAGATTTTTCGTTCAAATAAATTTTTTGGTGCTACCCTTGAGAATTTTTCAGGGCTGAAATTTGTTGTTCCTGAAGGTATCGATATTGTAGTCTCGCTGGTAAAACTGCCTGGATGGTGGAACACAGACGACCTATCAGTTTTGTAAGATCCAAGAGTGTTATTTGTGGGTTTACGTATAAATCCCAGCACTGCTTTACTGTTTTTGAAGTTTCTCTGTTGTTAAAGATAAAGTCATAGTCTTTGAGTTTACATTTAAACCCAAAATCTCCAACTCCTGACAAGGTTCGAACACGGACTTCTTCATATTTATTACGAAGTCTAGGTGTTGCAGAAGGAAAATCACTGTGTCTCTGCTCATTTGCAGCCCTGCTAAGGTCTGGCGCATAAGGACATATCGTCTAAGTAGATTATAACCCTGATGTTTATCCTCCGCAGTAATGCAATGGGTACCTTCAAAAGTTTTGTAAATATTCTTGGAGCAGGATCCAGGCCAAAACAGAGGCAAAGAAACTCGTAGAGGCTTCCACAAAAATAAAACCTCACATATTTTCTTGAATTCCTGTGCAGAGGAATGCAAAAGTAAGCATCCTTGAGATCCAGTTTGCACATGAAATTGTTTTCTTGCAAGACATGGTGCAAATGTAAATAAATTTTCCATTTTGAAATGCTCGTATGGGAGAAACTCGTTCAATCGTTTTAGATTTATAACTGGCCGATAGCCCCCATCCTTTTTGGGTACAAGGAAGATGTTGCTCAAAAATTGATTGGATTTGGAAAAGGCTTGTGTTATGGCCCCTTTCCCCAACATCTCCTGAATTTCCCTCTGGACAAGTTGTTTTTGTTCTTCTGCCAAAATTGGAGCTCTTGGGATTGTATTCTGTGTTGGTTGTTTTGTAAAAGGAAGATTGAAACCTTTTACCAGTGAAATTATGCTTGAATCTTGTGTCAATTTCAGCCAAGCAGGTAGAAAGTATCTTAACCTTCCTGCCAATGGATTTTTTGGAATTTCTCCAGGAAATAGCCTCTTTATGAGAGGATGAACATGCTCCAATGTGTCCAGAGGAATCAATTCTGGGAGATTTTGAGAGAAAGTTGTCATGTTTGATTTTAAACTTTCTCTTACCCCTGTTTGAAATGAATTTGGTCTATTTCTACCTTCTCCATAGCCATATCTTTGTTGCTGTTGTTGTAAGTTGTTTTGGTCTCGATTACCGGTGACTCGAAACAATCGTCTTCCACCATTATTTTGGGCGTTTCCCGGTGGAACGCCCTTGCGAAAGGGTCGTTTTCGGTCTGAACAACGAATATTGTTGGAAGATTTCTCTTGACTTCTTTCGTGTTTTGACAATGTCTTCTAAGTGTTTCCGGAATTTTTTGCCAAAAAGTCCTTTTTCATTTTCTTGTTCTTATTCTTCTTTTTCCTCTTTAAGAAGTTTTTTAACATCACGTGTTTCTTTGACAATATCATTTAAAATTGTAAACCTTCGGTTGTAATTGATCGAATTAATAGCTTGACCAATAAGGACTACAGCCTAGTCCGCATTTGTTACAAGTTGATCAATGTTAATTTCTTGACTTAAATATGGAGATTCTTTAACTTGATTCAGTTGGGACCACAGTTTTCCTAGTGGCCCCATAATTTGCAAGATTTTAAGTTGCATACGTTTCAAGATTTCATCATGCTTCTTGGATTTTTCGTTAACTAATATTTTGACAAAATCATCAAGAATTTTCGGTTAGTTTAAATTATCTGGCATGGGATTTTCCCCCATGATATTATCCTTCAAGTCTTTCTCCGGAATATAACAGTTCATGTGTTTGTTTACATAATTGCACATGTCACGAGAAGACACCACTTGTATTTATCTTCCTCTGTGATGATTCTAAATCCTTTACTTGGGTGCTCTTCTTGTTCTTAATCACAACTGCTGGATTCAGAACTGCTCGAAGAAGATGAGGATGGAGAATGTCGTCGTTTCGACTTCTTTCTTTTTCGTTTCCTTTCAGGTGGTGGTGATTTTTCTCCTCGCTCCTTGGTGATGGGGGCTCATGCTTTGAGTTTACTGACCCCTCACCGCCTGCACTTATTTGAATGTCTGCAGGTGGAGCTGACATGATTGAAAAAATATTCAAAGATTATAAATTGGATGTAGCAGTTCCCTGTGATGCTATCCTGCTGAGCGCTAAAGAAACTAGAGAATTGGCGAATTGGTTTCCGCGATGGGATATACGGAGCACTTGGGGACCTGGAAACCAAATTTTAGATCGACGGAGATGTTATGAAATAAATTCGGTGCTTACAGATCATAGAAATACGAAAAGAGATAGAATAACATCGATGAAATTTCCTTTGTACCATCCGTGTTGTAATTACTGGTGGCCGTATACAAAGTTGAATTTTAAAAATTTAAAATTTCGCGCTATATATGGAAGTCTATTGTTCCCCATAATAAAAGTCGTAATTCAGATCTTGAGATCTATTGTTAATTTTTCAAATTGTGGGACTTCAGGTAATGTCTTTTTATCAATTCTGCATAATTATCAAAATTATTAGAATTATTCAGATGATAGCAAAACGAAAAATAAGTTTGCGTTTTATGATTTGACGAGAATAATATTCGTATTCATTGCTTTCTCGTGATCAGCTAATCAAATATGCAAAATCAGAAATTTTTACCTATCTCTGGTAAAATCATGTTAAAGATTTTGAGATTGATGTTGATACAAATGAAGACTAAATAACATTGACGAAAGTACACTTGATTCTCGTAATGAACATGTATGTTTTGAAGTGGAAATTCCTTATGATATTTCTGTTTGAACGAACATGAACAATTTTACAAGTTGTTATAAATTTTTTTTACTATGAACAATGTTCTCCGGACAAGCTGCCAGCTTTCTGATGAAACAGAGATCATTACTGCATTGAATAATATCACCACTTCACTGCTTTGTCGTAAATATCAAAAGATTCTTAAAACAGTTGCCTTGACATATATAAATGGCATTAAAAATATATTTATGTATAAAATGTATATTCTGACTGCCTAAAATTGAAGAAAAATACTTCAACTTCTTTTTTCTGGAAGGTTTCCTTAAAAGTATGAATGATCAAAGTATGATCTTTCTTCTTACTCAACCTTTGCACAATAGGAGATTGTTTTTACAAACTTAAAATAATACAGCTGTGCACGTGCGCTATTGTTCAATATCAGAGATTTTGATTGGTAGATTTATTTTTTCGGCGTGATAATTATTCGCCGACAATTAAGAAAGTGTAAACAATGTTTATGACCATAATTAAGAGGACGCCAATTAGTTTCGGTCCCGATACTTACACTACAACATTCTATATTCCTTAGGAGGTCGTACTAGTGAAAACAACTTGAAAACGCTTTTAGTTCGTAAGATAATGAAACAAGCGTCCGAGTATGTTAAATGAAAAATCGAAAATATGTTTTTCATTATAACATAAAAACGAAAAAACGAATTCAGTTCCGATTTTCTGAAAAAGTTAGCTTTTAGAAGCCATAATAAGGATAGAATGTTTGTTTTTACGAATGAACTTGTTAAGTATACTCGTTTTTGATTTAAAATTTTCGGTTTTTACTTCAAATTTTACCGAGTAGTTAAAAAATAATAAACATTGCATAAAAGAGAATGAGGCGAGGCAACACGCATGGATTCTCATTGTTTGAAAATTGAATAGAAATTTGAATAGAGCTAAGGTGAGCTAAAGTTTGATGTTATTCCATCTCTTTTCGTATTTCTATGTTACAGATGAAATATTCTTCATAATTAATGTACTCGTCTATAGTTCGGCATGTTCGGTGAACGAAAGCTTTATGAAATATTGAAATATGCGCAACTAGAAAAAATTATGAAAATTACGCAATGAATATTAGTATAATTTTAATTTTCAACCAATGAACATCTAGAATTTTAACAATTAGAATTAACTAATAACCCGTGTAAAAATTTTTTACAGGTTTTAATCGATGTGAGCTGAACAGAGAGAAAGGTTTAGTATGATAAAGTTCCTCAATTGTTTGGAATGTAGAATGTTTAGAATGTAGCTAGTATCCCGTGTAGAACAGCGTGTAGAACACGGGTTTTAATTCATCAAAAAAAAAAAAAAATAAAAAATACGCGCTGTGCGTCCACTTTTTTCACTTTTTACATAAATTGTATAAATTGAAGATGCAATGCAATGGTTCGCCATGATTAAAAATATCTAACGTCAATACAGAAAAAAACACTCTTCACTCTTTTAATTAAAAATCTCTAGGTATTCTGGCTAAAGCATATTTAGTTCATCACTGGAGTTATGAACAGAAAAACTTTTTAATCAGAAGATCTGAAACACATCAAAATGTTCATAATAAATATTTCACGATACGATATATGCAGTAGTAAAAATAAATTGTGCGTACAGGTAAACAACAAAAAGATTAAAATCGCTGTAACTGTTCATGGAATCCACACCCCAATGTAAATAAAAGCCAAACGCGAAGGTCGTAAAAGTGTCGAAATGTGAATTAAAAACAATGGCGATTTTCTTTACGAACCCAGACCGTCATGATTAAAAACCATGATACTCATTTCTTCAATCGCG